>VXAY01001191.1:747181-776499 GCA_013399855.1 Oxyruncus cristatus | reverse complement strand
GCCCGCCATTGGTTCCATGGCGGAGCCGCGGCAGCGCGCGCGGCGGTACCGCTTCGAGGAGGGTCCGGTGGCGCTGGCAGTGCGCGTACCCGAGGTACCGGGGACAGCCGGGGCACATCGGGAATGCCGGGGATCCCCGGGACACCGGCCCATCGCCCCGTCCCGTGTGTTGCAGGTGCTGGACTCGCAGTACGGGCTGTACGCGTGGCCCAGCGCCGTGGTCCTGGCGCAGTACGTGTGGGCGCACCGGCAGAGCATGCCCGGCAGGCGAGTGCTAGAGGTACGGCCCTGCCCGCAGCCCCGACACCCCCGCCGGTGCCCGCGGGCCCGACCCCACGAGTGTGCTGTGGTTGCAGATCGGAGCCGGTGTGAGCCTGCCGGGCGTGGTGGCCGCCCGGTGCGGAGCGCAGGTGACGCTGTCGGACAGCGAGGAGCTGCCCCGCTGCCTGCAGAGCTGCCGCCGCAGCTGCCTCACGAACCGCCTGCCACATGTGCCCGTCATCGGGCTCACCTGGGGCCGCGTGTCAGCGGAGCTGCTCTCTCTTGCTTCTGTAGATATTATTTTAGGCTCAGATGTCTTTTTTGACCCCAAAGGTATGTTAATGCTCTCTCAGGTATCTTTGGTTTGTGACAAGTGACCAGGAGCTGGTGGCCAAGTAGTGTTGGGAGCACTGTGATCAGGTGACAATGTGCTACTGACCTTGTTATTCTACTTCTGAGCTCAGAAATACAACCGAGGGGGAATAGAAAACTGAGTAATAACTAAGTGCTTCAGGCCCTGTTTCTCAGTTCTCCCATACAGATGTAATCTGCTTGTTTAAATTTTTAATTCCTATTTCATAGAACCAGGCAGTTTTCTCTATACCTGGAATCCAGAGGCTAACCCAGACTGCTTTATCTCCCCAAACTGCAGACTTCGAAGATATTTTAACTACTATTTACTTCTTGCTGGAAAAGAATCCACATGCTCAATTCTGGACTACTTATCAAGTCCGAAGGTAAAATCTTTTCCATATTTAGGACTCAAACCTTAATTCCTGTCTCAGCTTTTGATGGAGTGTTAACTTCTCAGAGGCACCACTGCTCTGACTCAGAAAAGCTCCTTATTGTGCATCAGGCTGCTATGAGCCCAGTAAATCCTGGGGGTAGAAGGCAAAAGCTGCCAAACCTGAAAGTAATCCAAGAAGCCCCAATTTGCTGTTTCCTAGAAAACCCTTACAAACCCATCTGTGCTGTACTGAAGTTTGGTTACGGTCTGTTAGTTACTGCAGCAGTTGTAACGTAGGGTTACATTTTCACATGCTGGATTTCCTCCCCTCAGTGCTGACTGGTCTATCGAGGCTCTGCTCTGCAAATGGAACCTGAGGAGCATCCACGTTCCCCTACACTCCTTCGGTGCAGACAAGGAGAACTTGGCCAGCTCATCTCTCCCAGGAAGGCACACAATCGAAATGATGATTATCTCACTGGCACAGTCAGAGGGCACTTCAGTTTATTCCACTTTAGGTTCCAGTACAAGGTGATACTCAGCTGTTCTGATCTGCAGAAAACAGTCTCGTTTACAAAAAACCTCATGTATATTTCTGGGAAGCAGTTAATTCTTAAAACATGCATTGTAAAAATAAAGCTGTGGTTTTTTTTTTTCCAGCTAGGGCTTATGAGAAATTTTTGCTTCTCCCCAAAACCCATGAAATAGTTCAGAGACTCAATTCCATCATGTCAAGCCACCACACAACACAGCTTAACCTGGAAATCCACAACTTCAGCAATGGAAAGGTAGCTGCACTCTTTCAAAATAAAAAATTGCCCCACAAAATCAGTTTCACAGGACTGAGACTCCTTCCCAAAGATCCACATACAAAACCCAGCCCCTTGGTTTGTAAATGAGTGTGTGCAGACTGTGCTAACCTGGAACATACAAACTCCCCCAGTTTGTAGAAAAGTACTTTTAATCCTCAACAAAGCCATACTGCCAGTGTTCAGATGTTTCCATTCCCATTTAACATACATGCATAAAATTAACAAGGCATTACAATGACCCTGGACACAGGATGGTTGAAGTTACAATTCATTTGGTACCAAATCAAGAAAAATCATCACTGTAAGATCAGCCCCCGTCAGGCAGCAGCCTGGGCAAGCACACAGCAATGCAATTAGTACTGCTCAGTGTGGACCTTCCACAACCCGCCAGGACCTGGCTGGGTCGGTGTTCACAGCCTGGTGTGCAACACTTGCCACACAGCATTGGGTTAGTCACAATACTAATTAAGTTTGCCCACAGTAATTCAAAAGCAACCCCAGTGGATCAAATTTATAAGCAGTAGAATGCATTCAGTTACTATATAGAAGTTAAACATAGACAGTATAATTGCAGAAATCTTTTCAAGCTAAAAATAAGCTGACCCAAGACATTAAGTTGAGAAAAGTTAACACAGGAAAATGTTTAATATTAACTACAGAGACAGTGGGTATAGTACAGAATGTCTTAAGCAAAAAAGATACACCAATCAGTACTTACAAAGGAATGAACCATTTCTTTTCTTAACATTACATTTCTCATATGTAAGTTCATATATGTAGGTTGGTAAGTTTTACCATTCTGGAAATAATAAGGTGTGTATATCATCAGCTAGATGTGCTCACTGTATGCTCCATATTTTTTACGCAAGGCCCGGGTGACTGGAAGTGCAGTTGTCAGGCATTTTAATTAACTGGACAGCCATTTGTTTCTGCACGACAAGGCATCGTTACACAGGAGCAATCAGGAGACAACAGGAAACAGCCAAGCACTCTGCACTGCAACACGCCACCTTAACAGCTAACCAGCATTACTCAACTGCTACACAACTGCGCCTAGTGCACAAAAATACATAAGAGAAGAGATTAGAATTGAGTCTGATAAAACAATCCTTTCAAATATCAACTGTCACCTGAAGATTTCTACCAATTTTGAATTTGAAGATACTATTTTAATGCAAAGTTGTTTTTTCTTTAAAAAAAAAAAAAGCATTTACAGTAAGTTTCAAATTGAAGTTCTGTAGAATTTTATTTAAGGAATGAAAACAAAATTGAGAATACTTTCTGACAGTTAGCTACTCGGCATATAATGGCTGCATGATTCCTCAGTATGAAACTGGAGGCAGCAAGTTACCATCAGTTTTAATTTCCAATAGAAGTCAGCACTATATAAACAAAAATGAAGTTTTACCTCAAATATCCAAGCCAATAATGAAATCGGTAGTCGTTCACTTCACTAAATTACAAGAAATTTGAATAACAGCAACAAAATGGCACATAAAAATGTAAAATCTGCCACTTGAGGCGCAACTTAAACAAGTAAAAAGTTAGACAAAATGTTACAAAATAACCTTTTCAACAGCTGGTTGCTCGGCCAGGGTCTCTCCATTGGGCTGAAGACTCAAGCGATCTTTTCCCCCCAAAGGCGTCCTTTATGTGGGTTCTCATTTAGCTGAAGCATCTAGGTTTGAAGAGAAAAAAGTTCAGCCAGGTTTCTACCTTGTCTGTTTCGGGTCTGGATGACTTCAGGGATACTTCTAGTTGTGTTTCAACTGGCTTTGCCTAAGTTAATTAAGTTTTAGGAATGTCCACAGTGTTCCACCTCCCCCCCTTGTGTCGCTTTACTTCAGAGGCCAAATGTAAGGTTCTGTCAGAGTATTTAGTTACAAAGGAGAACAAGCAGCAGGCTGTAGATCAAGCCACCATTAACTTCAATTCAGCCTGTTCAACAATCGATTATTAAAAGTTGTATAAAAGTTAACAAAGCTAACACTTCTTCATAAAGACTTAACTAAACTCTAAGTAGCATTCAAAACAGAAAACGTGACTAATTTTGCTACAATTATCTAACTCCAGAGCTAGCTTAGGCCCTTTCCTTTTAAAAAACAGGACCAAACAGTTTGAAGGGTTAAAGACACACTATCCTTTCCCCACCCGGTGTATCCTTAGATGCCTCTTCCAAGATGCCGACTTGAGGAAAAAACTAGTTTCCGTGGTTTTCTCGTTGCCAAGAAATTTGCCCCTTTTCTAGGACACTTATTACCTCCAGTCAGTACAACGGCCACTGAACCGATCTTCCGTTCTAAAAGGATAGTGTATCTTTAACAGTGTAAGACAAACCTGCTCCAACACACGCCCACAGAAACTGGTCCCTGGAGGATCAGCCAAATCAGTTAAAATCTGCAATACTGGCCAATATTCTTTTAGCAAACAGGAGACCGCAGCTTTAAAGGGGAAAATGCAGATGTTGGATAAATACAGTAAGAAATAGTCATTTTCATCATAGGTTGCGTCTCATACAATATTTTAATAAAACCAAGGCATTAATCTTGCAATAAAACATTTTCTCTGTAGAAAAAAAAAAAATCCGTAGAAAACCCTTCAGTAATAATTTCCCTAAACCAATAACCAAAAAGCACTGCTCAAGAAAAAAAAAAAAAACAAAACCAACAACTAACAGTGTGCCCCGTTAGGATTCACTTGGTTCAGGCTATTAATGCTCTAAGAACTACCCAACACCCCACCTAAGTGCTCTAATAAAGTAACATGCAACATGTGCTGATCCCGAGGTACATTACCATGTTCCTAAGAAGATACAGCTCCTTCTTCTTCCGGAGACTTGGGAGGGCTCTTAGACCTGGATCTAGAGTTGGATTCCCTCTTTGAAGCAGGGGGAGGGCTTCTAGATCTGGACCGGGATCTTGACCTGGACCGGGATCTGGAGACAGACGAGGACTTTGACTTGGACCTCCTGGCAGACCTGGACTTGGAGGTGGAGCGAGACCGAGAACGTGTACGAGACCGGGATTTGGATCGGCTGTAACGGGACCGACTGCGGGATCTAGAGCGGCTCCTGCTTCTAGATCGGCTGCGACGGCGTCTTCTAGGACTAAAACGTACCAGGAAAGGGGAAAAAAAAAAAAAAAGGCACGTTAAAAGTTGCTCACGGGCGGCGCAGATTCCAGCGAGTGCTGCGGGACAGGGAGGGCGGGACAGGACGCACGTGGGCAAGAAAACGAGCGTTACGAGGGCGCCATTGTTCAGAGCCAGTGGCCGGGGGCTAAATCTACTACCGGGCAAAACCCCTCCACTCCGAGCGGACCACACGTGCCTTCGTTATTAAATCCCTACTCCCCCCGCCACACCCCGCCGTGAAACTCACTGGCAAAACGACACAGAATCACAGAACCGCTCAGGCTGGCACGGACCACAGTGGGGCATCTGGTCTACACTCCCTGCTTAAGCAGGGTCATCCCAGAGCACATGATTATGTCATGTACTCAGCTGCGCGAGTATCCCCAACGCGAGAGACTCTCCACCACTCCTTTAGGCAACCAATACACAACCACGCGGCCCCCGCTACGCCCGCCGGGACCTAAGCTTCTCATCCGCCGGTCTACTGCCGTAAGTTCGCTACTCACCTGCGGCTGCGGCGGCCGTACCCGCTGCTGCTGTACCGGCGGGGCGGCGGCCCGCGGCGGCTGTGGTGCGAGTCGGGCGGGCGGCCGTACCGGGCCATCTGCACGCGGAGCTCCCGCCCGTCCAGCACCGCCCCGTCCATCGCGTCCATCGCGTCCTCCGCGTCCCGCTTGTCGTGGAAACGCACGAAGGCGAAGCCGCGGCTCTCCTTGGTGTAGCGGTCCCGCGGGATGTAGACGTCGCCCACCCGGCCGTACTTCTCGAAGACCCTCCGCAGGGTGTCCGGAGAGGTGCGGTATGTCAGGTTGTCCACCTTGAGGGACGTCATGCCCTCCACGTCGGGCGGCGGGCGGCCGTAACTCATGGCGGGCTGGAGCCCCCGAGGGGCGGCGGCGGCCGACGAGAATAAACCTGGGGGCGATGAGGGGGTCAGCAGCCGGCGCGGCCCTGAGGGCGACGCGCCTCACGCCGTGGGACGAGCGCCGAGGCGGCGGCGCGGCAGAGCCCAGAAACGAGGAGAACGGCAGCGCATAAGGAAAAGCCGCGGCGCCCGCAGGGAGCAGCACCCACCTCAGGGTCCGAGGGGCGGCCGCTCCTGGCGATTCGCTCCGGCCTTGGGCCGCCCCGTCCCGTCCCGTCCCGCGGCGGCGAGGAAATGAGGGGGAACCGCCCGCGCGCGCGGCTTAACGGCACAAAATGGCCGGCGGGGCCCCGGAAGGGAAACGCGGAGCCGCCCCGCCCGCGGCACCGCCGCCCCGACCCCCGAGCCCGTTTTCCCCCTTTCCCCCGAGGTGGTCCCGCGAGGAGCGCGGGCAATCCGCCCCTAAATTAATAATTCGTCCCTGCGGTTGGAAAGCTGCCGTTGAAACGGCGCCGCCGTGACCCGGAAGAGCTCGGCGGAGGCGGGGAACTTTTTTTTTTTTTTTTTTTGAACAATGTGTGTTGAAAACCGCAAGAAAAACAATAATAAAAAGAAAAGGAAATAAGAGCAGGGCTGTGCGTGTGTAGTGAGGGGGGAGAGGGGAGGGAATCCGCCGCGGCGGGAAAAAGAAAAGCGATGGTGAAGGGAGTCGGTTGTGGCGCGGGCGGGAGGGGACGGTTTAAAATGGCGGACGGGGAGCGCTGTGAGGGCAGAGTTGTGAGGGGCGGCGGCGGGTCGGGGCTGGACTCCGTGAGGGGAGTCAGGCCAGGGCGCTTGTCCCGGGCTCTGTGAGGGCCGTTCTCCCCGGACAGCTGCTGTGGGAGCTCCGTGCTCTTCCTGTTCCCGCTCCGGTGGCCGCCGTGGGGGAACAGGCGGCCCGGTGCGGGCTCTTCTTCACCTCCTGCCGGCAGCGGTGCCCGGTGAAGTCTCCTCGGTCCCTCCAGCTCTTGATGTGCCTCGAGGCATTCGTAGCTTGTCGGTGCCTGTGGGAGCCGAGCGAGGAAACATTAAAATCCTCCGTACACCAGCCTGCTCTGCAAACTCGTGCTTTGGCAGCGTGTGCTGGAATTGGAGCAAAGGAGAAGACTTGCACACTGCTTGTGTAAGGATGACAAGCAGCTTCCCACAGTTTTGGCCCGGGAATTCGGTGAAAGCTGTTCCCCTGCCTCAAAAGCTGTTGCTGTGTCACTTCAGGCACCGAATAAAATGCCCAAACCCCATGTATGAACTCTTAATACCTAGTTCTCATTGCACAACAGTGTTAAAAGTTTCTAGCCATGTCTTTCGTGATACTATGTTGAAGAGTAAAGAAACAAGACAGTTTCCTGCTGATTTGCTCAGTCACACTATCGATATGAGAAACAATTTCAGTATTAAAATTTAAAGTCTTGCTGTAACTGTGTTTAATCTCTTTTTGCACTGAAGAAGTATAAAAGTAAGCAGTGACATCGATAAAAAACCAGAAACAGCTGTTTGTTTTCTGCTAAAATGACTTAGGAAATCAAATAAACTAGTTCTAGTTTCACATTTTGTATTGCTTCATGTTTGTCCCTTTCTTTCCCCCAGAGACTTCTGATTAAAAACTTTGTGATTCATCTGCGTAAACCCTTTTTCAAATGAGAAATTTGAAGTTTACAGTAATTTCCCTGTAGTGACAGCCTGAGTTTCCTGTGCCCCTTTTTCCCAGTTCATGTCCTCCCCGGGCACTGCTGAGTCAGGGGCGGCTCGCTGTCCACCAGAACACCCTGCTCCATCTCCACAGAGCTGCTTTTCCAGCCTGTCAGTCCCGACTCCTATGCTGGAGTCTGGGGTTATTCCTTCCTGGGTGCAGTATTAAGAACTTCAGACAGTTCTTCTCTGCCCACCTTTCCCAATTGTCAAGGTGTCCCCTTTCAAATTTTGAAGTTTAAAGCGCTCCCAATGAGCCCCGCTAACCCCTGCGCTAAGATCCCTTTTCCCTTTTGAGGCCCCTGTTTGTTTAAACTTTTTACTGCAGACAGCAGAGGTAAAACGTGGTGGTTTGTCATTTACTTCAATCAGTTCTGCATTGAAGTCCCTGTCTTTTTGGCCAGCATTAAAATGTATCTGACCTAACTGAATGCTCCAGTTCTGACCTGGGGGCCCAGCAGAATGGACGGGCGATGTTAAGAGGAAAAAGCAGCCACTGAGTTGGGCTGATCCTCTGTCAGTTTAGCTGATGTGCCAACAGAGATCGTCACAACCTAAAGATCGATTGATCTTAAATTTATCATTTAGAAACACTGTGAAGTTAAAGATTAAGGGTATCACTTCCATCCCTGGTATTGTTCAAGGCCGGGTTGGACAGGGCTTGGAGCAACCTGGTCTAGTGGAAGGTGTCCCTGCCCCATGGCAGGGGGATGGAACGAGATGGGCTTTAAGATCCCTTCCAACCCAAACCAGTCTGTGACTGCATGATTCTACAATCAGATGTAATTATTAAACCCAAAAGCTTTTTCTTGAGAAAAAGCAGGGAAAGATTATGAAGACTCTCTCCTCTCCTGAGTCACCGAGAGGAGGAAAGGCAGAAGCAACAGCACCGAGTGTGTGTGTTGGTGGCACTGAGGTACACAGTTTCTCCAAGGTGGGATTTATTTGCTCTTTGGAAATGACTTTGTGTGTTCGAGTTCAGCTAAATAATGTTTTCTTAGGCGACTTTCTAAGCCCCTTTTTTTTTTTTTTTAATCTTGCCAGATCTTATTTACTGGCTGGGAAACATAATTCTTAAAAACGCAGTACGAATCTTTTTATTTTAAGGACTGGGAGATTTTCACCATTTGAAGTAAGGGGGGGGAAAAAAGAAAGTGCTTTCCTAAAACTGCATTACCCATAGTGCACAAGGGCTCTCCGGGCCGGGTCAGCTGATCGAGAGGGTGAAATGTGCCTTATTTCCTGTCCAGTGCATGGAAATGACTCGTGGGTGCCAATGGCTCATCTTTCCCTCGTCAGGTGATTGAAGGGCCGCGGACCAGATTCTCATTTCAACAATGGCAAGGAGCTGATTAACCTGCTCGATATTGGGAAAACTTCTTCGTGTGTGGGAAGATGATGTCATGAAATAACGCACTGCAGGCAGCCCTGTTAACTTGATGGGAACAGGTAGAGGGAATCTTGGTCTTTGCATTTTGTACTAGACCTTTCTATTTTTTTTTTTTCCCCAAGTTACCAATTTTGCCGTGCTTTATTTAAGTTACCAGATATCTTCATTAATTGAGGGTTATTTTCTAGCAGGTAAGAAGTAGCCCTAAGTGATCATAATTTTCAAAGCTTTTTTTAAAATTATTTTTACCTTGTTTGTTTTTTTGTTTGTTTAGCAGAAGTTAAAAGGAAACTTTTAAAAGAAAAAAAGGTGTTTCCAGACTGAAGCTGAGGTCTTGTCGAGAAAACACAAAATGTCCTCTGAAGGAAAAAAACTTTTCAACATCATTATTTTGGGAGTCTCGTTTATGTTTATATTCACTGCTTTCCAGACATGTGGAAATATTGCGGTAGGTGTGAATTTCTAAATGTGCCACATTTCTGTTACAGTTATTTATCCTGTCATGTCTTTTGGCTACTGTAATGTTGTTTTACTTGTGATTTTCTGATGTGCAAGATACTTTGGCATTTTGTCTTCCCTTGGTTTAGTGTTAAGTAGATTAACTTGGTTAACCAAATAATTAAGCAGCTTTTTTCTTCAAGATAGCCTAGCTCCACATATAACTGTGCCAGAGTGCTTAGAAAACAGAAAATTAATCTTATCAAATGTTTGAACTTTAAAATAGTGTCTCCTTTGACACTTGTAATATTGAACAATTGAATTACATTGAACCTTCCATAGTCTATATTCCATATTCTGTATAGTCCTTTCAAAATATTTGCCTAAATTATTCATAACTACACAATTATCAACTGTTTTTTCCTAATCTAACATATTTTTCTGTTCTGACAAACTTAATATTGAGGGGGAGTATGGGGATAACACCTGACAAATAGTCAGACTTGCACAATTTCTAAACTGCCAAGTCACGTTCCAGCTGAAGAAGTTATTTACTGCTTTAGTATCGTGTATCCCTTTGTCTGCAGAAGCAAAATTGAGCAGAACATAGTCCAAATTTACTGTTACTACTTAAATTTTTAGACTCCTGCTACTAAGAGACGTAGCCCTTTAACTTCCTGAGTGTTGATATTGCTTTCAGTATTAATTCTGTGCCTGAAGGCAGTTAGATTTCAACATCCTTCTTGAGCCTGCAGGTCTTCCAGCTCTTTCCTTGCATGGAAGGAGAATCCTTTCTGGGTTCAGACACATAAGTGTCCTTCACTACAATATAAATAACTGCTTGGGATAGTTTTGGTAAGTCATTGTTCATTGATAGTGTGTGTGAGCACTTAAGCAGAGCCAGTGATCTTAGAAGTTCTGTGATGAATTCAGCACCTCACTGAATTGGACTTTGTGATCATGCAGTCATGTAGTTTATTGTCATAAAAGTCTTTACAAGTTACTTTCAATCAGATCTGCCTGCCAGTCCGACTAATTATGTGGTCTCATGATCACTAAAGCTGATTCAAGGGGGGAAAAAAAAGGAACAGGGAAATAACGTGAAGCCAGAAAGAATGGAAACTCTTACTAGAAATTCATAGTTAGGTCAAGTTAAGAGTATTTTGAAACTTCTCCTTTTACCCCCCCCCCCTTATTAAATTAAGATGGTCACACATATCTACCTAGGAGAGGCCTTTAGTGAAACAAAAGTTTTCTAAAGTATTTTAAGGTCTCTGGTGAAATAACGATTTAATAGTAAAGTACTAATTACTGCTTCACACATAATGTTTCCTTGCCAAATACTTCCTGCATCTTTGTTGTGGAGGTGGTGTGAGTTGTAGTTAACATTTTAAATTCTTTTAAGTACTTTGTAGAGTCTATTAATGATTAATTCTAACATTTGTTATCGACTTCAAACTGATGCAAGTGTTCTCAAACTACAAGACAGATTCTGACATATTACAATGTGTGGTTTTCTCCTCCCAGCAAACTGTTATCACAAATTTAAACAACACGGACTTCCATGGCAGTGGCTACACAAGGTAATTTACACAGATTGTGAATTATTACTTATTACTTTGCTCCTTGCAGGGGGTGAAGCTGGTTACAGTTGAGATACACTCTCAAGAGATTGGAGTGTTCTGCTGACTTCACAATTTACTGACATACTTAAAGCACTTTAAATAAAACAGGCTTCTCACAGCCCTGCTCTGAATTATTCCTAGTTGAACTATATACCTGGTTTTCATGTTTTCTTTGTAGGGAGAAAAACCACCATCCTCATGTTCTCAGCATTTTATCTTAGGAGATGAAGAAGTTGCAAGTTTAAAAATAAAAAAACCTGCAAAGTCAGGCCTCGGTTGTTTGCCTTTTGTGCACCTCTGTGTGTTTGTGTAGAACAGGCGGTGGGGATCAGCTCCCAGGAAACACTGCAATGTAAATGTGAAGGGAGAAGTCAGAGAGACAGAAGCAAAGCCACAAAAAGCCATTCTCTTTGTTGCACTGGCACAGCCAAACTTGCCAGGCATAATCAGGAGCCTTTTGTGTGCCAAATTAATTCTGTCATGTAGAAAAACCTGATTGCTGCTGTGAAGAGTTTGCTGTCTTAGTTTAAACTGAAAATACAACTGGCACGAAATGTACCTACAGAATTTCTGTGGTGTGTTGGGCAGAAAACGAAAACCTCACTCGCAGACAAATGAGGCTCTGAAACATTCTCCTCTGGAAGTATAGGGTACAAAATACACTAACTCTTGTTAAGGCAGTTTGACAAATGCAAGTTTTAAATTACCAGACATGCTTGTCTGCAATAGTTTGGGACTCTACTCAGCAATCCAGGAAACACTATGCACTCCTGTATTCCCATACGGAGTACAGGGGATGAAAGGAACTGAAGAAAGGCAGGAAATGTTTGACCATGGAAGTTTTATGGAGTTACTTGAGTTGTGTATGTGCTTAACTGGATATTTTGAAATCCACTGATCACTCTTAAATGCAGTGATACCCTATATTTTAAGTACTTAATCATCTTTGTTGTTTATTTATGCAGCATGTCCATTATTTATGGAGTATTATCTGCATCAAATCTTATATCTCCTTCAGTGGTTGCAATAGTAGGACCTCAATTCTGCATGGTTGTTAGTGGCATATTTTATAGGTAAGTATTAATTTTGAATTTGTGGCTGCTTCCTTTGAAATATTTCTTTCATTTTTTTTCTCACACCTGAGGCTACTGTGCCATACATGAAATTGTACTGGCTAAGAAAAGCATCTCACGGAGGTACTGTAGATCTGTAACTGCAGAGTGCTTCAGCCTCCTGGAAACAGCACATTTTTTTCCACAGCACTTCCAGACGTTGCTGACTGTGGAGTTCAGGTTGTGGTCTCAGATTAATGACTATATATATAAAAAAACCTCTATGTGCTTAAGAGGGTAAGACTTTTCACATACAACCTAACCTGTTTTCCAATGTCTCTTAGGAGAGAGTAGTTGATTTAGAAGCAGCTCAGTGAGATACCTGATTGTTGAAGAGCACTGTCCACTTTAAGTCTGTATTCAATAAACTGATTTGTTCTATTCTAGCCTGTACATTGCAGTCTTTATCCAGCCTACTACATGGGCTTTCTACACTGCTTCTGTTTTTATTGGCATTGCAGCTGCTGGTAAGCATTGTTCTTATTCTGCTGACAATTTTTAATGATATTTGAATATACCTCTAAAATATTTTTATTTCCTGAGCAATATATTCTGTCTCTTCCAGTCCTCTGGACAGCACAGGGAAATTGCTTGACTGTAAATTCTGATGAAAACACCATTGGAAGGAACAGTGGAGTATTTTGGGCACTTCTACAGTTCAGGTAAGGTTTATTTGTTAATTTTTATTTTTTTTTGGTTGTGTACACATTCTACTTTTTACATCTTTTTATAAGTGGGAGGCTGCATCCAAAAAATACTCCACCGGTACCTTGCAGTCAGTGAACTGGACGTTTCTATTGCTGTTGTGCATTACAGAGCAGCGAATGAAAGCTGGATATTGGAAGTCTCTACTGTGGAGGTGCTAAAAAGATCTATTTCTGTTAGGAGAGCGTTTGACATCTGTAACAGCAATCCTGTTGATTGTGGAGAGCTGTGTTAATTTGTGTCAGGTTCCTGAGTTCCCTAATGAGCCCTAATGGTCCTGAGCAGCCTCACCTGGCACTTCCACCACACCCTTCCCTACTTAAACTCAGCCTTGAGGCTTTGGCTCTTCTGGAGCTGGGATGGAGGAGTGGGGGTCTTCAGCTCAGTTGTAGCCATGCCTATGCCTTGGTGAGGCTAAAGAGGACTGGTTTGAAACAGGTAAAGTGCTTCTTTGTGTGATGGGTGATTAAACTGCTGGAGCTCGCTGCTACAGGAGGATGTAGAGTTGGATGGTGTCAGCAAGATCAAAAGGGAATCCAGCAAAATCATGGGAGACAGGTCCACAAGTGGTTCCTGAAGAGGGATCCCTTTTACCCCACTGTGATCCAGCAGCTCTGGCTATTGGGACATAACAAGGGAAATGAATTGCAGGAATGCTTAGGCTGGTGAGCCTGCACTAGATGGCATTGCTAATGCTGCTGTGGGCACAGAACCCTGGGTTGTAAAACATCAGCCTGAACCAGTGTCATGCTGGTTCTGTTCCTTAAGTTTTTTCTTCCAGAATTAACATATTGGTGTGTTATCAGAGGAGCAATTTCTACAAACCCAACCTCAACCTTACTATGAAAAATGCACTTCATCTTGGTTGTTCTTTTTGTTTACAGCTTGTTTTTTGGAAACCTCTATATATACTTTGCCTGGCGAGGAAAAACTCACATATCAGGTGGGTAGTCCTTGTTTATATGGGAGGCCATCCTTTAAAATATGGTAGCATGAATAAACAGATGAAATGATGATCTAGAAAGCAGCTCAAAGCTTTTACAGTAGCAGACGTTTTTGCCTTCAGTTTATTGTTAGTCTCTTTTTGGAGTGTGATTTTGATTCAGTGTTTCTTGGCACTCACAGCCCTTGTACAATGTGCGTTGTTTTCCTGCTGAAATGCACTTTGAGTACCTTCTTTTAGTGTATGGTGTATGAAATTCTTCAGAATGCACGTTGAGAATAAGATTTTCCACAGTAGCTATCCTGGGATTTTCCCTGTGTGGGCACACTTAGGACAGAACACACCTATTTGGGAGGAAAGATCTTCTGGCTGTATGGTTAATGTTATACATACTATCCCATTCTAAAGTAAGTCCTTTGTGTAGGGTGTCCTTCTAAATCATGTTGGAGATTGATTAACCTGTGAAATAAAGGCAAACCATCCCAGTTTGCTTCATTGTGCTGGCACAAAGCAGTGAGGGAAGACAGAGGCTGAGATGTGCAGCTGGGCTGAGAAGGGGCTGCTGCTGTCTAAACTGGCAGCACTGCTGGCAGAGGGAACAAAGAACTCTCTCTTCCTTTCTTGGCATAGTTTATGAAGACTAACTTCCTAATGGGATTGTAATTAATACTTTAGTTTTTCCATTTGTTATTGTGCTGAGCAATAATTGGGGAACAGAGGTCTTAAGTAATACTATTAAGAAGCTGGACAGTGGTTGAGACTCAGTGTTTTTAAGGCAAAGATTTCTGGCAACTGTTGAAGCCAGGCAAGGTACATGTGGGTATTCACTCAGAAAACTGCAGTGGTGAAAATAGAGCAAAGGCTAAGATTTTAATTACCAAAGATGAGCCCTTCTAGGAAAACAATGTTCTGTAAGAAGAGAAGTTTGATTGTCCTGTTCCATAATGACTGAGAATTTTCCTATCTACTAGAATGGTCAGTTCTTTTAACCTTTAACACGTGAGGATGCTTCTGCTCTAGTCAATCAGGAATAAAATGTTGGCTTTAAAATTATGATTATTAGTCTTCAGAAATACTGCCCCATTGAGATGAACAGTCCACTTCTTTCTTATGTTAGATCCATCTTTTCAGGTTCTACTGAAAAGTAGCACAGTAGCATAGCAAAGGTTAATTCTACAGGTCATCTTCTGTATTCCCTCACCTTTAGCACAAAGGTTTAAGTGTTATTGAAAGTATTGGGGACAGTTTGAACCTTGAGGCCCTGAAATTCTGTGCGTTCTAAATTTCATTGCTCTTGTTAACCACATAATAGGGCCATTAACTACAAGGCAGTTCTGCTGTTACATTTTCCTCCATCTTTAAATGTCTCGAGATTCCTCTTTATTGAAAAAATTGATATCAAAAGGTTTAACAGCATTTAAAAATCAATTCTTCCTTTTACTACCTATATACAAATATTACAGACTGTTCAAGGTGTGAAGCACTTTCTGATCTGTAATCACACGCAAGTTACTTTTTGATCGATTTTGCACTTGCCATTAAGCTAAAGGGGCAATAAATACAAGCACAGACAATATCTTCAGAGTCATATAGTAGCTACATCACAAGTATTTGCTGTTTCTTGGGGTTTTTTTCCCCTGCTTAATCTTGGTAAATGGGAGTAGCTTCTGTAATAAATGTGTCTGTGCCAAACAAGTTGGTTGGTGCAGCAGAGCTGGTGCACAGGGCAGCAGTTCCCTCCGTGCAGCTGCTGTGGCAGTTACTGAGGTTTTGGTGGATTTAAGGCCACTGTAGTTTCCAAGCCCCCCAGTTTATGATGTCATGGTGCCGATATTTCCGATGCTGGTAAAGAGCTTTTTTTGAGAGCTCTGAAGGGGTTTAGGTTGTTTATCTCCACTCTGAATTATGTAAGCCTTCAAAGATATGCTTTCTTCTGCTAATAATCGATGCACTTCCTTTAACTGGCTCCTGCTTGGCCATAGCCTTGGCATGGCAGAAAATGCGAGGGACACTTTAATACGCTGATACTTTTATCAGCATCATAAAACTGAGACAGGAATTTCCCAGCAGCTGGGTACCTTTTGCTCCATGTCGAAGGTAAGTCAGAAAATGAGTGTATGTTAAACACTGTAGTGTGTCTGCATTAGTTGCTTGGAGGTAGTTGAATTGGTTTGATTTGCTTTCTGCACATCTGGTTACGACTCTTGTTTTGTTTTCCCACAGAGAGCGATCGCAGAACTGTCTTCATTGCTCTGACTGTTATCAGTCTTGTGGGCACAGTTCTGTTCTTTCTGATTAGGAAACAAGAGGACACAAAAGCTCCAGGGGATGAAGATTCTACTAATGAAATCCCGGGGGAGAGCTCGTGAGTGCTCATGGCAATAACATGTTGTCACATCTACTTGTTTGTGCTCCTGCTCCGCCGTGGAACGCCGTGCAATGACTTCCCCCTCTGTGCTGGAAGCGTGAATGTTATCAACAACCTGTAGAATGTACAGATTTATTAGAAAAGTGTCTGTGCTTTAACAAGTGAGAATTATTGTTCTTTAGATGGCGTATTCTCAAGGGTGGAGTGCAGTGCTGCACATTAAGTTTTTCCTTTAATAAGTGCGTGCCTTGGGAAAGATACCTTTCACTTCTCGACTGATTATTATTAAACACTTATCTGCCTTTCACAGTCTGTCTTGCCCTCATCAGCCCAGTTTAAAGGCTGGAATAAGCAGAAATTACTCCTTTTTTTATGGGTTCTTTTACAAACTGGAACACGATTTTCCTGTCTTCTCTAAATATGTATATTCCACCCTAATAAATACATTAAAAATGACAAGTACACAGACAGATTCTGTGGAGTTCTGCCTGAGGCATCAGCTTAAATATTTTGCTTTATTTAAAGAACACGGCAAAAGGTAGAAAAAACATCAATAATTATGCCCATGGAAAAAAATGTTGGAAACTAAAAATGCTCAGGAGAAGGGTTCCGTTTAGCAGGCATTCACTAGTGCAGACAGCAAATAAATTCTGTGGTTAGTAGTTTAGATCTCAGAAACTTTTAAGGATGTATTGATATATTCCAGTATACAGTGCTGGGCTAGAAAATGTACAGAAGGCTTAAAAAAATGAAGGTGCCTTTCAGCATAGAAGTACAGTGTGGTTATTATTTTTCCATTTTGACCAAGTTATTTGTTTACCCAGGTCTGCACGAAACAAAATGATGAGAGCAGTGGCTGCCTTCAGTAAGTACATTTCCACATAAAATACTGGGATATCCTTCCCAGCTGTCTGTGGTTCTGCTGATAATGTGGCCATGGAAAAATCACTTGGAACAAAAACTTGTGAACAAGTAACATTTTGAGGGTGTATTTCAGTTATTCTGCTTTGAATATGGACCTTCAGGGATGGTCTGCTTGGAAAAAGGACTCCCAGATGGCAGTGGGTTCCAGCCCAGGGATGACAGGTCACACAGGGACACAGGACTGGGTTCTGAGCCTGACAAATTCAGATGCCTGTGTGAGCATCTTGTGATGGGGACAGAGTGGCTGGAGAGCAGCCAGACAGAAAGGGACCTGGGAGTTTGGATTGACAGGAAGCTGAACATGAGCCAGAGTGTGCCCAGGTGGCCAAGAAGGCCAATGGCATCCTGACCTGGCTCAGGAACAGTGTGGCAGCAGGAGCAGGGAAGTGATTCTGCCCCTGTACTCGGCGCTGGTGAGGCCACCCCTGGAGTGCTGTGTCCAGTTCTGGGCCCCTCAGTTCAGGAGGGATATTGAGGTGCTGGAGCAGGTCCAGAGAAGAGCAACCAGGCTGGGGAAGGGACTGGAGCACAAGTGCTGTGAGGAGAGGCTGAGGGAGCTGGGGTTGTTTAGCCTGGAGAAGAGAAGGCTCAGGGGAGACCTCATCGCTCTCTACAACTCTCTGAGAGGAGGTTGTAGCCAGGTGGGGGTTGGTCTCTTCTCTCAGGCAACCACCAGTAAGACAAGAGGGCTCGGCCTTAAGCTGTGCCAGGGGAGGTTTAGGTTGGATATTAGAAGGAAATTCTTTCCAGAGAGGGTAATCAGCCATTGGAATGGGCTGCCCAGGGAAGTGGTGGATTCTCCATCCCTGGAGGTTTTCAAGATGAGGCTGGACGTGGCACTGAGTGCCATAGTCTGGGAACTGCGGTGGTGTTGGATCAAGGGTTGGACTTGATGATCTCAGAGGTCCTTTCCAACCCGTCTGTTTCTATGATTCTATGAATTTGAACCTATGCAAAATGGAGCTTGGAAGTGGAAAAGCTTGGGAACCACTTTACTGAAGTGTGGGCAGATCAGCGTGGAAGTGGGGTTGGTGTGAGCTGGCTCCCTGCACTTCAGCAAAGCTCCTTTCAGGTGACCATGTGACAAACAAAGCTTGACTGAAAGCAAAAAAGAAAAAAAAAAGACTTGAATCGTGTACTGGTATAGTCCAGGAAAAATTTGAAATATTCCTTCTTTGATGTAGTTTCAGATCCAAGCTGCTCTTCAACAGCTTCCTTCTATAGACAAAGACAAAAAGAACAGATCACCACTGGGGAAAGCCACTGTGTGAAAGATTAAAAAATAAAAACCAACAAACATAACAGGATAAAAAGTTACAGGTTGTTTTATTTTGTCACCGATTGATACCAGTTAACAATTTGGAAGGAGAGCATCTGTAGTTTCCTTTGAAGTTTGATGTGTTCAGCCTGTGACTGTTCAGTTTGTTTGGAGAATGTGGGGATGTTCACTGAGGATTTATTTCAGGAGACAATTGCCATGAGCTGGGAGATAATACAAAAAATACAGTGAGCAGAAAATTGTCTGTTAATTAAAACCTGTATCTCCTCTTTAATCTTTCCCCCAACTTCATTTCTTCCAAAAATGACTTTTGGATGACACATTTCTTCTAGTTGGCATGTCGGGGCTGGTTTATTTAGCACTCTCATTACTGTAATAAACAGTAAATAAAATTATAATGTACAGTTCGTATAATTCTAACCTATTTTTCTTTTAAGCAAAGAGCAAAAGAAAGTGTGGATTACTTTAGTTGTATTATCAGAAGTTAATCTAATTTCCATTATTGTTTCTTTACAGAGAAATCTATTACACTGAGCTTCACCAAAGAGATGATGCTTCTCAGTGTCACAACAGCCTACACAGGTATGAAGCCATCACTGTATCATGGTTGGAATTTTAGGGAGAATTTACACAGCTGGATTTTATGTGATTTGATATTACCCTACCAGTAGTTTGTAGATTGTTTAATACAATTGTATTAAAGCAATGTTTGCGTGTCACACCTTCATTAAGATGTGGGAGATTGCTGATGGCCTTCGTTTTAGTCTTGGTTCTATTGGGAACAAGCTCAGCCATTTTCAGCCATTTTTGTCATTGGTATTTGCTGTGGCAAGAGTTTTCCTTCCTTTTAGCAACTTCTAGTTAAACTTGGTCTGCCGTTATCAGACCAAGGTATGAGTTGTGAATGAAAAACAAAGTTATTTTTGCCATAAACTAAAGCAATTCTTCTGTGAAAATACCGTTAAATGGTCAAAAATGTTTCTGAGATCCTTGAATCGATTTCTTTTTGTGGGGTTTCTTGCTCCTTATTTAGCTTCAGATACAGTTTGGTTCACGATCAAATTAAGTCTTTGGAGGAATAAGTGCATTTTTAAAACCTCAGCTCTGAGTCACCATTGTGAAAAACTGTCAGATCTTGTAGGTGAAAAGGAAAACTTAGATGTGAATAAACTATAAACAGTCCTAAAACATCCGCTCAAGTTTCTTCCCAGTCAGCTCCTGGAAGAGAAATAGCTATAGCAGCTCTGGAGCTGGGTTGCTCCCATCACCAATCTGAGTTACAAGTTACTTCACACAGTTGTGTTAAGCCAGATTAACTCACTTGAATTCCTCTTGGGTGTTTAGTGCAGTGGGAATGTGGAGCAGGATGGCAAGGGGAGGGAGTCAGTCGGGTTTTTGCCCCAGTATTCTGAAATTCAGTTTTACAGGTGGCATAAAAATAAATCGCTCCAGATTGGGGAAAAAATGGCTGCTGCCATCTGGTGGCTCAATACTGCCAATATTGCCACTTTTTCTGTAGCAAAATACCAAATCCCATAAGGCCAACAAAGGCTTTTATTCCAGAACTGATGGTTGGTTAAAGATTGCTCCAAGTCCACCCGAATTTTGAAGCCGTGCAGTTCATCTGCTGTGTTGGGTGCCCTGGAAATGCAGACCAGGATATGCTGGGCCATAATTTTGCTGTAGCAAAAGGCCAAGGAGACAAATTAGAAACAGTTTTTTATTTTGAGCTGTTTTGCTCTGTTTAGGCAGAACACTTTGCGCTGTTTTAAATACACTTCTTTTATTAAGGAGCTGGTATTTTTATGCTGATGGTTGCTTGTAGTCATGTTAGTTGGGCTCTGCTGTGTCACCTTCCCTCACATTAATGGCAATAGAAATAAGAAAGGATTTTAAACAAGTAGCAGTAGTTCTTTCTCAGTTTAAAATCCTTATATATGTGTAGAAAGTTCGATTTTAAACAAGTAGCAGTAGTTCTTTCTCAGTTTAAAATCCTTATATATGTGTAGAAAGTTCGATTTTAACAATCTTAGCATCTTATTAGTTTTTGGGGATGCAGGGTCTTTCTTAGGAATGTCGTAATTTGGGGGGAAAAAAATCTTATACTGAATCTGTCCTTTATCTCTTCAGTTACCTGAAGTGTTATTTCACATGGCACTTCTCATTTGGATGAAATTCCAAAGTTCTTGAAAAGTAGGAATATAAACTGTTCATAGGGATTGTGTCAACAGCACTGAACCTGAGTGACACCAATTAGTGAAACTGTTTCTTCCAATGTGGTTTTTGTAAGCTGGCATTGGAGAATATAATAATCACATAGTTTAAAATTCCTTGTTTGCTTCTATTATCCAGACTTCATTTGGGTTTATTATTTGAAAGATACCTGAGGGGAAAAGAGCCTTTAGACATAGAGAATTTTTTTCATGACTTCCACGATAGTTCATCTATCAATTCTGTTTGGTTTCCTTCAAAGGTTTGGAACTAACATTCTTCTCTGGAGTGTATGGAACGTGCATTGGTGCTGTGAATAGATTTGGCAGTGAAGAAAAAAGCCTTATTGGTCTCTCTGGTATTTTTATCGGTGTTGGAGAAATCTTGGGTGAGTCTAAACTTGCTATCTTTTGACAAAAAAAAAGGATTAGAGTGATATAATTATTCAAAATTTTTTTTTTGTATTTAACTGAATAGTGAATTTCAAGCTTCCAGCGATGATTATGTGAACCAAAAATGAAATAGTAGAGATGTAATTGGCAAAGTGGTTCCCTATTGCACTGTGAATTATACCTTGCACTGTGTAAAGGGGGTGCATGTGAAGCACTGCTGCCCACGAATCCTGACGTTCTGCATTGTCCTTGGATTAGTGTGGAGAAATACACAGGACTTAAAATGCAAGAAACAATAGGCTGCAGTGTGATTAGGGAGCTGACACCGTTTTGCTAATTAAAGGTTGTTTTTAAACAGTATTATGTTTACATTTTTATTGCTTGAGTCATATTGTAACTTCCAATTTTTTAAATAAATTGCTGCACGAACTTGTAAGATGTGATATTTAAATCAAATTGGATGCAGGGGAGGTTCATTAAGTAAATACTTCTCTCTTTTTCCGTAAACTCAGGAACTATGGTGTTTAACAAGAAAACCACTGTCTGTTCAGCAGCAGCTTAGGGCCACAGAGTTGCAGGCTTTTGCAATTAGGAGCTAAGCACAAGGTTGTCCATTTTCACTGGGTACTGTTGCAGTACTGGAATAAACTAATTGTTAAAAGGTGAAGTGTTTTCATCAGCAACCATCTGATAAATCTCCTGCCCCCATTTCTCAGCCACCTGTAACAGCCCTGTGCTTATCTCACGTGGCAAACGGGGGCTGGGAGATTCTTGGGGCTGTTTTCATGTTTGATCTTTCAGTTGTCCAGTATGGGCACATTGATAATTCAAGCTGTCGGTATTCAGAGTCTTGTTCTGTTCTTCAGGTCTCCAGTTCTGGTTCAGTTATCCAATCTTTTCTGCTCCTACAGGCGGAGGGATCTTTGGTTTGCTGAGCAAGAACAGTCGCTTTGGCAGGAACCCGGTGGTGATGCTGGGCATCCTCGTCCACTTCGTAGCCTTTTATTTAATTTTTTTCAACATGCCAAATGATGCCCCTATTGCTCCCATGGAAGGAACAGATCAAGTTGCTTATATGATTCCAAGGTATGGGAGGTTTCTCCTTTGGCTGGTTGCATGTGAACAGCTTGTTTCTCCTCGGAAAAATCCCTTGAAGTTGTTTTTCTGTGTGTAGTGACGAACTCCGCAGAAAAAGCTTTCGGGGAATTGGCTTTTAGTAAAGATAGATATTCTACCAGTCTGCACCCAATTTAGGAATTTAAATAGCATGAGAATAAAAAGCCTGAGGCTGACTGGCAGCAGTTCAGTCACCTGACAGCTGATGTTTGACATGTAGCACAATAGTGAGACCAGCAACTATTGTAGTAGGTGTTAAGAATTCAGTCTGTCTTAAAACAGTCTTGGGCTCAGTTTTACTACATCAGGAAGCACCAGCCTTGCACTCTTGCACCCATTTCCAAAGTCTTTCAATGCTTATTGTCAAATGCTAATTGATCTAACTGAAGCCATGCTATGCCTGTCTCTTATAATAACTGGGGAAGAATATGGGGAACTTTATTATCTCACAATTTCAATTGTCTTTTGGGGTGTATTCTTGCCAATTTGTGTGAAAATACAATGTTTTCAGTTTGTACAGAGCCAGTGATTAAACTGGAATTCTAATCATTTGTGCCTGTGCAGGTGACTGGTCCTAATTGGGGTATTTTTCTGCAAAATGAATTGGTATTTCTCTAATATTCCTGCAGCTTAAGAATTCACCATGTGTTTCAGCTTTTAATCACTGCTGTGTGGGGATTGTGGCTCCAAGCACCAAAATGAGTTCTTTTCCTGATTCTCACTCAGTGTGAATTGACTGCAGGTAACAGTAACAGAAGTCTTAGCATTCCAGAAAGTAAACGCTGATGAAACTATTTTTTGCCAAGCCAGGCATTCCCAGTTCTTTTCCAGTGAAATTAAAAGTTTGATACCTTTCCATTCTCAAGTTCCAAATAAATCTGCAAAAAATAGTTTATGGATGTGTGAGCTGTTTGAACAAATGGCTTTTAAACTGGATTCACTTTCTCCTTCAGCAAAGAGGTGGCCATGCTCTGCAGCTTCCTGCTGGGGCTGGGGGACAGCTGCTTCAACACCCAGCTCCTCAGTATTTTAGGATTCCTATATTCAGAAGACAGTGCTCCTGCCTTTGCCATCTTTAAGTTTGTTCAGGTAATAATTAACAATCTCTTGAAACGTTTTGAACTGTTTGGATGTTACTGAAATACTGGGTTAGGCTTTTTAATGAACTCAGAAAAATGATGTTTTTTCTGCAAGTTTTATTTCATCCTGAATTTTGGCATAAAGTAGTTTGTGGCGCTAGAAACAGTTTCCTGGACTGTGATCTTAAAGCTTTGGCTGGGTCGTTTCTAGACAAACTGGTTTGAAATACCAGAGAGCTGCACTTGCAATGCTCCAAACACTTTTGAGTTTGGTGTTCATTTTCTACAGTGAACGCTGTTTAAATAACAAGTGAAAACTAAATCTGTTGTGTATCACATCAAGACATATGTTGAGGTATAATGAAGCCTTAAGATTGTCTGTCTCCTACAGCAGGATTCTACTGAGAGCTGCATATTAAACTCCTGTCACTTTGATAATCCTTGTGTAGTAACATCAGCCTGGAAATCTCCACTGATAATCTTTTTTACTTGGTGGTTTGTTTTTTTTTTTCCCCCCTCTCAGTCCATCTGTGCTGCAGTTGCCTATTTCTACAGCAACTACTTCCTTCTGCAGTGGCAGCTCCTGATCATGGTGGTCGTGGGATTCTTTGGAACAATTACCTTCTTCACAGTGGAATGGGAAGCAGCAGCAGCTCAGGCTGCCCGTGGCTCAGACTACAGCAGCATTTGATCCTGATAACCACGGCTGGTCTGATGTAAGGAGCAGCACAGGCGTGTTTTTTGGGAAGTGATGTGAAAAGGTGGAAGAGGTCAAGCTGCTGCAGAGGTCGAGATGGAGGAAGCTGCTACAGAATCGCCATCAGTCCAACTGAATGTGAAACAGGAGGGGGAAAAATGCCAAATTCGAAAGGCCTTTTTTTTTTTTTTTCTTGCTTTACTCAACCAAGCATGGTATAAAGTGTTCTTAAAAACCTGATATTAGCATTGGAAGGAAATGTATAGATTTGTGTATTGAACAATTCTGCTCTGAGATGGACCTTTCAGAACGTAATTGCCTAATTTCACTCTACCATGCGCTAAGGGATTAGTTTTCTTTTTTGCCCCCCTAAACTATTTTTCCTGTACTCTAGTTCTGCAGGCACATATTGAATGAGTGATGTTTTTATGAGGTGGATTATATCACAGATTGTCTGCACAACTGAGAAATCAATTTGGCATTGACTTCTTCAACAATTAGATACGCTCAAGTATTTCCGTGGGAAACGTTGCCTTATTTTGTATCACTCAGCTTCTTGTTTTCCAACAATTTGTTTATTAATCTGTTTCATGTGCTTAAGTTTTCAGATCCGTGGGGGTTTTTTGTTTGCTTGCTTTTTCTTCTGTTTCATGCTTTTTTGGTTTTTTGTTTTGGGGTTTGTTTTTTTTTTTTGTAAGAAGATGAATCAGGTTATAGTGTGACAGGAAAGACTTTACAGGAACTTAAAGATATTATCTTTAACCATCTTAAGGAGGGGATCCCAAGGCCTGTGAATTATTGTTAGTTGAAAACAGCCTCATGGCTCAGTATCTCAGAATAGAACCATGTTGGGAAAGGTGCTGAAAATTCCTCAGGGCTGTGCAATATGAAGGACCACACTCCATGGCTTCCCTCACAGACTCCCAAATAGTTCTGTTGAGTTCAGTGGAGTTTTCATCATAAAATGATGAAAATCTCTGATGGGAGCATTGTCTGAGATAACTTTTTAAAAAGTACAAATAGACTCAGAATGTGAACAGTCAGAATAATCTTGCAGTGTTTATTCGACTGCATAGGCTGAGAACACCAGAAATGCTTGTCCCAAGTTGCTTTATTCAGTGTATTTTGGGAAGATTGTACTGTAATCTTACTCCACCAAATACGAAAACAAGGTTACTAGCATAGTAACTAAATTTTAATCCAAAACTGCTGTAGATGATATAACAGGCAGTGAATGCAGCTCACCTTGGCTTTGTCTGCACGGCTCTGTCGTACTTGCAGTGATGTTCCTGCCTGGTGGGCAAACAAGATGCACCTGAGAGCAGGGATGGAACACCCAGAGGGTGTTTTTTAGATGCTCCACGGAGCTATTTTTAGAAAAGTACCACTCACCGACCTTTTTTTATGCACAGTCAGGATGTTGATGTCTTTAAAGACAAGTTGAAGTCGACTCATTGTGTCAGTAGCTCCCGTGTGTCATGACTAGGTAGGTGTACCCAAGGTGAAACTTGGTGAGGGAGGGTGGCATCTCCTGTGACATCTGCTGTCACTTTTGCTC
Source organism: Oxyruncus cristatus (assembly GCA_013399855.1). Lineage (NCBI taxonomy): Eukaryota > Metazoa > Chordata > Aves > Passeriformes > Cotingidae > Oxyruncus > Oxyruncus cristatus. The sequence continues at coordinate 751,137 of VXAY01001191.1, read as the reverse complement.
TCAAACAGGGGTGACACAACTCCTGTGAAGCACAACAAAACAGCCCAGGGGCATCACTTTACAGGGCCACAGAAAGGGACTTTTAAATTCACCGCAGGTTTTTTCTTTTGCTGGGAGATCAGTAAGGTGTTAATGGGAGGACGAGAAGGCACCTGAGCATCCAGCAAGCAAAAGAAACCTTTGAGGAAGGCTTTGTGTATTCCTGGGAGATTTAATGAATGATGTAAAAGAGAATGAGACAGAACACGCACTGGAGCCAGGGGTTGCTGAAGCCATTCCAGTTTTGTCAGGCAAACTGAAAAGGCATTCGGAATGGAATCAATATCTGATTAATGTGACCAGCAGCACGCTGAAACCTCTCTCTCACCCACTCCTGTTATCCTGTAACTTGAAGTGTGCTATTTTTAATATACTGAGCACTATAAAGGTATAGATGATAGGATGTTGGCAGTGATTAAAATTCTCTTGTTGCTACGCATTTATATTTTCTCCAAAGTACCAAACAGGATAAATAGGGTGTTTTTTTCAGATAGGGAATTACTGACTTTTTTTTCCCCTCCAAATGCTTTCTGGGACCTGTTTTCCCTTATATATCAACGAGAGCAGAAAGACTTGAAAGTTCACATGGGGCAGTTTTGTCTTACAGTATATTTGGGGGGAAAATGATTCTTGGGTCTTGCGAGATGAGTAATTAAATGCTTTTAAAACAATGTCATTTAATTGTAAGTAAGTTATGGCTCTCATGAGGTTGCTTTTTAAATTGATTCCTTTTAATTACGAACTTCTGTGATGTTCATTTGCCATATAAATTACATGGACTATTTTTTTTTTTAGAAATTAAAAAATTGGCAAGTTTATGTGGTTTCAGAAATCATTTTGAAGTCAACTAAAAGGGATAGTATTGAACTAGGAATGTGGGGTTTTTAGTACCTTTGTGAATCTGATGCTTTACTTTTTTTTCCCCTATTCTTTTTCTCTGTTCTGGTCTGACTCAGTATCAGGCAATGTTGGAAAGCTGCTCTGAACTATTTATTGGGTCATTAAAGGGAAATATTGTTTTGTGACAAGTTATACAAGAAATCATGAAATCCTCAAAACTGTATCATGGATAACTATTCTTTTTTACCATTAACTTTTGTCAGTATTGCTTTTGACACTTGATCTGAAGAGACAGGTTTCAGTTATTCAAGCTGCTGCTGCTGTGATTGCTTTTCACTTATTCATATTTCTTTGATTTGTCAAGAGGTGGAAAATCCTCTTGAATATACACAGTTGTTAGTTTGGTTGAAATCTTTGCTGTAGCAATATAAAGAACAGGAATGCTGACATCCATGTCCGATTCCATCTCTGAATCTGTTTATCAGCACTTACCAACCATGAGGCTGCACCCCCTTCATTTCACCTCAGCGGCCTTTTAACGTTAATCTGAATTGGGAGCTTGCTGTTAAATTAAGTGGGATTTGAAAAAAGGGGTTTTTTTTCTGTATCTGTGGTGTTGTGGGTTTGTTTTGTATCAGTGATTTTATCTTTTTAAGAAAAATGACACATTTAAGTTGTTTGGGTTTACTAAAAAGTCTTTTTTTTTTCCTTCCCCTTCTCCTTTTAGCGTATTACTAAGGTTTAATATCTCGACATACCACACCCCCAAGTTTTACAAATAGATGCTAAGGAGGAAATTAAAACTGATATTCTTGACATTTGAGTGCCAAAGAAGCTGCTAAAAAATTAGTCTTTAATGAATAACCTGTAAACACATCTATGTTTTTGTCTTGCCGGTTGAGTTTCATTTTTGATACATGAATGTATGGAAAGAGTTTCTACAACTTCAGACCTTCTGTGTGTTAATTTCATTGGGTACAATCTGTGTTGTCAAGTTTGAGATAAGGAAGGGAACCACTTATAAAATGTAACTCATAAATAACTTTTGTGCAGATAATGCTAAACTCAACAGCGATATAACAAAAAAGCCCCACAGAACAAGCAAAACCCCCTCAAAACCCCTAAGGTTTACCAAGGTCCCTATCTTAGCAGGAACCCTCCTGTGGTACAGTTATTAAAAACTTTAAAAAAAGCCTTCTGCTGGTAAGTTTGTAGAATTTGTGTGACCATTTTAAAGTATACGGGAGAGAGAACCTCCTGGTGGTGTTTGGTGTAACTTCATGAAAAAAATAAGTGTAGAAACCCATAAATCAGTTAACCCAGACAGATCAAGTCCTGCTGGACTTCCTTTTAATTCCTCAAGGTGTCTTCAGATGGGGAATGTGGTTCCCTGGACTCCACCCTAAGTGACAGAGGTGCCCCAGCAGCTGGCTCCTGAGGAGTAGGCGTGTATGAAGAGAACCCCAAGGACTGCATTTGAGGGCAAAGATTGTTAATACTGTGTTTTCCTTGACCCTTGGCTAACGTGCAGGTAGAAATGTTAAAAGATGGGAAAATTTAGATGGAGCTGTAATTGGGAAGTTTGCTGCTTAACAAGGTCCTTGCCCTCCTGATATGACCAGGCTGGTTCAGAAGTGAGGCCGAGCCTCCCCTAGTTTTCATGGATAAATTCAGAAGGGTGCCTTGCTAAATTTAACTCCGGAGGTTGTACCTCAGAGAAGCACTAATGGGAGAGGGGGGGAAAAATATCCTTGAAGTGCAGTAGAGAGCAAATCTGGAAGTGAGAATTAGTCTCAGCAGGCACATGAAGAGGGTGCTTTGCTCAATTGAGTTTGGGCAGTGGCTTAATTTCTATTTAGTTCATACTGTCTCTGTTAAGTTGGTTATTTCAGCTGGTGAGTGGGTTCCCCCAAGTCCTCCTTTTATTTACGTTTTGACACTGGCCAGAAGTCCAAATGATTGAAACTTTTTTTTTTTTTTTACCTTAGTAAAAGGTGTCTTTGGGTTCGAATGGGTGGTAATTGAGAGCAGGCTCACACAGTGATTATCCCTAATGAAAACGCTGATTTCAACTGAGTGTACTGGCTGTTTCTTCTCATGGTCACAGCCATGCAAATAAAAGTGAATTACAGACATTGTTTTTGTTAATAGGCTTGTTAAACTGCCGGAATTGCTCTTGTCACTGTTTTAAACAATTTTATGCCAGAGGCTTTGGAAAAGGGAGACCGAGTCTGAACTGATGGCTCTTGTTAGTGCTTTGTAAGGGCTTGGTTGGGAAAAGGGAAATGTTCGGTTTAGTGCTAAGTAGCCCTTGGGAACCGCTTAATTCTAGTCCTGGTGTAGACTAAGGGTCTCAGGGAAATCAGGGTGGCTGCTTCAGCCTCCTTTCTTTCCCTGTTTGAAAGCCCATCTGAAGAAAACTGATGCTGCTTTTAAGAGGACAACGTGTCTAATCTTAGTTTGGGATTTTCGGCGGGGTTTCTTTTCCAGTTTCCTTTCCCATGATTTCAGTTATTTTTTTCTTAACTCAAGAGTTTTATGTCTGAAAGGCTCCACGATATGAATCAGAGTTGTGGAGTGCTTGGGTCCTGTTTATCTAAAATTAAATGTAGGTTTTGAGGGCCATTGTCCAGGCGGATACTGCGAGGCTAAAAAGTCAGGATTCAATCCAGGCTTTATCCTGGGATTGAAGGGCAGGGAGGGAGCAGCAGGGAACAGCTTTGCTGCCTCTCCTTTGTCTGGAGAATACATGAAAGAATGCGATTGCAGAGGTGAGGATGCTGAGGGAAGGTAACGGACCGGTACAGACTAATTCTTCCTGCTGTACTTTCTCCCTCGAGATTCAGTAATTTGCGGATTCATCAAATTCCACTGTGGTTCTGCTGGTGTGATCTTTGGACGGCCTTGGCATTCTGATTTCCGAGAGAAAGGATCTGTATTCAATACCCGACTGTACAGTCCTTTATGTGAACAAATAGAAGAGAACCGTGCAGGTTCACTTTGCTGTGCACAGCTCTTTAAATCTTGGATGAAAGGACATTTAGGAGTTTGCGCTTCAAAGCTAATCATGAAGGGGG
>VXAY01001191.1:659759-747152 GCA_013399855.1 Oxyruncus cristatus | reverse complement strand
TAGGAGGTTTATGCTTTAAATGAAAAAAAAGAAAATTAGTCACTCTGTCATATGAAAGGGAAATTGCTATTTAAGGTCACTTAGTGAAATTAGCTTCAATTAAGCATCTTTAGTAGATGCAGTGGTGACTGCTTATTGTCAGAGCCACTCATCTTGTAATGCCTGACCTGCAGAGTTTATGATTATTAATCTCTGTAAAAAAAAATGCAAAACACCTAAAAGCCAACAGCCAATTACACAGATAATAACCTGTTTAAAAGAGCTTCACCACCATACATCATTATTTGTTTTGTGCTCACGAAAGTGTAACTGTGGTGGAGAGCCTTTGTTTCACAGCTCCAGAGCTGAGGGATGGTGCTAAGGAAGAATTTCCTCTGCAGCAGGATCTGTGCTGAGCTCCTTTGCCATGGGACTGAGAGCTGGGTGCTGCAGGCAGGGGCAGTGGAAAGGACCACAAGCTGCTGGAGTGTTCCTGCCCTGTTCCCACAGTGTGACTGATGGAGGGAAGCACAGGTGGAAGGACAGCAGTGAGTGCTCAGCCCTTTCCCTTGCTGAGATTTCTACAAATGCTCATCGATAACTCGCAGGCCAAACTTCTAAAATTGCCCTTCTTTCCCATTATATGTCTTCCTGTAAAACAGGAATTAAAATATCTCATCTATATGGGGGATAAATGACCACTGTCATGTACTCCTGTGCTCAGCTTGGCACAGGCCAAACCCAACTCTGTGCTTCCCTTTTGGTGTGTTCTCTGTGTGCAGGTGACCCAGCCATGGAAATACCTCCTCTTCCTCCCCTCAGGGCCGGGATTCAACAGCCACTTGCGCTGTAATTGGAAGCTCTGGGGAAAATAGGGCACGAGGGAGCCTGAAAAATGAGTGTTCCAGCGTTCACGTTCATCTGCCACCCTCACCTCATTGCAGAGTGAGACAGAGCAGCGATCGCAGGCACATCTCGATGACATTTACGAATAATTATAATAATTATACTTTGTAAGAGCTTAATTCTGTGAAGTCTCAGCCGCCTTGGTAAGACACAAAGTGCTGCCCTTGTGCAGAGAGTGGCAGAGGACAGGGCTCAGCACCCCGTGGGTGCTCATCAGGCTCGGTGTGGGACAGCACTTTGCCCAGGCTCTTGTGCTCTCATCCCAGTGCTGCTGTGATTTGATCCACACATTAAAAGAAAAAAATTACTGTGGGGGAAGAAAAAGGGCATTATGCACACTGGCTTTCATTTCATGCAGAAAGCAATTGGATTTAGGGTTTGCTAGCAGGTAAAAAAAATGTTTATGATGTTCTGCAGCAAACAGACCACCAATTGCAGGGGTTGGGAGGGAAGGAGGGTTTGAAAGGCTGCTCCGTGCCAAAGATTTCATGCTTCTGGGATAAAACACCTTTGTGCTGGGGCAGATCCTGGCAGGCTGTGTAATGCTGTTGGTAAAGGCCCTCATCTGGGTGCTGTGCCCTCGCCGAGGGTGGCTCTGCTTGGCCTTGCAGGGTTGTCACTGAGCAGCTCCTCCTGCCTTGATAACCAGTGGGTCTGCCCTGGATGGAGCTCTGGGCTCATGGGTGCATTCCTGGGCCTGTCACAGGGCCATGGACAACCTGAGCTTGATTTTTTTCCCACTATGAGCGTTTTCCTTTCAGCAGGCAGGGGAAGTATTGTTTGGCTTTCGTGACCGGGCTGGGGAAAGGGTTCCCAGAGCATAAATCACTTCTGCTTGGGCAGTTTTAGGCACCCCACCCCAAACTCTGGGGAACAAATATATGTTATATTGGTCTCACTTTGCTTTCCAACAACCCCTGCTGTGGGTCTGGATTCCCTGTGGGATCAAAGCCAAAGATTTTGGCTTGTGAGGGAGCCAAAGGCTGTAGCAACACGTGGCCACGTGAGGTTCATCACAAACCAGGTGGGAAGCAGAGGTGAGTGATTAAATATGCAGAAGGAAAACAGGGGATTACTTTTCATATTCAAGCAACTGGGAGTTTCAAAATGATGATGTGTTGATAGGCAGCAAGGGATCAGCACAGCTCAGGTTCTGCTTGTCTGTGAAGATGAACCTGTGAGCCAGCCTCGTGCAGAGCACAGAAAGAGCTCTCTGTGTCTCTTCAGAGGCTTTTGAACTCTCAGCATGTTGTGGCGTGGTTTGGTTTTGCTCTGTGTGAACATGTGTCACTTCATTTTAAGGGGAATGAAAGGTCATGTTTCTCCATTAAAAATTAAACTTCTTTTCAGACGGTGATGAAGCCCTAAGGTGGCAGGTGCTTAGGCTGGGGAATAAAGGAGTGTGAGTACCCTGGTTAGTTCTAAACAGCTGAAAGTGCAGTTTGGTGGTCAATATTTTCCTGAGGGGTTATATTTAGCAGGAATGATAATGTTCCTGAGTCACTGACTGAAACTCTCAAGTGTACTTGTTTTGTTTCTGGTGGAATTAAAGGCTTAGGATATTGATAATACTTAGATGTGGAAGCTGGTCAATATTTTCTACTGGGAAGTACTGCTGTAGAATATTTGATTTGTTTTTTCCTCCATTAATATATTCTTCCTCTCCAAAAAAAAACCTTCATGCGGGAGATAAATATTGCAAAACAGGAGAATTTTGAGGCGGAAAGCCTAAGGCAACAGGCAGCCTCCGTGGAGGAGCTGGGATTAGCTGCTGGTTGTTGCCAGCTAATCCAGTTTGCAAATCCCCGGTCTGCACTGCTTTCCTGGGAGCTGCTTGTAGTTGTAAACAGCCCCGGGCTCTCCAACCCAAACCCTTTCCACATCCAGGCTCTGGCTGTCCTTGCTGTGGCTGCAGAGGGTGCTCTCTGCTCGCCTGGCGCCTGTTCTGTCCTCTCCTGCTCTCCACGGAGCCTCCCCAAGGTGCCCTTTGGATCTTGTTCCCACCACCAGCAACTGCCTTTCAATTAAATCCAGCTCAGGTCAGCTTTTGACAAGCAGCCTCCCTTGTAACTCGAGGAGGTCACCAGCCAGCAGATTCTTGAAATGCATCTTAAAAAGAGAAAAGGCTTGGGCTGGGAGCCAAGATCATTTTCTTTCTTTCTTTTTCTTTCTCTGCCTTCCTTCTCTGTAGAAAGAAGCTGTGGCTCGTCTGGGAGGTCGTGCAGACCAAGAGCATAATGTTAATTAGGTGTTGTACCCGCAGCACTTCCAGCTTGTAAAACCCAGTTGTCATAATTAATGACCACAGAAATAGCAGAAGGGCCCTCAGACCTTGTGCTGGGGGATTTGAGCCAATTCCTAAGTACTAGAAACCAGGAAGAGACTTGAGTGAGGGCAGGTTGTCCTGTGTGTTTGCAAAGGGTGTCTTGCATCCACCTGAAGCTGCCAGAACCCGATGCTTTGTGGTGCAGGGTGTGGGACAGAGCTGCTCCCAAATCAGAGCTACTCTGATGGTGTTTCTGCAGTCACCCGTGCGTCAATAATTGTAACCGTTCTTCATTAAGAAGTTGTTTGAGGTGCTACAGCACAGATGGAAGATCTTTTTAGTTTACAATTCAGTCCTCCGTAGCATCTTTTGTGCAGAGCCAAAGGAAAGGAATGAAGTGATGTTGCTTGCTTTGAGGCACTAAAGGTGAGCAGCCCCACTGCCCTGCTGTCACAGGACATAAACCAGGGATTGCTGATGGGGTGGGACAGGTCCCATGTGATGGGCAAACCAGCAAGAGCAGCTGCATCAGCACCCAGGTGTAAAGGGAACTCTGCTCAGGCCAAGAGTCAGAAGGAGCTGCTGTCCCTGCTTGAGTGGCTGCAGGGTCAGCTCCAGTGGGAAATCAAGGGAGGAATGGGGAGAAGTGTGGGGCTGACCTCCTCTCCACTGGGAAGGGCTGGATTTTGGAGGAAATGCTTGTAGCTGTGAAGCAGGGAGGTTTGGAGGGGGGGGGAGTGTGAGAAGAACACAGGAAAGGAGGGGGAGGATGTGGTGCTGGTGGGAAATTCGCAGCCGGCTGGTAAAGGGAGTGATGGACAGGATGCTGGTCTGGTCGGGCATTTGAGGATGAGGCTCATCCTGGAAAATTCCTCTGTTCTTTGTGCTGTGGCAGCTTCATCCTGTTGGTTCAGGAAGGTAAGAGCCTCTGAGTGTTATCCTCTGAGGATATTGTGTGGAATGGGAGGCACTCTGCCATGGTTTTGCAGTGGAGTGAATCATCAGAAGCCTAGCTGGGGCGGGTGTTGTGTGTGACCTCCACAGCCCCTTCACCCTCCAGTGTGATGGCACAGCCAGCCTTGGAGCAAAGGGCTTACAGGGTCTGTGCTGGGCTTGGATGCAGGAGGTGAGATCCCACCTACCTGCCCTGGTTTGGGGATGTGTCACAGCTGGGAGGTGGGAATCAATCCCGTCCCTGTGGCTGCTGGCTGATCACGGACACAGCACCTCTGGGATCTCCTGACCTCTTTTGCAAAGTACCTGCAGCTGAGTGGGTGGGATGAAGCAGCAGCAAAGAGCCCGAGGGGAGTGGAGAAGCCTCTTCTCACCGGCTACAGCTGGCAATCAAGTCCTGAGCGTGGCAGCATCTCCTCCCCAAGGCATCGTATTCCACCCAATTCTTCCTCTCCGTGGCTGGGGCAGCCCTGGCTGGGGTTTAGCTGAGCACTCAGCACTCGTGTCATCCCTGGCTGGGGTGGTTTGTAGAAGTTCATTCCTCTGTTGGGCACATCCAGCTCCTGACCTGCATTTGGTTCCCTTTTATCCGGAGGAGAGACAACTCCAGCCTCTGTAATTAATGGCTCTGCTCTTCCAGGGTCTTGGGTGAAGCACAGACACAGGAAATTGGACAGGCTAAGTGGTGCCTGTGCTTGGATTCTGGCTGCAAAGGCAGAGCTCAGCCAGCTGAGATGAATTGTGGCTGAGTTGCTGAATTCATTTTTCATCTTTGGGTCTGAAGGCAGACACAAGAATAGCTCCTGTGCAGCCTGGGCTGTAACTTACCACAGTCCTCTGGCCGTGGCCTCATTTGTTGCAAACATCCCACGTGCTGATGGAGAGCCAAGGCTTGTTGGGCTGTATCCCTGGGGATTACCTGTGCTGGGGGTTGGCAATGGCATTCAGGGACCAAACAGTCTGACACCACTCCCCAGGGAGACAGGGTTACAAGATAAGGGGTTGATTCTCACGGAGCAATCAAGCTGCTAAAAGGCAGCACAGCTGCTCTGATCTGGCACTTGTTAATCCCACAGCTCACCCTGGACATTGGTTCTGAGGTGCTGTCAGGCTCCCAGGCACAGTGATGGTGTGCACTGCATCCATCCTTTCAGAAAAATGCAATTTATTTCACTTGTAGTGAAGCATAAGATGAACCACGCAGCAGGGAGGCTCCTGTCCCTGTACCCCTGTGCTCACTTAGCTCCCTGCTTTCCTCTCTCACCTTTACTTTCCCTGCTTCTTGTCTGCCTCCCCCTTCGCTGCATCTCATTTCTCCTCATCCTCCCCTCCCCTGTAGCTCCTGCTTGGCAGGGAGCTGTGGTCACCTCTGTCTCCAAGGTTCAGCAGTGTCATCTCAGGCCATGTCCATGTGTGATACAGCTGAGGCAGTCCAGTGACCTGAGCCTTGGGTTTCTGATCCTGGCTCCTTTGCTGGCCTTAGACAGGTGCCTCAGGGCAGGTCTTGGCTTCCTCACCCGCAGGGTGGGATCTGGCCCTGGGAAAAGGCTGTGGTGGTGCTGGGGACACACCTCCTCTACCCACAGGTTCTCTTGACATGGGTGCCTTGCTTTTAAGGGGCTTACACTTACTGTTGTTGGTAAATAAGGACATTTTGGATGTAGGGTGGCTGGGCAAGGAGTGCAGCAGCTTCCCATTGCATTGGTGAAACTGCCAGCTGTGAGGGAAGGAGCAGATCTGCTGGAGTTCGCCCCGAGGAGGAGGAAGGACGCTGAGTGCTTCCAGACGAGGTGGGTTTAAGCCTGTGCACATGTGAGAGGAAAAGTGCATTTTGCAGGAGTAGCTTTTCCTGGCATTGCAGTTCATGTCGTTAATAAATCTCCTGTAACACCTCCCTGCAGAGCCCCTGAAGGAACTGGCTAAGCAGGAGAAAGTGGAGATCCAAGAAAAGCCTCCTAATCCATTATCAGCAAATGCAATCAGACTCTCCATCTGCTGTCACAGGCCCCTGCAGCCCCACAACTGGGAGCCACAGCCGCCCGCTGCCTCCTGCACAGATGCCTGGTCACCACGTGCCTTCACTGCCTCTCTGGATTCAGCCTGGTGTCATCTCAGATTAGTGGGTTTGTGTTCACAGTCTGTCTCTGCTCTCCAGAAGAGCCAGGTAAAGCTGACAGGATGAAGCAAACACACACACCTCGGCTGAAAAGCAAGCACTGAGTGGTTCATAGAGCCACGTTAAATTGAGTGCTGTGTGCTCTGGTATGGAAATAAGAGCCCTGTCTTGGCCAGGATTGCTCTGGAGTGTGTCTGCAGGTGGAGGAGACAGAGAGAGACTCCTGTGATGGGTATTTATTAATGACATGAGTGGGAGTGTTTGGTTTCCCTCCCCCCTCCCTCCATGTGAATCACGGAATCACAGGATGGTTTGGGTTGGAAAGGACCTTAAAGATCATCTCGTTCCAACCCCCTGCCACATGCAGGGACACCTTGCACTAGACCAGGTTGTTCAGGGCCCCGTCCAACCTGGCCTTGAATGTGTTGACCTCAGACCTGCTCAGAGCTGGAACACCATCAGTGTCTGGGGAGCCCTGGGATGTGTGGCTCCAGCATGTCAGGTCTGCAGATGGTCCCTAAGGGGACAGTCCTGCCTTGGAAGAACTCACGGTCTAAGATGAGGACTTGCTGCATCCCTATTTTGCAGGGAGGGCACAAAGATGTGACCTGACTTCTTGGTGGCACCCGAGTGTGGAGCTGAGATTTGCAGGCGGGATTTTGGTCCCACAAGACCATCTTTTCCTTCTCTCCTGCTCCTCAGGTTGGTCATCAAAGAATCCCAGAGTGCCTGGGTGTGGAAGGGACCTCTGGATGTCGTCTGCTCCAAGCCCCTTCCCAAGCAGGACCACCAGGCTGACCAGGTCTGTTCCAACTGGCTTTTGGATGCCTCCAAGGATGAAAACCCACCACCTCCCTCCTCCTCAGGGGATGAGCCCAGTCCATGGTGACTCCATGAATGGCACAGCAGGCTGGCTTAGAGGGCTGACCCACGTTTGTGCCCCAGCTGGGGACCCTCATCTATCTTGGTGGCAGCACTGGAGCAGCACTGGGATGGTGGGATGGAGATCTGTCAGCACAGCACCAGCTTTGCAGCCACGTGCCCACGTTCCAGTCTGTACCAACCCTGTTGTGTCTTCCCCACCAGCCACATATTAACGTTTGGGGACCCACGGGCACTTCCTACTTTTCTTCTTTTTTCCCTGTTTCCTTTGAAATACGCATTATCCAGGATAAAAATCTGTCCCAGGTAATTTCAGGATTCAGCTGCACAAAAATGAGAACAGGAGCCAAAGTAACAGCAGGTAAAGAATGGTTTAATTTAGTAACTAATTTTCTATAAAGTAATTATTTCTTTAAAAACCCGGGATTTGCTCAAGGTATCCCAATTACTTTTTTCATTATGGCTACAGAATGAAGTGCTCGTTTAATTAGTAAACATTTGGCATGCCTTTAAATATGTTTTTAATTACATTAAGGGGACACTGTCAAGGTTTCTTTCATCAATTTTAATAGACCTGGATTTCTTTTTTCCCCTCGCTGTCGGATGCAACCCTTTGGGTTCTGTTGGCTGCTCTAGACAAAAACTGGAGAAGCCATTTCCATGGAAAAGATTAAAAGGAAAGGCTCATTTGTAGGTTTGGAGCTGAGCTGTGGCCTCCCTGCCTCCTCTTTCTCAACTTGCTGGCAGCAGGGCTTGTAGCCTCCTTTGCAGCTCTCCTGCCCCGAGGGTGACCCCGTGCTACAAACCCAGTGCCAAGCCAGCAGCTTTTGCCCCAGGAAAACCCCCTGTGTTGCTCCCAACCCCTCCCTGGTGCAGCAGGTTCCTGTCCTGCAGCCTTCCAACTCGCAGCTGCTCCCAGGAGTAGCTCTCCTAATAAATCACTAGTGCTCTAACTGAGCTTGATGCAAACTCCTGGAGGAAATTGGGTTCCGGGCGAGTCCCCAGGCGCCCCTTGCCTTCAGATCCGCAGCGTGCTCCTTCCCTGGGCTGTGGGATGCTGCTGGCAGAGGCCAGACTTGATTAACCTGCCAGTGATGGGGTGCTGCTCGTCCCCTGCCCAGCGAGCTGGACGTGCCCGTGGGGTCAGCAGATGATGAATGAGGCTCAGAGCAGCAGCCCAAGCGTAGCAGAGGCTGTTTGTCCGTGCTCCCCCACCCCCCATCAACCTTTCTGCCCCACAGGACCTGGAGTTTCTGGTCCCTTTTTAGGAAAGACTCTCTAATTGAAATGGATGGAAGTTGCTGCAGGCAGAGGCAGCCAGGCTTGAGCAAAAGCTTCCTGGGGTGTCCCCAAAGGGAAAGAAAACAGCAAAACCCAGAGTGTGGTGGTGTGTGACACGGGGGCCAGTCCTTTCTGCCCCCTCTGAGCCGTGGCTCTGCTCTGCTCCCCAAGCCTTTTACAGGCTGAACAAGCAGACTGAGGCGCCTCTTGTTTGATTTCTGCTTGCATTTCAGACGCCCTCGCTCTCCTCTGAGGAGAGGGAACTGCAGGGAATGAAAATACCCAGTGTCTTATCTTTAATATCGTTGACTTTCTGCTCTGCTGGGTGCTGGCAGGCTTCCCTGTGGCCACATTCTCCTCCAGTATGCTCTGAGCATCTCTTCTTGGTTTCCTCCAATTTTCCCCTTACTCCCATCTCTTCTCCTCTACCCCTATGCACCACCTACCCCTTCCTCCTTCTGCTCTGTTGGCTCCCCACAGTCCTTTGCCTCTCCTGCAGTGACCATCACCTCTTTCCTATGTGGCTTTGAGTCAAGGCACTGAGTCTTCTTGACCCTAAAACAGATGGAGATGTGGAGCAAGGGGGAGGTGTGGGGGTGGCTCGTGTCCCTCCACAGCCTTGGGGAGCACCAGGAATGGAGGATCCTGCCTGGCCCACCTGGAGCTGCACAGCAGAGGAGCCATGGCCCTTCATCCAACCCCCTTGCTGGAAGGAATTACTGCACAGCTTGTCCACCCACCTTCCCAAAAGGGAAGCAATGTCCCTTCCTGCATCCCACCTCTGCTCCAGTTTCCAGGGAGACAGCCACTGGGAAAGCAGTGGAAGTGCTGGAGCTGGCAGGAATGCACAGCCCGCCACCAGGCAGTGGGTACCTCTCTACCCCAGCCTGCATCCCACCCATCAGGGGACAGAGGGACCCCTGGGAGCAGCTCCTGCATTCCTCTGGGATAACTTCCTGGGCAGAGGGGATGGTGCTGTGGGAACTGAGCCTGTCCCAGGTCCCTCCCTGGGCCCACTGAGCCTCTTTGCTTTGCAAGACCAAGGCTAGGGAGGGCTCTGAGGTGGTGGGTGCATGGTGGGAGTCGGTGTCCCCTGGAGGTACTGGGGGGATGGATGCTGGGATGGAGAAGCACAACCCAGCCTTGGGATTGTTGCTGCCCTGATGCAGCCCCATGCCCTGTCCCCAGTGCCCTGGAGAGCTGAGCTCCCCGAGGTGCAACTTGCCCTCCAGCTTCCCCCACCCACCACCGATGGAGGTTTCTGGAAGGGAGCGAGTTGTGAATAACCACGATCACGGCTCTGCGAGACTTCCATAAAATATGAATGCACGAGAGCATCCGCATAAATTATTCAAGATAATCAGCACGGGGGATATTTCCCCGGCAATTTTCACGTGGGCTCCTGGAGCTTGATTGTCGCACCCGCCGGGTGTGTGCAATCCCCCCCTGCAGCAGAAAGGGAAGGTTCCCAGCGCCCCAGGTCTCCCAGCTCCTCCCTTCGCTCTCCTCAGATTGCCCACTGCTCTCCCTCCTGCCTCGCTGTGCTTTCCCCCAGCTCCCAGCGCTATTAACACCTCTAATTAGAGCCGCTTATTGATGTACCGCTGTTTGTCTAAGTGCAGCTGATCGAGGCAGGGAAGGCTCCGAGCCGAGGTGAGATCGCACCTCCCTGCAGCCTGCCCGCCCAGCACGGCGCCTCCCGGGTCTGGGGGAACGAGGAGGAAAGAATCCCGACGGGAAGAAACGGTGCGGGACGAGCGTGTGCCGCCTGCCTGGTCTCTGTGCGAGGGACTCCGGGCACCGGCATTTACCCCTCGGGTCCCCGCGTGGATGTGCTGCGTGTGCAGCACCCCTGGGGACAAGGGTGTCCCTCGAGTCCCTGCCTCTGGTCAGTGTTGCCCTGTCAGGAATGCCTTGTGTCGGGAAAACCCCATTGGAACAGTGGGTGCTCCGAGGAGGAGACGTTTTCTTCTTCCGAAACGCCCTCCCAGTGGGGTCACCCAGCGTCTGGGGAGGGAGGGCTGAGTAGGTGTGTTATAGTCAAGGGACCAGATATTGTAATTTAAAAAGATAGGAAAAGTTTATTAAAAAGACAAATGAGCAAATCAGCGCGCTGGGTGACCGGGGGAACCTCCTGTTCCGCCAGCAGTCAACACCGAGTACAAGTCAGGACCCATCTTTTATACCCCTTTTACTCTCCTCCCCCCTCAAGTCTATCATTGGACTCCATTTCACAGGCTTCCAGAATATTGGTTCTGGTTTCACGGGCTTTGTCCTGTTGCTGGGCCTTGTTGCCAGGTCCCGTTGCTGGGGTTCAGTCCGAGGGGGGGTTTAGTCCATGAAGCTTCCAATAAATTGTTGCAGTTGCAATCCTTCACTCCTCACTTGTGAATGCATTCTATTTCTATTAAGATACTTAGAACAAAGAACTTACAGAATCACAAGGTCAACTGTCGCTGTGGTTAGTCCTTCGCAACATTACAAGATAAGACACAAACTGCTCAGCAAGCCGAACCCCCATTCCCCTTCCCTTTGCAAATCTGGGCCTGCAGTTACAGCATCTACTTTTAACTATTTCAATGTGCTTATACCAGCTTCTGTTTGATTGAGCAAATTTATTGATCACCCATAACAGGTGGGTGGATTTGTACCTGCTGCAAGACACCCATGAGCACAGGGAGTGCGTGGGTTTGAGCACTGGGGCGTTATCCAAACCTCTGAAATCAGCTGGACACGAGGTTTCACCCCCACAGTTGGGGTTCTGGGGCCATGATCCTGCTCTCTCCTCCCAGTGCAGGTACTTGGAGGGGCCTGCGTGTTTGCACTCCATAAGGCCACTCTTTGGAAGCAATTCCCGGTGCCGAGGCAGTGCTCCAAGGATGTGGCTGCTACTGGGGTAAGGAGGAAAAGGAAGGATTAACGTAGCACCAACACATGCTTGGACTCTGCCTCCTGCCAGCGGCTGGGCAAGAGGCTGTGCAGCGACCTGTGCGTGCTGAGGTGGCTTTCCTGATCTCTTCACCGTGTTTTGAACCCAGCATCTCCTCCTGGGCCACGGGAACTGACAGAATGGTGACACTTGGCTGCAGCACCGAGCACCCGGGGGCTGCAGGAGTCAGGATGTTGGCTCTGCCTAAGCCCCCTGGCACCTCTAACCCTCAGAGGTCCCATCCCAGGGACGAGGTGCAGAGGGTGATGTGCTCCAGGAGTGTTTCCCTTCCCCTTTGCCATCGGGTTTTATTAATTCCTCACTTGGTGAAGTCTCTATTAATAATGGCTCGAGGATGTGGCTGGGAAGCTGGGTAATGAGATTCTCTACCTGCTGTTCCTGGGCTGCTGTGATTGTGTTTGGAGGACAAAATTCTAGGTGGATTAATTAAAATGGAAAACAAAAGGAAAGGGAAAAAAAAGAGAGTTGTTTGAATTATTTACTAGTTTCCAGGAGACAAAGCAGTAATTGCAAGTGTCTTACTGCAGGTGTTCGGAGGGGGGGATGCTCCCTCCTCCAGGCAAGGAGCAAAGTCTGGTTATTTACTGGTGTTGGAAGAGATTTATCAATCCTCATGAAGGCCAAGTGCAGCTTCAATTGCTCCTCAGTTTGGTAATTCTGATTTTCTCCTCTTCACTTTGGAAATTCAGAGGAGAAGGGCTCCAAGGCAGCTTTGATGTGGCTAAATGTGGGAACAAGCTCTGCCAGCAACGTGCTCTTCCCTCCTGAGTAAGGAAATACAGAGGTAAAAATCTAAACCATCCTGCCCCGAGGAACTGTCTGTTCTTGTTTGACTTTCCATCCCTGCCAGGGCCCCCCTGAATCACAGGAACGCCTTGTGGTCGCACTTTTTGGATGCCTGTCATTCCAAGGGGATGCTGAGCCTGAGGCAAGGGCAGGACAGGGACAAGTGCCCTCTGGGGCTGGCTGAGGTCTCGTCCCTAATGGGGACATTTTCATCCCTAATCCACGGCTGGATCTGACCCCAGGGAAACCCCCCCCGTGTGCTGTGTCACAGCTCTCCCACCTATTGGGACCCCGTGCTCCAGCCACGCTCTGGGGAGAAGGGTTGGTATAAAATCAGCTGCTAAAAATCCTGTCTTCCTTCACAGACCCTCTTAGCTGATGGATCAGCAGCATTTTAGGGAATTGCTCCGTGCTTTTACTGTTCTTTTACTCAAGTGCTTCTCCCCTTGATTGCCTCCGTCTGTCTCCTTTCAACCAAAGGCCTCGGGAGTCACCTAATTGATTTCAAAGGGAACAGGACTTACTTAAAATTGAGTTTTGCATTCCTCTCTGCCTCTGTGACAGAGCACCTGGTGGCTCCATCCCCAGCTCCTGCAGCAGTTCACCTTCACTGGCTTGTCTGCGGGAGAAGAACAATAGAAAAAAAAAGAAAAATGGAGGAAAAGGGTACAAAAAATTCTGTTCAGCATTGTAGGGTGTGATCAATATTCCTTTGTCTCCATACTCAAATCCTATTCATATCCTGCTGAGGATAAAACAGCGAAGCTGTCTCATTGGAGATGAGAAATTAATCTCTAAAACCACTAAAGATTTAGGGCAGCGTAATTGCTTCATGGTTTGATACTTAAGACTATTCAAACTTTTAAGTTTTTAACCCAAGGACCTCAATCCTTGGCAATGGAGATGATGTGAGGTGAGGAGCAGCGACACCTTGGCACCCTGCAGAGAACCCAGGGTGACACTGCGTGCCCTGGGATGGGGACCCATGGGGGCCCAGTGGTGGCAGGGGAGGTGGGAGAGCTGGGTGCTGCCTGTCCCCAGGAGCATCAGCAGTGAGTGGAGCAGGTGAAGAAGGGTAGGATGGCACGAGCAGGTGTTCTCTGGGAGATGGGGACCAGCCCTAATGCTGGCAAAGCACCTTTGCAGACCCCCTTTCCCTTTCCTGCTGGATGGAGGGCAGAATTAAATCCCAATCTTTTCCACTGTTGTGGTTTTACAGCGTTTATATGGGAAGGGAGCACATTAGCGGTGAGGTAGATCATTATGTGCTTATATTATCAGCAGTAAAGCAAAGTTGCTTTTAATTCCTAATTCCACCATTGTCTGACACATTTCTTTGTGAGTTTCCTATTCATCTGTATTTTTTTTCCCTGGGTCTCCACTAATAGAAATTGCTTTGTTGTTAAACTCAATTTCACTCTTGACTGGATTGAAATATGCTTATTTCCCTTCTAAAATAATAATAATAAACCCCTAAAATTATTTCCACTCATTGTATGTGAAAAGTGAACATTTTTCTTCGTCTGGCCTCCCAGGTTTGAACATCTGAGGGTTTCAGAGCTTCATTTTTTAACAATCTAACTGCATGATCTCAGCCCATAGCTGGGGGATGTGGGGTGTGTGTGTTTCCATTTGTTGTTTCATGAATTTGGATAAGTCAGGACAATATATGATTTTTGAAGTCTTTTGGCAGAGCTGGGGCTGCAAAATGAGCCCACAGGCTGCCGGCTGGTGTGTACCACCTCTCAGTTACAACGGGGTGGGCTCTATACCCTCCCTGGCTCCTTCCCTGGGGACAGCCGAGGTGAGAGGAATGGGAGCTGCCACGGGGCATCCCGGCACTGCATTCCCTCAGCCAAGGCAGCGCTGGTGGAGAGCTGGAGCTCTGCTCGCCGAGGACCAGGAGAAGGAGCAGGATGGGTTCGTGGAGCGTGAGAGGAAGGCGTGTGGCTCCCACCGTGCGCTCGTGTGTCAGCGGGAGAAGAGCTTTGCCTGGGGTACCCCAGCGTCTGGGGGGAGCTGAGACAACTTCTCTCCCCTCTGATGGGATGAAAGGGATGGGGTGGGGGACACATTGACCCTCAGCTCCCCTTGGGCTGTGGCTGCTGGGCTCAGGGACACCCTCACACCCCACCAAGAAGGGCTGTGAGTGCCGTGCAACAGCGGCGAGTCTCCTGCAGTAATTAAAAGGCTGGAGAGTTCTTGCTCTTCTGACCCCTGACATGATTTTCTTTAATTACAGCTGAAGCTTGACATGTCTTCTCCCTCTTAATTTGGCTAATGGTGGTGCAAACCTTCCTTCAGCATCCTGCTGGCACTCCCCAGACACGTTGCAGGGGGTATAAACGTCCTGCCAGGCTCACTTTGGGATGTGAGCCCTGGGCCCATGTGCATGTGGGAGCCTGTCAGGGGGGTTATAACCTCTCCCTTCTTCCCAGCCCCGAGGTGCAGCACTTTTCATCTTGAGCTCAGACAACGTCTCCACACTGTGCACGTTGATGCCTCCGGGTCAGTGAGCTTGTTCAGCTGAGGGACACGGGGGACATGAAATCCACCCAGTGGGATGGATGGGGGGGCACCTGGACACTCCCGGCCTGGGGAGGCAGCACGTGCTGCAGGAGCTCAGGATAACATGCTAACGTGCCTGGAAGGCGCCTCCAGCCGGATTTTCTCGCCCTTTCGATGCTAATTCAATGGCTGAGCAACAGAATGTCCTCCTGGGACTGCACCAGGCTGGGAACTGCTGCTCAGCTGAGTGTGACAGCGAGGCAGAGAGGGAGGTAAACCTGAACAGGCAGCTCTGAGAAGTCTGCCCGGTAAAGGGACAGATCCAGCCCTCAGGGCTGACTCTTTCCCTGATTTTTTTCCTGCTCCCCTTCCCTGTGGGGGCTCTCTGGGGGTTTGGCCTCAAATAACCTCACCCGAAGGGAGGAAGGATGCTCTCTTCCCTTCAGGAGGAATGGCTCAGCATCTCCCACCCTGCCCTTTGCCCTGGGCTTGATCCCTTCTTTGTTCCCTCTTCCCTGCCTGGATTGAGCTGGGCAGAGCTGCCCACTGAGGGAGCTGTTCTCCCCGAGGGGGTCAGGAGTTCCCTCCCTTGATGCACTGCAGCAATACAAATGCATCTCCATTCTCTGCTGCACAGATCTTCCTCTCTCTTTAATTTTTAATTGCTGCTCTTGTTTCCTCTGAGCATCTCCCTTTGCAGCAGGGCAGCCAGGAGTCCTTTCTGACTGATAAAGCTGGTTCAGGCTTTCCTTTCACCTTTTGTGTTTTCTTCTTGGTGAAGCTAGGGTGGTTGGTGGGTTTAATTAACACGGTAAGAAAAATGAACTAGTTTCCTTAACCAAGAAGAGAAAGGGAAATTCAGCTTCCTCGCTGCTCTGAAAACACATCATCCTATTGGGAGCTGAGGAGGGATCCTCACCTCGATTATTTCCTTTGCTCTAAGTGAATTAGCAGCTAATGGAAGTGAAGGATTAGCAGTGCTGACAGGCTTGCAAGGGCAAGAGCTTCCCAAATTCCCCATGAGAGGCTGAGCTGACATGGCCCTGTGCTGGTGGGAGTTGTAGAGACCCGTGTTTGACACCTGACCTGGCTGTGCCCCTCCAGCAGGTATCTGAGCACCAGAACCATGTGTCCTGTGCCGTGCTGCCAGCACCACGGGCTGCAGCATCCGTGGGCTGGAACACTCCTCCTGCTCCCCAAGGGCCACAGACAATCCAGTGAGCTCAGAGAATTCAGCCTGGCTTTGGAGGGCTGCCACCAGCGTCTAACCCTGTACCCCAGGGATGCTGCTGGCTCTGACTTTCAGGCAGAGCAGAAGTGCTCTGTACATCACCACTGGCCCCCAACTGCTGTCCCAGGGAAGGAGGGGGCAGAGATCAGTGTCTGCTTGGGGTTACCTTGCACCCTGCTGATACCTCAGCTGTGCAGACAGCTCCAGGGACCTGGGAACAGCCCCAGGGGCCAGGGAACAGCCCCAGGGGCCAGGAAACAGCCCCAGGGACCAGAGAACTGCCCTGGGGACCCTCACAGTGGGTAAAACACTCCTCAGTGTAGTGTCAAGTGCCCTCTCACCACTGCCTTTTAGCATCTTCTGGAGGCTGCAGTCACAGGGACTTTAAGACCATGGACGAGTCTTCACTACTCATCTTCACTACTCACTACCGGTTCAGTGCTCTGGCAGCAGCAAGGCCATTTGTCTGATTGCTGCTGGAGAATGTCCCACCAGCCACAGTCCCTCCTGGTTTCTCTCAGTCCCTTTCTGCAGTCTTGGAGAGCTCCTGATTATCCCGTGCATGGGGGTGCAAAGGTGGCTTCAGGGGCACAGCCATCCCCTCCCTGCCCTTTGCTCGGTGCTCTCTCCAAACACCGACCTGTGAGCAGATTTAGGGCTGTTTTTGCTGCCTCTGGGAACAGGCAGAAAGCAGGGGTGGAGCAGGGCTGTCTGTAGCAGCCCTCCAGTGCCTGTGGGAGCCTCCAGCACAGCCCAAGTGGCTGGTGATGCTCAGCAGTGAGGGAGGTCAGTACCAGGCTTGGAGCTTTTCCGCCTCATTGCTACAGAGATAGGCAGAGGCGTGAATGCAGTGATTGAGGGTGAGCCAGTGACGGAGAGAAGTTGTTCTATATCAATAAAAAGCTCCTTGTCCCCAGCAATGTCCCTCGAGGGGCACGGAGAAGCTGTGGTGACTAAGTGATCTTACGCCCAGAGCATTTGGGCACTGCAGCTCCTGCAATCAAATTATGTCTCTTATCTCAAGGGCAAGACTGTGCGCGGGGAGAACTTAAGGAAGTGGCCTGTCGTAGCACATTACAGCTCGGTGGTTTGCTGTGGTTCTCCCCCTCCGGGATCATTATTTTTCCATGAAGACCAAGTAGCTTGAGGCTTGAGAGGAGGCTCCAAGAAGAAATCTGGGCGGATCCATCCCCCAGGCTTTGGAAAGCACTGAAGAAGGGCCCCAGGCTGGAGTGGGGAGTCGCTGGAGGTCCTGGCATATGGGCATCACTCACCAAAAGCCAACATAAATCCTCTCAGTGTGGCTTGTCTGGAGGTGCCCACAGCAGAGCAGTGATGAGTGTCTGTCTGCGCCCTTTGCAGGACTGTGACATTTTAAGCTTTATTTCTGGTGGGTTACAGCCCACCCTGCATTCATAATCTCTCTTCTCCAGCTGTGGTGACCTAAACCCAGCGATGTGTCCTTAGGGAGCTCTGGGACTCATGGTAACACGGCTACTCAAGATCAGTTGAAAATTCCCAAGGTCTTCTGCTGGGCCAGGGGTGCAGGATGAGTCCTGGTTGCCAGAGGATGCTCCGGGGTCAGAGCTGGAACTCTGGCCTGCCCCAGTAACAGGCAGTGCTGTGGAGTGGCTGCCTGGAGCCCGTACTGGAGATGCTCCATGTCTACCTCTGGCTGGGCAGGGGCTCTAACTGGTGGAACACTGGTTTCTTTTGTACCAGCTGGCTGCTGAGCTGGTGCTCTCCATTCCCTGCTGCTGCTGAATTCGGAATAACAAACATGCATGTGTATGTGTGTGTGTGTGTGTGTGTGTGGTATAACTTCAGCATATTGATTTTTGGGGCCATTGCTTCTCAGCTGCTGAAGATGATAATTCACTGCTTTATTACCATCCTTGGATTTTAGATTTATCCCTCTAAACAGACAGCGAGCTGCTAGTTAATTAAGCTTTTGTTTCAAGCAGCAGCACAGGGAAAGGACTGTCTGCTGCAGCGCTTTTCCTCAGGGACGAGGGCCCTGGGGGTGCAGTAAATGCCACGTTCCCTTTCCATGGGGTGATGGATCCTGCAGGGATGATTCTGGCAGGAGTCGGGAGCAGCAGAGGTAACTCTGCCTGGCTCCCCAGCCAGCACTGCGAGTGCAATTGCTCCCTGCTGACCCCAGCACCCTGCCAGGATGTGCCTGGAGATTGCCAAGAGCAATTGTATTCAGCAATTTCTGTATTTTATTTTATTTATTTCACTTTTTTTTTTTTGGTTATGTTATTTTATTTGATGTTGTCACCTGGCTGGTGCTGCAGGAGGCGCCTGGAGGAAGCCAAGGTATCTGACACGCTTTCTGCTGCCCAAGAAACAGCCAAATCCCCAGGGGGCCATTTCCAGCCCAGGATCAGCCCTGGAGGGAGGAATGGGGAGACACCATTTCCTCCACGGTCCCTTCTCCCCCTCAATATCACTCACCCCTAAACCTTAAAAAATCAGTGTGTAGTACTCACCATAGCCCAGCCTTTTCCTGCAATTGGCCTCGGGGAAGAGCTGCAACTGGGCACGATCCAGAACCTGTGGGATGCACAGAAGGACCTCAGTGTTATCCTTAAGGAGGTGAGTGGGGGGATCTCACCCCACAGAATTCATCCCACACTGGAACTCTGGTAGCTCCGTGCTGTGCATTCCCTGGGATGGGATGATATCTTTTCCTCCCAGCCTCTTGGGAAGGCGCAGCTGGCTCCTGGCACACTGGAGGCAGCGATTTGGCTGCTCCATTGACCACTCCATGCAGTGTGTTTATGTGCATTTGGAAGGTTTCCAGCCCCATTGAGCTGAGCTGATCTCGGAATGAAGGGCTCTGCCTCCTGCTGCCAGCTGGAGCTGGGCTCTTGAGGGCACCAAGTACGGAAACACCAGGTTTTAGGTGATTTACAGCTCAGACGGGGACTAACGGTGTCCTGTCAGAGCAGCAGGAGCTGAAAAGAGGGGGAACAGTCAGGAGCAAGGAGATCAGGAGTGGCGGGATCCCCACAGCCCTCCATCAGCCTG
The DNA here is from genome assembly GCA_013399855.1 of Oxyruncus cristatus. Lineage (NCBI taxonomy): Eukaryota > Metazoa > Chordata > Aves > Passeriformes > Cotingidae > Oxyruncus > Oxyruncus cristatus. The sequence continues at coordinate 728,257 of VXAY01001191.1, read as the reverse complement.
CTGCTCCTCTCCATGCCCAATGACCAGGTGAAGAAAACCAAATGGTTTTTGCAGGGAAGGCCAGATGCTCCCAGCTGCACCTAAAATGGCAAGGACTGAGCACGCCAGCGGGATCTGTCCATGCAGTGGTCGCAGCCATTAGGTCCACACAGGATGGGCTTCAGAGAAGGGTGTCCTTGCCAAGATGTTGGGCTGCCGGTATGGAAGCTCAGGGACAGCTGACCTGAGGGTTTGGATTTAGCTGGCTGCTATTCCTGAGCCAGACTTCCTGCAAATCCTCAGCCTGTGTGACTGCCTGCCTCAGCCCGCTATTATCCTGCTCAGCCCCAGCACGGCAATGACTCCTTCCCTGTGGGGGAACACAAAAATCCTTCTGTATTTATGAAGCCCTAAAGAATATGGTTTTGCTTCTCACTTCCGCTTGAAAAAGAAATTTGCTGTTTGATGGGGAGAAAGTGCTGTTTCGTGGTTGATTTCCAGCTGTGGCTGATGATGTTGAAGCATATGCTCCCCGGAGCTGTGATGACTGAAGCCCCCCCTGGTTTCCATCAGGGAGAAGGAAGCAGTGTGAGTGTCTGGGATCCCTGTGGAAATCAGAGCGTCACGGCAGCACTTCCTCTTCACCAGCTTCGTGGGAAAACACTAGGATTGTGCAAAAGCAAGGGAGCCCACGGTTAGTTTACACGGAGGGGATTGTTGGAGGTGGGAGGGTGTTGAAATCGCTCAGCACTTGGGGGCGGGGGGGTTGATTGCTGAGCCATTCCCGGCAGTTGGGGCTGGAGGAATGTTTCTCGCCCTGACAAGAACGGATGGAGAAGTGCTGGGAAAGGCCACGGGAGGAGAGTGTCCCGCAGTAGGGGAGGCAAAGGGGCAGCTTTCCCTCAGTGTCAGCCTATGCTTTGTGGTGGTGGGCAGAGAGGGACAGCCATCCATGGGGTCAGCATGGCATGAGAGGGCCCTGTTGGCACCACAGCCCCCCGCCCAGACCCCAGCCTTCCCCCCGGTCCTGTCCTGGAGCACACAAGGAAGTGTCCTCCCATCTTTCTGCAATCCTGTGGTCCCCCCAGGGTGCTGCATCCCCTCCCTCACCCCTGGTGGAGGGGGATGTCTCTAAGCTCTGGGCACATTCGGCCCCTTTAAGTCCCAAGCTTTGGGAGGCTTTTTGTGCCTGTCACCTTCCACGGGAGAGCTGGGAACACCTCTGCTGAGCTCAGCAGCTGCTCCTCCCGCCTCAGCTCTCGCGGCCCCTTTTGTCTTTCCCAAGGACACCACCCTGGTCCTTTCGGCAGCAAGCAGGAGTGTCCGGGGACTTTGGGAAGCCACATCATGGGCTGGTGACTGTTGCCCCCACGGAAAGAAAAAGAGGGCGATGGGGCTGCAAAGCCCCAGGCTAATGCTGTCAGAGCCGGACTCCAGACCCCCCATTCCTAAGAAAAGGGCTCCTAAAGCCCCCAAAAGCAAACAGCACCCGCGGGAGCGGCATTTCTGGGTTGACTCCCCTACCCCATTTTGCCAAAAAAGGGACATCCCCACCTCCCGAGGTCACCACGCCGCGGGTCACCCGCACCGGGATGCGGCCGCGCCCTCCGCCGAAAACCGGCCATCCTGCCCCCAAAACGCCATCCCCTCTCCTCGGGGGGCTGCCGCGCCCCCTCCCCGGGCACCCCCCCGGCCCGGGCGCCCCCTCGGCGGGGCCGGGTCGCCGCTAGATGGCACGCGGAGCCCGGCGGAGGCTCCGCGGGGCGGTGCGGGGCGGTGCGGGGCGGAGCGGAGCACCGGGCGGGCACTAGAGGGCAGCGCTGCTCCGCGCCGCCGGCCCCGGGAAAGCCTTTTTGTTCCCGGCGGAGCATCCCGCGGGATGCGGGNCCGCGCTCCGCCCGCTGAGCCCCTCGGAGCCGTGTCGGGGGGGTGCGGGGGCCGCCCCCCCCCCTCCTCCCCGCAACTTTGAACGATGATCACGGTCAACGCGGATGGGAAGATAATGGTCAGAAGATGCCTCGTCACCCTGAGACCCTTTAGGTAAAGTTGGTGTGCTTCCCTGCCTCCCTTGCTCCCGCCTCGCCCGGGCTCCTGCGGGTGGGAAGCGGGTGGCGGAGCGTGGGGGGCTGCGGCTGGACGGGGGGTGTTCGTGTGGGTTGGGCGCAGAGGACGATGCCGGCGATCCAGGCAGGTTTGCCCGCGGGTCAGCCTGCGGGTCCTGCAGCTCTCGCGGGCTGGCGGCCCCCGGGTCACCCCAACCCCGGCGGTGTCTTTGGGGTTGTCACCGGGCTGTCCGCCGCTGGCTTTTTTGGTACAGTCCTCTGAGATGCTGCCGCTCCGGGGGGATTCGGTTCCTCTGGTTTAAACCTGCTGACGCCGATGAGGATTTTGAAACCCACCCTGAACGGGCAGCGGGGCTGGGGTCGATATCCAAACCTGAAACCCTCCGGCTCCGGCACACCTGTACCAGCCCATTGCTTTTTTCCCCTTGGTGTAACTCCTCGCGTTTGCCTCCATACATTCGCTTCCTCTCTCCAGTCCTTGCTCTCCAGCTTTCTTGCTTCACTGTAGATGCTCTTGGGTTACTCCCAGGCTGGAGACACATGGGAGACGCTGGTACTTGCTTGGTTTTTCTGTGGGGAGAGGCACCAAAAACCCACAGAGGGGGTGGTGCAGTGGGACGAAGCTCGAGGTGGGATCATCCCAGCCCAGTGGTTGCCGGCGCTCCCCGCTGTGTTTGAAGGGCCGGGATCACTGTCGGGATCTGGTCGCTGCCTTTTTCCTTAGCCCGGGCTACTGCCCGGAGCTGTCGGGGAGGACAGCCTGTGCTTGAGCTGCTCCCTTGCACCCTGGAGGTGCTGACTGCCTCTCCCCGGGAGCTGCCTGGCTCTGCAGTGCTTGCCCGGAGGGATTCCCGCTGCTGGATCCCGCAGCAGTGCCCTGGGACTGGAGAACTTGGCCAAGGGGGTGTCAGAAAGTGGTGGCAGAGGCGTGAGGGTCCGCACGGCTCAGGTTTGCTCTGAGCGTGGGGTGGGGAAGGATTGTGAGAGAGATGAGAAGGACACATGTGCCCTGGGCTCTTCACTTGGCTGTTTGCTTTCTTAACTGGGTTTGAAGTCCATAACGAGGAAGTGACTGGCCTGAGCATCTCTGTCCCCTGTGCCCAGGTCATCACTCCTGGGCCAGGGGAAACCCATCTGCAGCAGAGACCTGGAATCAGGGTGGGGGAGCACAGGGAGCGTGTTGCAGGGTGATCAGAAGGTCCCGTTGGAGATGAGGATGTGTGTGGATGAGGGGCCTGTGGTGGTTGGAGGGTCCCTGGTTCCTGTAGCAGTGTGGAGGACCTGCACCATCCTGTCTGTGTGCCCTGGGCTGGCTTCTAGTCTCACACCAGTACAGACCAGTATGGGTTCCATGGGAACCAGCAGGGTGGCCTTTGTTAACCATCAGACTTTCCCTGTGCAAGAGGAGAAATTCCCCAGACCTTCTGTTAGCCTTCCAACAATGTCCAGGACCTCTGCACCTCCTCCATGCTGCTGTCATGCTGAGTGTGACCCCCCCATGCCACAGTCCTGTGTCACCTTGCTCCCAGCCCAGCGTGGGCAAGCGTGACACTGCCCTGCTCCCGCTGTAACCTGGCACAAATCAGCACCCCCTGCCCTAAAATCAGCACCCACATTCTCAGCTGATGTGGATCACCTACAGGAGTGGGAGTAGATCTTGCCAATCAGGATGTAAATCGGCTCCTTGCCGCTGGCTGGGCAAAGCCTCGCTGCTCCAGGGAATCCCGGGGTGCGATCCCCTGCCTGGTGTAGACTCCTGGCAGGCCTGCCGTCGTCAAACAGTGAACAGGAAACCTGATCCTTTGTACCAAAACATTTCATTAACCACCCTCCAGACATGCTTAGCAAAGCAATGCGAAGCCCTGAGAGCTGTGAGAGCTCCTGCAGCAAAGGGGAAGGGAAGAGAGAGCACATCTCTCCGTGCGTGTTTCACCGTGCCAGATTTAGTCACGAAGTCGCTGGTCCAGCTCGCCCAGCTCTTGGCTTTGTAGAACTTGGGGAGTTCAGGCAAGTTTGCCAGCTGGGAACCAAAACTTGGCTTCCCATGTGATAGAGTATTGGTCAGTAAGAGAGTTCACTCTGGTCCCCTTTGTGGAAAGACGATGCCCACGGCTGAGCATCGGTCCAGCAGTGCTGTGATGGTGTCGGGCTCTGAGCAAAAAAGGTTTGCAGGAGAAGGATCATCTTTTATTAACTTGACTGCTGCTGCTGGTAGGAATGGTGGCTCAGCCTCTGGGCTTAAGAGACTTGGGTGTTGAAAACTTGTCTAATAAAAGATGTTACCTGTTTTCCGCAGCCCTTGTTTTCCCCTGAGCATCTGTGTAATATTCTTCCTGTGGGTCCCAGCTGGGTGATGCACCACTGTGGACACAGTCCCAGTGTCACAGCCCCGTCCTGCTGGGTTCTGCTGGCCTTCCTCCCCCCATTGCCCCTCAGCTCAGCGCTCAGACCCTCCTGGTCACCCCATCCAGCTTTCAGTTCCATGGGCCAAAATCTGCCACGACTGGGGCATCACTTCCAATTTTCACTAAAGACTCAGGGAATTTGGCTTCCTTCTCTTTTGGCACCAAGCCAGAGCCCAGAACTGTGAACATTTCAGTTTGGGGAGGATGTGGAGAGGGACTTGGCACCAGAACTGTGCCTGGGAGATGAATCAAACGTGACGTGGGATGACAGGCAAAGCCAGCATGCAGGATAGATGTTACTTGTTCATTGGAGCTCCATAGTCTTCAGAGAGTCAGGTTTGATTTTGGGGCAGAGGACACAGTGCCTTTGGACAATTTGGAATATCTGGGGACTAGTATGTTTTACCTACTTCATGATGTTTGTTTTCTGCATATAGAGTCTGCTCAGTTAAGGCTCGGCCAAGCATTTTTAATCGTCTGGAGAAGATCAGCAGAAGTAAAAGAGATGGGGTCCTCAGGCTGAGAGCCCATCTCTGCGCCCTCCCTGCTCCCTGGAGCACTGCTGCTGGGCTGGATCCACTTCTCTCCCAAACACAGCAGTTCTGGTTAGGCTCTTATCCCTCTTTTTTTCTAGGGAGAAATCATCTTGCATCTCCCCTACTCTCTCTGTAATCCAGTCAAAATCAAAAAGGTTTTGTTTCCTAGTGAGATAATAGAGCACCTTTACACCTTTTTCTTCCCTTCCCCTTTTTGTTTCCTCCCCCTTTTGCTTCCCTTCCCCTCTCTCTTTCTGCTTGGTGTTTAACCATCGCTCCTTGCCAGAGTATAATTGCGAAGATTAAAAAGCGTAAACAAGGTCTTGCATAATGATGAAGATACTGTCAGTAGGAGGGGTGAGAGCAAAGAACAAGATCAGATCTGAGTGTTTGATCAGGTGATGCTTTGTTAAAATGTCCCTCGGGGGCAGGGGCAGGTGGCAGCAGGACAGGGCTTGGGTGGGTTTTGTGCCATGACGTGCTCCCAGGGAGGACCCTCGGTCGCAGGGCATTGCTGGGCTTTGACCTCCTTCAGCTTGTTTCCTCTCCACTGTGCTGTTGTCCTGTCCTGCCCTGCCAGGGAAGTGCCACGGCAGACAGTGGCCCCCCCACCCTGCTTCTCTAAGGACAAATTCAGCCCTCCAAAGCCCAGCTGGGTGCTGCAAACCCCTCCATCGTGTTCCTGAGAGCCTTTTCCAGACCCGGCACTGCGCTGTGTGTCTGGGAACAGGGTGTGATAATGGGAGTGCACTAATGTCCCCAGATCACCCCCTCTCCAAGCTATTTATGGGACGCCACGTTGCTTTGCAGCATCAGGGGATGCTCTGCTGCCTCCACAATCACCTCTCTGCTGGAGCTGGACCATGGCTCTCTGGAAACCCTTCTCTGAGGTCTGCTTTGGGATCGGGGCTGAGGTCTGTGGTTATCTCTGTGTGCAGATGCTGCAGCTCGATGGTTTATCAGCAGATGCTGGGGAGGGGATGGCTGTGCTCCATTAGTTACTGCTTGTAGGGCACTCCAGCCATGCCTGTAGCCAGGCCTTTAGGGATAGGAGTCCAGATTAGCAGAGACTTATGTAGCTTGTTTAAACTGCTTTCCACCCTTCCAGGGCAGGTTCATTCAGAAATAAAAGGGACCTGAGCTGCTTCGCTCCTCGAGTGCCTGCACAGGGGTGTCAGGCAGTTTTAGTGATGCACTTGAGCATCTCCCCTCCCAGGTGGGTCAGATCTCCCGGCCTGGCTGCCAGGGAGTGCCTGTGTTGGTGCTGAGTGTCCTGCTGTCGGAGCTTGTTAATGCTGACGAGCGCAGGGTGTTGCTTTTTCTCTTGATTAGGTGAGAAGGGGGTGGGGAGCTGCACCGTGCTGCTCCCCCAGAGCTGTGGCCAGGTGCCCCTGCTCTGCTGGGGATGGGGCAGGGCTGATCCATGGGAGCAGGGGGATGGACTGGGGTTAGGTGCCTGCGGTGAGCGAGGCTGATCCTCCCCCGAGCGGGGAGAGGAAAGCCTTTGTTCTTGCACTGCCACTTGCAACTGTGTATGTTGTCTGTGCGACAGCAGCGTCGGAGCTGGTGGGATGGAGGTAGGGAGCTCGTGGGGTGCTGTGGAGGTGCCATGCCCTGCCCAGGAGTCTCTCCAGACGAGGAAAACCTGGCAATGCTGTGCTGGGACAGTGGGGAGCTGCCCTGGAAGCTCCTCCAGTAGATCTCCCTGGGGAAGCCCAGTCCTTGAGCTGCTTGACCCTGTACTTCAGCTCTCCACAGCATCTCCTGTCGCTAACAAGGGCTTTGAAGCAGGTCACTTTATTTGCCAGCCCTTTTCAGCAGCAGATAATTGCCATGCTGGTGCATTATAGCTCAGAGTTGGTGGCTGGTTCCTAATCCTCTGCCTTTTAACTGTGTAGTAGTACTTGGATGGGAGGCTCCTTTGCAAGCCTTTCCCTGGAAAAGCCTGGTTTGGGTGTTGGGTGGCTGTGCTGTGGGTCTGTGTGCCCAGCTCCCGAGCCCTGTGGATAATGCTGCGAGCTTGTAAAGGAGAGTTGCTGGTTCCTGTCCTCCATGGTTTGCTTCCCTTTGGCTCAGGGATGCTGGGAGGAAGCAGTGCCAGTGAGCACCCTAAGGTCTTCCTCAGCTCCCTGTCCCACGTGTGATTTATCTATTAGGTGACAAACCTGTTGTTTCACAAGACCGCCTGGCAGATGTCTGTTTTTTCCTTCACCTCCTTGAAATTTTCCCTGGGTTTGGTGGCTGAGATCCCTGGTACACCGTGGCTCTGGGAGCTGTTGTACGTGGGCACCTGGCAGTGGCTCTGCCAGGGCTTTTCCCCTGTGTCTGTTGGAGGATCCTGCACCTCCACGGAATCTCGGAGATGACGGCAGCGTCTCTGAGCAGTGGAAGGAGGCCAGGCGTCCATCCCTTGGCACAGCATGCTCTGCCTTATGCTCCCTGGTGCACAATAACCCTCCTGCTGGCACAGAGAGCTCTTGCCCTCAGCCTTTTCACTCCCCAAAATGTTGCTGGCCTGAATTTGGCCTGAGCAGGAGCGGTGTTGAGAGCTCCCGCTTCTCATGCAGCTGGAGGTGACCTCAAGCTCAGGTGGGAGTGACGTGCAGGGTGATGTCCTGCCTGGGGTGTCCTTGTGGGAGCTGCTTTCCTGCCAGCCCAGATGAACAAAGCAGTGATGGGATGGTCCCAGGGCACGTGTGTGCTGCCAGTGCAGGTCACTCCCCGTGCCCCTGTGCACAGGGCTGCCCGTGCTGCACAGACCGTGCCGGACACAACGGCAAATGCCAGTGGCCTAGTTACAGGGCAACAAAAGATCTCACTTAAAGGAAAAAAAAAAAAGTTGTTGGTTTTTTTTTTTTAAGATCCTTTGGGAGGAAGGGAAGGTACAAGGCCTTTCTTTGCTCTGGACTCTCCCAGGAGGAACATGGGTATTGTTCACTGTAGTGGTTCCTGCGCTTGTTGGGCTGGATCTAGTGGAGCAGTCATGGTCTGGCTCGGCTTCCCCACTGAAGATGCAAGTCCTCCACTCCCCCTTCAGGGCCCGCCTGTCAGAGCAGGCTGCAGGGATTTCAGAGGGTGTTCTCAGGGAAAACCTGTCTGCTCAGTGCCGGGTTTGGGCAGAAGCCCCCTGGGGCTCTCGTGAAGCACGTGTGGATCTGGCGGTGGTTGGGGTGAGGTGCTGGTGTGCTCTCGTGGGACTGGGGCTGCAGAGATGCTCCTTGCCCGTGCTGAATGGAGTGACCTGTGGGGACAGAGCAGCTGGGAAGTTGGGATGGTCCCAGACACCCCAAAACAAAGTGGCTCCTGCTGCTGTGCAGAGGGGTTACGCCAGGGGCGGAGGGTGGTGGAGCTGCCCCAGGACTGAGCTGGTTCCTCATCCCACCTCCAGCTCTGCTTTCTCTCCCGCAGGATTTTCGTGCTGGGCATTGGATTTTTTACCCTGTGCTTCCTGATGACTTCCCTGGGAGGGCAGTTCTCAGCCAAGCGCCTGGGGGACTCGCCCTTCACCATCCGGACCGAAGGTAAGCGCAGCTCCGTGTCCATCCCGTCCCGTGGGATGCTCCATGACTCTCATTTGCGTGGTGCCACGGCTGCAGGAGGATGGTGCTTGGATCCTCCATTCCCACGGGTCCCTCCTGGCCCGTTTCAGGAATGTCAGGGTGGCTCAGGGTCCTGTTGGCCCTTCTTGCCATGCTGTGGGGCACTTTGCAGCCACGTGTCTAAAACCTGGCTGTGTTCACATCCAGAGGTGTGACACAGTGGGGACAACTGCTGGAGTGTGGGTACTGACCCTGGCTCGCAGCAGAGGGATGGGAAGCAGTGGGATTAGACCTTCCGCTGGCAGCAGTGTGGGTTGCATGGGCTGCACCTGCTCTGACGTGTGGAGGATTTGGCTCAGGTGCTCGGAGGGGGCAGTGGTTTTGAGCAGTTTTGGTCTGCGGGGAGTGGAAATTGTTTCTTAGGGAAGGGAGAATGAAAAGGCCTTTGTGGTTTTGTGGATCTACTGGAACACAGAAGAGAATAATCCAATTTTTAGCAAGTGTGTGTTCCGTTACATTTTTTTAAAACACAGTTTTCGGCCAGACATGAAGTCAGCTCAGCAGACAGCTTCTGTGGTGGGAGGGTCATGTCCTGCCCTTGCTCTGGGAGGACACTGCTGCCAGGAGCTGAGCTTCCCCCTGACTTTTCCTCTGTGATTCCAGTCGACTGAACTACATAGAGGGAAATTCCCAGCTTGAACTCCGCTGAGCAGTGTGAGATAGGCTTGGTCAGGCCACCATGGTCTTCTCTTCCTCTGTACTGAAAGCATGAAGGGATCTGAGCTCCACAGCCTCACCTGGAATGTGATTTTGGGACATTAAATCCTTTCCTTTTGGAAAGGATTTGGAAAGGATTTCTCATGCTGGAGGAAATGCTTCCTTACAGAGTAAAGTGGTTTCCAAAAGTTGGATGGTGCTTGTTGAACTGCTTCGTTGACTTTCAGAGAGATGAATGGGCAGCTGGTTTGTGTTCTCCCTATGGGTGGTGACTGGCGTTCTTCCCCCTCTGCTCCCCTAATCCCATCACCAGCTCCATTAAAGCCCTTCTCCAAGGGGCTGGTGTTTTCCTGGTGACCTCAGCCGGAGCTGGAGCAGGTTGCAGGATCAGTGCGCTTTGGTGTTTCTGCAGATCTTGCCACAGCCAAGGTACCTGACCCTCTAAGGAAGGTGGGTGCTGTGTTAATGTCTCTGTCCCCGTTCCAAGAACAGTCCTGGGATGGCTGGTGAGTGAAACCTGGATACAGGGGATTTCTTCCTTCTTGGGATGAAGAGCGGCACATGAGGAAGGAGGGTGGGCAGAAGCCCCCAGACCACCACCTTCTCCAGGCCTGGCTTTTGAGGAGCTGGGTCCTGAAAAGATTCCCGAGTTTGAAATTAGAGGTGTCACTGTTACAGCTGCCCTCTGTCCCAGGAGAGCTCCAGTGTCCCCAAGGAGTTTGTGGAGAACTAGAAGAAAGACAAAGAGGGGCTGATTAACTGTGGGACCAGCATAGCTGAGAGGTGGCACAGGTCGTGCAGAAGCACCTGGTGTCACCCCAGAGGACCTTAAAGCTGGGGTGAAATGGTGGCAAAAAGATGATTATTCATCTCTTTATCCCCTTTCTGGATGCCTCGGAGTGGAATTGTTTTCCCTTCATTATTCTTGTCATCAATTTAACCCAGACCTTTGAGTGCACTGATTCCATCCTTGCCTGTGCCTTGTTTGCTGGGTACAATGTCAGCGCGGTGCTGGAGCTGGATCGCGAGCAGCCTCCTTTTTCAGGCTCTCACCTTTGAGTTCTCCATGCCCCCTGCTTCAGGTGGTTAAATTGAGGTGTGTAGGTGGGTTCTACTCCTTTCACTGAGCCCCCTCAGCTCTGCTGAGGGCTGTGAGCACCAGCCTGGCTGGCCGGGGGAGATGCTGCTTTGCTCTGAGGTGGTGCAGGTTGCACATTGTTTCTGGTAACGCCTGGTTGGTCTCATTTAAAGAAGAAAAGAAATAAATCATGATCTAGGTCCTCTAAGTCTACGAGGTTTTGGTCTCTTAGGTTTCTAACTGGCTATGGCAAGTCCCGCTTTGTTAGAAAGCTCAAAAATTCGATGTAAACCCAATTTTTTCCCTTCATTCTGTGCATTTGCCAAGCAAAGTATTGCTTCCAGATAAATTGCTGCACATTTGGCTGTTGCTGTGTTTCTTATTGGGGAAGATATGGCTCATTCATGGTCTCACACACTGTTTTTGAACACAAAGCATCCTCTCTCCTGTCTCTGGAGGAAGGATGCCAAATTGGAGGAGGATTTTATTCTTTGTCCCCAGGACTTGGCAGGTGCAACCTGAGAGGTTTTTTTTCGGCTCTTTAACACTGGGTTCAGCCTTTCCTGTGACACTGGTACGTACGGACTGGCTGTCCCAACAGGGGGATGTGGAGATCACATGGAGGAGGGTGGGAATGCACATGGAGGTCAGGGGGATGGGAAAAAAATGGATATGCTGCTTATTAGTGCTGTGAAGTCTCAAAAGGTCTGTTTTAATAACAAACTGGCATTTAATTAACATGTGTTGTGGATCCCGAGGAAACCCAAGAAATATTCCTGGTGGTTACTGCCGCTGTTAACTGCAGTGCTGGGCTGAGGGTGAGCTCAGAGGAGCAGGTTAATTTTGCTGGGCTGATCAGCCTTGGTGGGAGGAGTGGTGGGAATCAGGCTGGTATTCCCACAAACCTGGGCAGGTTTAGGGCTGATGGCTTTGGAGGAGTTCTGGGTGTGTGGCCTCATGTTTGCCATGCCCAGGCTCGAGCCTGGGACTGGGCTCCTGGGGGGGAAGGAGCCTGATCCCTGCTGCTGTTCCCGGCTCCAGCTGGACTCATGGAAGCGCTGGGTTTATGGGGCCTTCTGAGCATTATTCATTACCTGCTGGATGTTGCAGGGAAGCTGGCAGCATCCTCTCCCAGGCACTCTGAGGTGGGCTGCTCTACCAGCAGAGCTGGTGTCTTTAGCAGGCTGGGCTTGTGGCTAGGGAGCGTCAGGTCCTGTGGTCCTTCCTGGGGCTGATCCCGGCTTTTGTGGCTGCTTGTGCTGCTTGTGGTTTCCACGTGTCCTGCCAAGCTCAGCAGTGATGCTGTGCAGGGGAAGCTGCCCCTGTGCTTCAGTGCCTGCAGGGTTGGGATGGCTGCAGAGTCGCAGGAGGTGTCAAAAAGTCACTTGCTTAAAAATCACTTGCGTCCAAGAGATCCTTTGTGTTGTGGGTAGATGCTAAAACTCATGGTCCAGTTTAGGCTGGGGCTTTTCCTGTTTCTCCCTGGGTGTCCTGACCAGCCCAACCCTGGACCTCAGATACTGCAATCCAAGGGGAAACATGAAAATACCCCCACCCTGCCCAGAGCTTTCTTGGCTTCCGAGCTGTGCGAGCAGCCGATCATAACCAAAGTAAAGATAGATGCGAGGCGGGAGCATGAAAAGGAGAAATGGATAATGTCACAGTCCAAAAGTTAATCCCATTTAAAATTTGATTTCTGTATGTGAATCCCTTTCTTGGCGGTTGTCTCCAAAAGCCAAGTTTCTCAGTGTGTGCCAGAAATCATTCCTCAGATGGATTCTCTGCTTGGTGATTCGATGCAGCAGAGGCTTTGCATCTTGACAATAAATAAAAAAAAGCCTTCTGAAATGCAAGTTATTTTATCCTAATCCGGTGCTGTCAAGTAAACACAGACAAAGGTTCCTTTGTTTTGAAATGGCCACCGAGAGAATTTGTTCTGCAAACAAAGATGTAGATAAAAAAGAGAACAGAGAGGTCTATAAATTTTCAGTGTGGGAGATGTTTTGGGAAGGGCTCTAGACTCATGAGATTGAGTTTTTTGTGCCTTCTTCTCTCCTGCTCTTTAGAATTCAGGATGTTTTGGTGTTTCTTTTTTTTTCCCAGGCATCTTTCTTTGGGTTTGCTTTACTGCCAGAGTTAAGGGGCAGGGGGCTGATCTTGAAAAAGTACCAAAATCTGTAATCCTGGTGCTGGCAGTGCAGCCAGGAAGGATTTGGCAGTGGTCCCCCTGCCCGTGGCCATGCCCCAGGCTGGATTTGGTGTGGATGTACCTCCTGCTGGTGGAGCTTGCTGCTGCAGGGGATTAGCAGAGGAAAATGGGTTATTAAGTGTTAAAACCCCATTAGATGTGGCTGGACTATTGCCTGGAACGGCTGTAGCTTGTTCAAAAAATCAGAAGCCTCTGGATTCCTCTTGCTGTTGGTTCCTGTATGGTTGGGTGTGAGGTGCTGGAGGGATTTGCTGCGGACCCAGGGGATGTGTGGGACGGGTCCTGGTATCCAAAATCGGCTGGAACTGAGCTGTGCCCTCTTGCTGGGCTTCTGATTCTTGCCAGAGGGGTCTGGTTTAATTTCAGCTGACCTCGGTGGTGCTTTGGTGCAAGGGCTTTGAGAGACAGAAGTGTTTGGGATCTGTGAGAACGGCAGCAGCACTTCTCATGCTGAGGTCCTTGAGTCCCGATGCCTTTGGGAAGTGGTGGTTTGCTGAGCGACTGGAGTTGTGTGTTTGCTGTCTTTTTAACCTGTTTTCAAGTGTTTCCTGCTTCTCAGCTCAGCACCTGCCTTTTTCCACCCCAAAACAAGCTTCCCAGCAGCATCTGCAGCTGTTTCCCTGTCAGTGACCACAGCTGGGCTCCTGCATTGTGTTTCCTCAGCTGCCTTGGGAAAGGGATCAGTGGGGATGGGATGAAGGAAGGAAAAGGATGGTGGAGAGCTGATTTTAAAGCATAAACAGGAAAATATAAGCAAGCAGGGGTGGAGCACATCCTCTGCAAGGCTGTTGCACCTTTTCCTAGGTTGCCACGATGTCTTTTGGGGTTTGATCTCCTCGGGGCTGCAGGATACGGACCCTGATGGGATAATAATAATTTTATAATAATAAACAGCTTGTGGACAGGGTTTCCCAGTCCTACACCACTGGGATTTTCTGCAGCAGGGCAAAAGGAGCTTGGCCTGGAATCTGTCTTGGGGTGGCCAGTGCAGAAGAGAACAACTGCTGAGAACAACTTCTGCTGCAAAAACCTCTGAGACTTGATCATTCATGTTCATTTTTGAGGAAAGAAAAAAAAAACGTCTAGGAAAGCTGTGGAGCAAGTCTGCTAGGGAAGCCTCCCTTACTGGCTTGGGGTGTCTTGTCCTGCATGCAGACCAGAGGGGGAAACTGGGCACTGCAGCTTCCTTGGGGTGTCAGAGTGGCTCTGGTTTGCCATGTTGGGCCATCAGGAGAGGTCCAGAGACAGCAGCCGAGGCATGTTGTGCTGGAAATGGTGTTTTACATCACCTGGCAGAAATCCTGCCCTGTTCTCCCCAAACCCAGCACCCCTCCTGTGTTCCAGCCGCTGGAGTGCTCTGCCTCTGCTGCAGCTGATGCTTGCTCCAGATTCTGGAATCTCACCTGCTTAAAGCGATTCCTTCCATCAGAGAACACAGAATAGGTGAGAGGGAGATGGTTCAGGGCTGTGCAGCACAACTGAGTGCTTTGTTGTTTGTGCTTTTTATTTCTCTCCAGAGCAGGGATGTTGGTGGAGAGGTGGGAATTGTGCTGCAGAAGGTAATGTTGGAAGTTGCTCAGGGTTTTGTAGGGCATCTTCACTGTTTCAGAGCTGTAGTACTGTGAAGCAATGGGATCTCCTGTTATTTCAATCCCTTGAATTGCTCCCCGAGGAGAGGAGCAAAGAGGCCAAACAGAAATGCGAGAACCTGCATGATCTCCTCAGAGGGGTCCTTTGCTCCTGCTCCTGTCTCTGCTGCTTTCCCTTCTGCTCCAGCAGCATCCCAGCTGGGTTAGCATGGCCAGGTAGCACTGACATTTGTTCTCACAGAAGATGCAGAAAGGTCAAGCTTGGATTTGCCAATGCTTTGAGTGAGCTTGAAAAACTCCCTGTCCTCCCTCACAGTCAGCTGGAGGAGGAGGAGGAGGTCTGTGTCCGTGATCCTGGCCTGCTGTGTATCTTCTCATCATGAGGGATGACAGCAGAGGAGGGGACAGCTTGTCTGGGCTCTGTGCTGGCTGCAGTGAGACGCTGCTCAGCCTGAAGGAGCTTTAAATTAAAACACAGATGTGTTCACCCTGCCATCCCAGTTCCCTCTCTTTTGGGAAAGGTAATTTCAGGACCCATTTGCAAAGTGGGGTTGCTACCACTTGTGACAGATCCCAGTCTGCTTCTCTCCAGAGCACACACCACTTCTGGCAGGAGCTTGAGTTGGGCAAAATACCCAAAAGTTGCTTTGTGGCTTTGAGAATCCCTTTTCCTACCTGACCTGGCTGGAGGGAGCACCCAGGAGCGAGGGCTTCAACTGCTCCTTCCTCGAGACGTGGTGAACAGATGTGTAATTCCAGGGATGCTTGTGTTCCCTTTGCTTTCAAAAAGCCATGTGAGTTATGAGTTTCTCTTGCTGCCTTTAATGCACAGCGAAGGTGACAGGAGAATCAGTTGTGAACACTCGTGTAAGCAAGCGACGGTGACGGGGGGCACAGGCAGAGGAGGGAGGGAGCCGGACGGACTCTGCTCGGCAAACTCGGTGCTAATTATTCCCAGTTTCTTCCTGAGTGAGTTATAACCCTCTCCCAGGCTGCCTGTGTCGTGTTTTGATGTTGTCTGCTGATCAGCCCTGGGTAACTGCAGCGGCTTGTAAGCGGCTTGTCAGGATCAGTGGATGCTGGAGCGTGTCTCACCGGATGGCGCTGGATGCTGGTCCAGGAAGGGGGATGGGGCTTCTCTCTGGGTCTGAATCCAGAATTTCTTGTGCAAAACTCTCTCAAAAGGCAGCAGGGGTTTTCCCTCTCTGATCACCTCTTCCTGCAGTGCCTGTGGGGCTGTTACCCGAACTGTTTTCCCAGGTCCCTCTGGAGAGGGTGTGGGTCAGCGGGTACGCGTCACCTCCTGGGCACCGGCTGGGACGTGCAGATCCTGCGTGTCCCCAGTGCTTCATTTTTCTTCTGCTGCATCCAGAGCTGGCTTAGAGTCTCCTGTGGGTGCCAGCCAGGGGGAACCCGTGGGGAGGAGTGTGCTGGGCAGCTCTTCAGTGCCTGGGGCTCGTTTCCAGCATTTCTGTATCCATCCCTTCCAAAGCTGCTCCAAGCAGCCTTGGAGGCTGGAGCAGCCAGCTGATGCTGTGAGAAGTTGGCTGGTTGGTGCTAAGTGGAGGTGGTTGGTTCTGGGAGGATCTCCTTGGTGAGAGGCTGTGCTGGGGGCTGATGGGCTTCTGATTTTTCCCGGGGAGGTGGGGGTAACCCTCTGGCAGCTCCCACCGCTCGGGACTGTTCTCCCCCTTCCCTGTTGTCCAAGCATGGGTGGGGAGAAGAGAGTTAATGGAGAACCCAGATGCAGGGTGAGGGCTTTCTGCCTCAAACATTGCCTTTTGCCAACTCCTGATGGATGCTTGGTTGCTCCAAGAGCTCTTTTAAGTGGGTAACACAGCACCCGTGAGTGCCATTGGCTCCACTGTGCTGGGGTTGCCCCCACATGGCCAACACAGGGATGTCCTTAACCTGCATTTTTTTGGGAGCAGACAATCGTTTTGTTTGGGTGGAAAAAGTGGGGGTTGATTAAAAGCCTGTGTCCTCTCCTGCTGGTGTCCCCCATCAGAACGTGCACCGTGCTCCCATCCCCAACCCACGCTTGGAAAGGGAGTTACAAATGGAAGTGTAAAACTTTACTGCTCTTATTAAATTGCTGTTGCAGGCAGGGAAATGATTGCTGTCAAAATAAGGAAAGTAAAGGCCTCTGTGGGGGTTACCACCCACTTCTGTGGGAATATGCTGGGGGAGCAAAACGGATATTGGGAAGGCAGGTAAAAAGAAGTGTCAGAGCTGTTGTTTCAGAGGTTGAGACTGAATCCACCCTGTGAACGTGTCTCTTACTGAAGAAGTGCCTATTTGATAGAATTGCTGCTCAGAATTTGGTGCCTGCAGGCTTAAAGAGAAGAAAAAAATTATGCCACCAGACCTACTGGAAGATGGGAGTGTAAATTCCTGAGCCTGGGGGAGCAGAGGTGAAGACCTCGCTGCAGGGATGTGCACTGGCCCCTTCCCAGCTGTCCCCACGTCGGAGGAGGCAGGAACAGCATCCTGCTGCCCTGGAACACTGTTATCTCCATAAGCAACGACTCCCAGGGAACGATTAAATCAATTAATTGGTTTTCTATAGCTCATAAGGAAGTCAAATGGCGTTTTCATCAATGCATGATGAGCCAAAACCCCACCATGGCCAGGAGGAATGTTAATGGCTCTTTATGCTTTTATTACCCCTTCTCACTCCTAAATCAAAATTCATCTGGAGCCTGGGAGGCAGCAGGTACTTCAGAAAATAAAACTAGCACAGTGGGAACCATAGCAGCCTCTGTAAAAGCTGGGTTTTCCCACTGATTTATTTGTTTCTCTGGCTTAAATGAGAGTCCAGGGCTTGGTTCAGCTCGAGCAAAGCTTAGCTGAGGCTCGTCCTGCAGGCCCTGCTTGGGGCTGCTGCCCTGCTCCGCTGCTGGCAGAAGAATCCAGCCACTGGGCTCCAAGAAGATTGATGGGTTTGGAGGAAGGGGATGATTTATTAGCCCCTGGAAGCAGGGTGGCAGGATGCCCAGCACTGTTTGGCCAATATTTTTGGCTGAAGGAGGAACGGTAATCATTGTGGAAATGTTAAATGAGTGAGTTCTGCTGTTTCTGAAGCAGAACGTTTTTTGGGACAGCTGTAAATACGGCTGTGGGCTCGAGTGCTGGATGTGCAGAGCTGGAGGAGTGATGCTGGTGCTGAGCTTCCTGAAACCTTCCTCTGGCTGCTTTTGGGGTGTGCGAATGCTGGTTCAAATCCTTCCTTCCGTGCAATTCTTCAGGCATTGGCTCCCGATAGCACAGTCTTCTCTGGATCAGCAGCGGGGGCTGTTAGGAGAAGAACCAGTTGAGTCAGTGCTGATGCCCTTGTAAGAGAAGCCTCTCTCGTAGAAAGACCAAGAACCCAAATGAAAGTTGGTCCCTGTCCTGTGGGGCCAGTGTGTGCTGCTCCTCACCTGGAACTGGGGGTCCCAACTGCAAAACCAGGGTCTGGTTATGCCTCTGGTGTGCCAACAGCATCCAGCCCACTGTGGGGTCCAGCCTTGCCCCAGGAGCTCCCGTGTCCTCTGGGCTTTGCTCCAGCAGCTGCCCTTGATCCATCCCTCCGCTGGAGCCCCTGTGTTTTAGGAAGCAATTTAAAATCGATGTTAATCTTGTAATTTGGAAGCCTCTCCCGCGGTGTGAGGTGTTTGAAGCACTGCAGAAAAGCTTAAAATGCAGTTTAAAATAGTGCTGGCTGGCAGTGGAGAAGCGACTAAAAATTCCCTGCTGCTACTTTTTAAAAAGAGAAAGTTAAAGGGGGATGAAAAAGGAGGAAAAAGATGGGCTAAAAAAAAAAAAAAATTAAATGAAAGCTGAACTGCAGCTTGTGCTGGGGTTGTGTGTATTCATCTCCTCTTCCCCAGCTCCCCCAGCACATCTCCTGGGGCTGCTGGGGAGAGGAGGAGATGATCCTGGATTGTCCCCATGTCTCAGAGGGAGGGAACACCAGGTCTCTGGTGTGTGTGGGGAGGTAAGAAGTAGTAAAAGCTGGGAGAAACAGCCCTGGGCTCTCCTTTGCGGCAAGGAAACGCTCCTGGCTGGGAGTGTAATTGTCTGTTTGTATTGCTCAGCTTTGTGCCTTTTCGTATTTGTATGGAAATAGGGAGAGAAAGTGTTTGGGTGGAGATAGAGCTCCAGGCTGCTCCTACAGGCGTTTCCTTTCGGATGCTGGAACAGCGGGAGCTGGTTGGGGTAGAGAAGCATCAGGAGCCCCTTCTGCAGGCTCGGCTTGGGGTCCCATGGCTGAAGGGCTGCCCCGAGGGAGGAACGAGACCCCAGACCCGGCAGGGTTGGTACAGGAACACCGGGCTGGCACCCCTCTCCACACTCTGTGCAGGCTTGAAGAAGGCTGTTGGGACCTTGGGTGGAAGCTGAGGTGTGTTCAGGACCTCTCTGTGGTTGCCTCTAACCAACCTCCTGCATGAAGCCTCATGGGGTATCGTCCTCCTGTGCAGCATCGCCCTGTGGGGAGAACCTGCGGCATGATGGGGTGGGGGAGGCTGAGGTTTTCCAAAGGAGCTCAACCCCTTCAGGAGCACCAAAATAGCACTTTTGGGGGCATGTTCCCTTTAACTGCTTGGACTGATTCAAACATGCTTGCCCTGTGGGAGGGGAAGGGAGGTACAGCTCACGGCTCATGAAGCCGTTGGCGATGCAGGATAACAGAGCCTGAGGATGTGACAGTCCCCAGGCGAGGTGGGCAGAGCGGTGCCAGGCTGTAGGGGTGACAGGATGCCTCCAGGAGAGATTTAGGGGACCAAAAAGGGTCGTTTCCCATCTGCTGGTGCTGCTTTGGGCACCGCGTGTGCCATGGCACGACTGGGTCCTGCCTGCAGCCAGGGAACTTCTGTGGACCCCAGGCACTGCTGCTGGTGGTGGGAGGGCTGTAGGAAAGCTGGGGAGTCAGCAGCAGGTCGATGGTGCAGCTGGAGCTGTACCAAAGTGTCTGCTTCAGTGGTGGCCCCCAAACTGATCTGTGTGTGCCTCCAGGTACGTGGCAGCTCCTTGTGCTTTTTTCTGTTGGGCCACTGGCTCAGCAGGTCTGTATTTTCTCTGTATAAATTAATAAATCCACAGCAGTTTAATGTGGGTGGGTTTGCTGGTGGCAGCAACTGGCTGGGAGCCCGTGCTGGTGAGTGGGTGCCCTTGAGGGGTACGTCCATCCCTGGAGCAGCTTCCCCTAAGGGGTGGAAATGGAAAGTGGCCCTCACTGCCAGCCTGAGCCTGGCCTTGAGCTTTCTTGTTTCCAGTTAGTGCTGGGTCTCTGGGCTGTGATTGTAATGGATTATGTGTCAGGGTTAGCCCTTGGCTAGTTGGCTGTTTGGTCTTTTAATCTGCTTGAATCAAAATCAATAGTGAAAGTAAATAGAGGAACATGAGAGGGGCAGAGAATTGAAAGGCTGGGGCTTTGCTCCCTGGGAACGTGCTGGGGTGGGTACCCTCATGGAACCATGGGCTGGGAATAGCCCTGGGTACTATCACCTGAGGAGCTGGGCAGTGAGGTCTGGGTCTGGCTACACCGTTTTGGGGATCCTCCAGTTTCTTCTCCAATAAATCCTTCCAAGGTAGCGTTGTCCTTTCTGAGGGGTTCAAGTAGCCTGGAGTTGTTCTTTAAAGGAGGAAGCCAAAGCCAAACAAACGGTGCTTTAGACTGAAATTAATTCAGCCGGTATTTTCAGTGGGTGTGAGTAACATCTGAGCATCTCTGAGCAAATTCCCCTTCTTGGACCAGATCATTTGGAGATGGCCAGGCAGGGATGTACCTGATGTCTCAGGAGGGGGGGAACCAACAGCAAACCAACCATGGTATGGGCAGCAGGGATACAGCGTGGAATTGCATTTTAAATGTCAGGGAGATGCTTTGGGTGCTGTTCACATGGGTCTGTGGAGATGTGGGTCAAGGATGTGCCTTGGTCTCCCTGCAGTACATCGGTGATGGGTGAGGGAGGCTTTTGCTTCCCTTGAAATGACTGGGATTTGGGTGGAAATGGTTTTTTTTTCCCCATCTTCTCAGCATGAAGCTGGTGCTGAGCATTGTGAGCCCCCCTGGAGCAGGATGGGGCTGAGTGACCCAGGGACAGGGAGCCGCCATCAAGGTCCAGCAGCTCTGCAGGGCAAGGAGGTTTGAATCAGTCCAAGTGGCTAACGGAAACGTTCCCCCAAAGTGGTAGTTTTGTTCTCCTGAAGGGTTTTATCTCCTTTTGAAAACCTCAGCCCAAGCATCCAAGAGCCCCACACAAACCTGTGTGACAGGGTGAACATCCTACATGCTCTGTCCCTGCTTGTGGGGATGGCTTCCCAGTGTGAGCAGTGGTGGGATGGTGTGGGGAGGATGCTCAGGATCCCAAATCACAGTGTCTGAGAAAGGGAACTCCTTCCCCTGTGGCGCAACCTGGACTTTGCCAGCGTCACCTCACATCGTCCCCGCTGGTCCCAGCCCTGCGCTGGGCTGTCCGGCAGGGAGTCCCTCCCTGTGCCAGAGATGCTCCATGAAGTGGTGCTTTCTCAGCTGCTCCCCGTTCCTGCGGTCATAGAATCACGGAATACCCTGAGCTGGAAGGGTCGTTGAATCCTTGAGGCATCTGGCGCGGAACTCCACCCTCGCATTCAGGTCGGCACAGGCAGCGAAACTCCCCCGCACGCTCGTCCTGGCTCCCGTTCCTGGAGGTTCCAGTGGCAGGTAGTGGCGGGGGGGTGACACCTGCCCACGGCTGTCTTCACTCCAAGAAGGTGTTTTAAAGAGAAGTGCATCATTAGTGAATTCCCTTGGGTTTCAACCCCTCCAAATTTGAGCGTATTGGCTGTTGACTATTCCGCTGGCTTCACAGAGATACTATTCCTTTTTCCAGAAGACATCACCCTTAGGGGATGCTTTCCTTTTTTCCTCTGGTTTCATCCAATTACTTAGCTGTATGCTCTTCTGAAGCACCATAAATAATTCTCCTCCCTCTGCTGTGTTTACCAGCATGTCTCATGAAATCCGGTAAGATATGATTGATTGCAATCATTATTTCCTAGTGCTGCTATGAAAACCTCTGTCAGTTCAGTGATTGCCTTGAAAGCGTGGCTGCCACTCAGGGAAACTGTCAAAACCCTGTCACACTTTAGCAAACTCCAATTAATCTGTCGATCGGGTTTACTTGTGTTTTCTTCCCCATCGCTGCTGATTATCAAGGGAAATTAGAATATTTTTCCTCGGTAATTAGCAGCTTGGTTAAAGGAAGTGGTTTGCAGGACTGTTTTACTGGGGTTTCGTGCTGTTGAGTCAGGTTTGGGTTTATCCTGGCTGCCTGCAGTGCTGTTTGTAAGTCTCTTTGGGGATCTTCATCACTGGCTTGAGGGAGAAGCTGGGGGTCCTGACTGGGCTTGCTTCCATCCTCTGAGTCCCCATCGATGGCTCAGGCAGCTGAGCAGCCCTTTGGCAGGTGTCTGGCTCTCTGCTCCAGGTGAACAAATTAATCCTGGCTCTTGCATTTTTAAAAGGGTCGCTTCAGCACTTTTCCTCCTTTCTTTTGCCTTTAATGAGACACACTTTCCAAGAGATGTAATAATCATTGCCAAAAAATGTCAGGTCGTTGTTAGCCTCCTTAAGCTGCTGGAACAACAACAACAAAAACCAGGAACAGAAAGAGAGGTGTTGATGAGGGAAAGCTTCGACTTCATCTCCAAGTGCTGGGGGAGGGCTGGGGGGAGATGTGCCCCGCCACAGCTCTGCTTTTCTGGCAGGGTGCCCTGAAAGATAACGCAGGGGAGGCTGGGATTTATTTATTTTTTTTCTATTACTATTTTTGCTTCTTTTTATTTTTATTTCTTTTCTGGAGAAGGAATATCTCGTCTCACTGTTGACAGCCAAGCTCGGAGCTTTGCTGTTGAAAAGCATCCTGGAATCGCTCGAAACCAGCTGGGAGACTGGAGGGTGGCAGTGACATGAGGGCAAATCTCAGGGAAGCCAGTGGGAGCACTTGGGGGGCCAGGCTGGTGGTGGTGGGGGTTCAGCTGTGGGGCTGGAGCTTGAGGCTCCACTTGCTGTTGGCTTCTCTGGGATCCGAGGGGAAATGGTTTTGTTCCCCAGTGGGAATGTCCTTGTTCCTCATTAGTGTTTTGGGAGCAGAACTCTCTTGTTAGCTGTGCTTCTGTGGTGAGGACTCAGAGCAGGCATCCTTGCTTGGATTGCCTGGAGTGTGGATGTGGCCTGAGCAGCAGGAAATCTCCATCTCCATCCCCTGGTGATCCCTGGGGAGCTTAGTCTGGGCAGCGGGGACTTGGCACTGAGCACCCTGGAGTGCCTGGCACAGACATCAGTTCACTGCTGCCTGCTAGAAACATGAACTCTGTGTCTCAGTTTCCCTGTCCCTCTGCCCAGGCCAGCATTGGGCTCCCTTGGCGGGGCTGGAGAGGCTCCTGGGACCCATCCCAAACCTCTCAAGACACCCCAGGTCTCTTCTGCAGGGCCCAGCTCTGCCCAGGCTTTTAGAGCAACCATTTAAAATTCAAATGAGCTGTACCACTGAACAGGCCTCTGGAATTCACAAAATGCAGCCTGGCTGCACACTGGGGTGACAGCTCAGTGTGAGCTGCAAAAGCAGCTCTTGGTCATCTCCACTGCCTTCCCAGGCATGATCCTTGTGTCCTGCAGCAAACCATCACAGCCTGACCCCCCCAAACAAGCTGGGATCCAAATCCTTGGGCCAGGGGTACCCCTCTGTCCATGGAAACCTGATGGCTGTGGTTTCAGCCTTTCTGTAGGGCTGTGTCAGGTCCCTTTCCTGACCTCCAGCTTCACCCACTGGCACAGGAGAATCCAAGAAGGATGAGCAATCTCCATCTTACTCACAAACTGAGTTCAAGGTCTAAGCTCTGGCCTGCTGGCCATGCTGGGGTGTCAGAGCAGGAGCAAATTCTGAGTGGAAATCCCCATTTGGGGGGTGGTCAGTCCTGGGGTGGGCAGAAGGTGCTGAGAGCTGCAATCCATGAACCCAGCCTGGCTGTGGGAGGGATGTCACTGGAGTAAGTCATGTGGATTTTCTGACCTAAGCCCATCTCAGAGCTTTTCTGTTTTCCTTGGCTCTGCCTTTGCCTGATTTGCTCACCTGTGTTTGGGGTGGTTCCTCTCAAAATGGAGATCCAGGGTCTCAAGTTTCCACGTTTTTCCACTCATAGCATCTCTTAATTCCAAGTTCATTAGTGCTGCTGCTCTTCAGTGGCTTGTGATTCGTGTCTCACCTGGGAAACCTTCCTGGTGGGATGGACAACGATGGCTCCTGCATTCCCAGACCCACCCAGGGAGGTCTGGGCACCCACCAGTTCAAGTAGAAGCCACTGACTTCTTGCCACGGGACTGCAGGGATGTTTGGGGAAGAGCCCAGGTTTGGTCTCCGTGAATGGTGGTGTTCTTTGGGTTCTTTGGGGGTTTTTTTCTTTTTTTGAGGAATTGCTTTTTCTCTCCATGTTTGGTTGGGTAGCGTCAGGAAAAATAACGTGTTGCTGATAACCTCAGCCAAGCGTGGGAGACAGCCCTTGGCGAGGCCTGGCTGGCCCGGTGGCAGGTTCTTGGAGGGGTGAAGGGTGGCTCGTAACGCTGTGTTCACGTGCCGTGCGTCTGGCAGCGGCACGGGCGCGGTGATCCAACCTTTTCCCAGTGCCTGCTGGAGCCCCCAGGCAGCTGCAGTGCCAGTGCAGCCTTCTTCCATCAGAGCTGGAAAACAACCCCTGGCTCCAGCACCACAGCATCTGGAGCTGGAGTGAGTGGGTGAAATACTGGGGGAGTGAGTGGGGATGGAGCCGGGGCTGCGGCTCTGCAGCAGCTCCATCCCACCACAGCCACGCACCGCTCTCATCCCAAACCCAGACCATCCAGGCCGTGCGTTCAGGCCTTTGTGCTGTTTGACGTGCTCAGCAGCTTGAGTCAGCTCCTGTGGGTGAGGAGAAACCCCCGGTGCCATTGGGATGCCCATCCCACCGCCTGAGCTGGGTGCAGGGGGCTGTGCCGGGGTGGGGGATCCCGGGGATGCGCCAGCACAGCCGCGCTCTGGCTTCTTAAGGCTGGTTGTGCATCTGTTTGGGGATGCAGGAGGTGTTCCTAAGTGCCCACAGTCACCCCATAGCCACCCAGGGTGCCCGGCAGGTGCTCGTCTTCCCAGCGCCGCCCGCCCGGCTCCTGCTGCTCCCTGAATTAAAGATGTGCTGCCTCCTGAAAAGCACGTGCGAGTGGCACGGTGGAGATAAGCTAAACAGGAGAGGTTCGGGGGATTATGCACTGATTAAGTTATTGCCAACGTGAAATGAGCCGCTCTGAGATGAAACGGGAGCTTTATTTTCCGTTCCCTGGCTCAGGCTGCCTGTCACTAGATGGCAAATCAGACTGGGAGCCAGGGGCTCCTGTGTGTCCCCAGCACTTGCAATGCAGCAGCAGGTCAGCGCCGTGCAAGCCCATGGGACCCAGGGTGTGAAATGGGGCTGGGAATTGGGGGGCCTGCTCTGCTGGGGGCGGGGAGGGGGTTTCTGAGATCCAGCATTTGAGGCAGAGCTATTTCCAGTGTTGGACCACCCACCCCACAGCAGATTTGGGTAGGAAATAAATTCTTCTCTGTAACAGGAAAATCTGGTGCTGCTGAGAGGATGTGTTGGAGGATGACTACACCTATTTGCTCGGTTTCCCATGTTTGTCCTTAAGCATCCCCTGTAGGCTGCTGTCAAAGGCAGGATGCTGGGCTAGGTGGGTCTCGGAGAGTGAAAAACAGAAGTGCAAAATGAAAGGCTGTTTGGTTAGTGCTTGGGAATAAAGTTAGTTTCTCATAACCCCTCGCGACAGGCTGGATAATTCAGGAGTTCATACCTGGAGAGGCAGGTGAGGAGGCTGGGTCTGGGGCTGGTATAACTGCTGACTCTCAGGAGCTGGATTTGGGCACAGACAGGGATTCACCCTGCTTGGGCAGGATGATGGGCTGTGGGTCTGTTGGCAGAGCCAGGGAGGGGATAGTGGGGACAGCAGAGCACTGATAGGGTCCATACACCACCAAGCCCATCTGTGGGGCTGGGAAGCACAAGACCATGGGCAGCTCTGGGGCTGAAGCCGTGGGGAGGGGCATTTTCTGGGTGGGACACAGCAGGGCCCAGTCGTGACCGTGTCTCACGTGCCCTTTGTGTGCCTGCAGTGATGGGCGCGCTGGAGTCCCGAGGGGTGCTGCGGAGGATGAGCGACATGCTGGAGATGCTGATGAAGAGGATGGACATCCTGGCCAGGCTGGAGAATAGCACTGACTTCCACAAAGGGGATGAGGCACGATTCCCTCTGGACAGGTCAGTTGGCCGATGCCCTGTGCAAAACACCCCGGTGTGCTGAGCTGTTGTGTGGGGAGGGTGGAGCCCCCCAGGACAAGGGGCTTGGACAGATCCTGTGTAGTCTTGTTGTTTGCCACTTCTGGAACCCTTTTCCTTTGGGATTTCTGAATTTACTGTGATTTTTTTTTTTGAGGTTTCTTGAGGCATCTCTCCTGGCTGCTGGTGTTGCGGTGTGGGAGGGTGCTGTGCTGTGGTGGAGCTGGAGGTGGGACTTGCTGAGGGCTGGAGCAGCACCTGGTCCATGGGCTCTGTTCCCTCTGTCATTAAATACAGGGTGAGCTCAGGACACTCTCTTTGTGCCCACACTCCTCAGGCAGCTGTGGAACTGATTGTTACTTGAAGTCCAGGGCTGAGATGTTTAGCCTTGGAGTTGAGCCAGACTTAAAATGTGCAGAAGGGCTTATAATGGTACCCTGGCTCCCCATGATGCACATCTCGGCCGGCAGCTTGAGAGATGCCTTCAGACCTTCCCATCATGACATGCTGGTTTGCTGAAGAGTCATTTCGCTGTGCTTTGGGAGCCTTTAAACATTTATTGATACTAATTTGGGTGTCATGCTGAGACCTGCAAAGATGGTGACTGGAGGGGCGGTGGAGCAGAAATGAAAAAAACTAAGGTGGGCAGCAGTTGGGACAAACTGCAGTGTGGAAAAGATGCCAGCGTGGGTTTTGTCCAGGTGGAGTCACGTGAGAGGGTGGATGGCAGGGATGTGACATGCAGTGGTCACTGCTGCCCCCTGTTACGTGCCATCGGTGCGAGGATGCATCCTGATGGCATTCCCACCTGGCATTCCCACCTCCACCTCCTGCCATCTCTGTGCTCCACAGTCCCTGGGGCTTCCTGTGCCTCCCTTTCCCCGTCACCATTTCCGTTTCTCTCCCTCGCTTTCCTCACGAGTCTCTTTTGTGCCTATAGTGGAAAACAGAGTAAGTGAGCCTGTAATTAGGGGCTGAGCTCTGCCATACTGCCTGCACACCTGAGTTGGAGCTGCACAGGCAGCCGTGGAGCGCCTGGTCTTGCCTTTTATCATTTCAGCCGCTGAAAAAAAAACCCCCATGACTTATCTTGGTATTGGCAGGTGCTGGGTATTTTGTCGTTACGAGTCTGGCTGGTGCCCAAGTGTACGAGATCACCAGTAATCCCGGAGAGGAATGGCCAGGGCTATTGCAGCCAGCCACTGCAAGGTGCTTGCTCAACATCTAATGTTCTTCTTGGCCAGTCTTGTGTTAAAAGGAGCAGTAACTTCGGGTGGTGGTAATTTCTGTACATCAGCAGCCAAAAGATAGACTTAAAAGCATTTTTGTGGGCTGGCAGCAGTTGCTGGCAGTGGGGATTTGGTGTTTCAGATTTGCTGTGTGGCTGGTGACTCCAAGGCCATCACCTGGGGAGAGCAGAGGTGGTGGAAGCTTATGTACCCACATCAAAACCTCAAGTTTTGTGTGTGTGCTCAGACGGGCCTGAGTGGTTGAGATTAACACATCTTAGTTTTCAGGAATAAAATATCAGAAAGTAGTTTATTACCTTTTGCTCTTTATGAATCACCTTTTGCTTCTTATAAATCAATTGAAGTCAAGTCCCTTCACTTGATCCTGCATCTGAACAGATCTGTCACCTCTCCTTTTTCTCCCTTGGCCTCTGAAGATCAGGTTCTGGTCATGGGGCAGGGCATTTCCAGGTGGAGCAACGACCGGGGTGGGGTTTCTTGCGGGTGGGTTCTTGCTGTGACGGTCTGTAAAGCACTGGCAGTATTTGCAAACACTTGTGAAGCCTTTCCCAAGCGCTTCCCTCCTTCCCTGCAGCCCTGGGTTGGTCTGTGCTCGGAGGAGATGTGTTGGAAGTGTTGCAGCTTTGCTGGGTTTGAGCAGCTCCATCTCTGCTGCCACTCGTGCTCCCTCATCCTTAGAGTCCTTTCGTGGCGTGTCCCAGTCCCTGCCACCCTTTGCAGGGTACATGAGGCAGCTGAAGGAGTGTGGAGCCAGTACACCCTGTGTGCCACCCTGCTCCATGCTGACCCTCCTGGATGCTCTCCGGAGCTGAGTGGAGCATCCCGGGGGGAATCAAATAGCATCTGGTGCAAAAATCTAGGCTGAGACCCTGTGGAATGGGGGTGCTGAGGTCCCTCTTCCTTTGGGGGTAACCTGTAGGCCCCCTGTGCTGAGGAGGAATGGGCACCTCCAACGAACCTGGGAGTGAGCAGTGCCTCCTGGGCCTCAATCAGCCCCACAGAGACGCCCGGGCGCTGTTCGTCATCAGGGCCCCGGGATTCCACCCAGGGCTTCTTTCCTTCCCTCCCTCTCTCTGTCTCTTTGATCACCAGTGACCGACTTGAAGCTGTCAGCGAAAGATAATGCAATTAAAAGGTGCTAATTTCAAAGGGATTTTAGTCTTCAAAGCATCTCTGGTTTTCACGGGGGCCGCCTTCGTGTCCTTCCCGCTCAGCAAAGCCGCGAGCGGGGGCTTCATGGTTCCACTTGCCCAAAAGTGGATTAATTCTTGTTTTTACAAAGCGCTCTCCTGCTTAATGCTGGATCTCTGACAAAATCAGAAGGGCTTGGTTTTGCAGGGCCCCAGCTGAGAGGAAGGAGGTGAAGGCTTTGGTGGGCTTTGTGGAGTAGTCTGTGAGCGCTGTACCACTCCAGCGGAGGGCTGGGGTGGCTTTACCCCTTGGAAGGTGCAAGGAGGAATTTAAATATACAGGGTGGAATTAATGACCTGCCTTGGAAAGCCTCCCAGCTGCCAGGGCGGGCAGCTTCACGTGGCTGAACGGTTCTCCAAGAGCTTTCTTGCTCCGTGGGGGCTGTCTGGTTGAATACCACGCAGGTGCCCACCAGGCTCTTGGAATGCTTCAGATAGAACTCTTGGAAAACCCAGATGTCCAACATCCTCCTTAGAAGAGCTGCCCCGGGGTTCTGTGGGATGTCACGCTGGGATAAGGACACAGGCTGCACCTGTGAACCCCGGGTGTTGCTGGATCCCAGCTGGATTCTCCAGCCCTGCCTGTGCCTCCTGCTGCCTGCGTCCTGCCTGCACCCTGCCCGTGCTGGGAAGGGAAGCGAAGGATTCCCTAACGAGGGTGAGCAGCCTGCCAGTCAGCTGCAGAAAAATCAATACTGCTCTTAATTGAATGCAACCCTCGTAAATCATCAGCGGGGAAGGAAATTAGGAGTACTTATGGAAGCCTCCTGGAGAGATGTTTACTGGGCAAGGGAAATATTAGTTTGCAGTGCAAGTGTTCATCTCTCAATGGAAGGTGCTTGGGAGGGAAGAAGGCGAGCAGGGGGTCTGAAGTGGCTGACCCAGGCTGGCACCATACCCTGACAGTGTTGGGGCTCAGAGAAGCCCTTTTCCAGGAGCTGGGCTGCTCCTGCCCACCTCATCCCGCAAGGATATGGCAGAGGGGAAGGCTGAGGTCTGCAGCGTTGCCATCCCTGGTCATTCCTCTTCCCCACATAGTGGTTAGCCTGCAAAGGGTGTTATTTGCTAACGACTGATTAATCTCCAAGCTTAATTACCGCCAAGGCTCAGTTAATTTCCACACACTTTAAGTATTTGTTCTTGTAATCATTACATGACTCCATATTCCCCCAGTAATTAAAAGTCTTGCAATATGACACTAAATGGATGATGTTCCTGCATCCTGCCAGCCTAGCTCTATTAATTCCTGAATTGTTGCCATTGGTAAGCTGGCTGGAGTGAAATGACTGCCAAATGCCACGATCCCTGGCTACCCAGGTGAGCATGGAGTGGTCTTAGACCCCCCCTGTGCCTCTTCTCTCCATCTCCTCAGTGCACTGTGGGGCTCACTGAGGGCACTGGCAAGGGGAGGTGGTGCTACAGGGTGTGAAAGCTGTTTGGAGCAACCCGTGGGGCAAATAAGACCTGTCCTGTGGTGGAAGTCCAGCTTTGCTGGGTGTTTGTTCTGCTGAGCAGAGCTGAGCTACAGGGGCAGCGTCAGGGGTGCATCAGGAACCAGGAGCCATTCTCCCTGCCACTTGCTTTCCCCACAGGTTGCACGACCTGTTTCATCCTGGCAGAGGCTTTGAGTTGTTTCTTTCCAGCTCCTGAGGGCGACTCCAGCCTGGTCCTGGGTGGTTTCAGTGTTAGCTTGGAGGAGATGGGCACAGCTCAGGGGGTCACGGAGGGTCTGGGGTCCCCATCAGGGTCAGGAGAGGGCATACATGAGGAAATTCATGCCTGGGCAGCTGAGACTAATTGCTTTTCTCTCGAAGGCAGGATGGAGAGGTGGCTGTGTGCCATTAACAGGGGAAGCAGGGTTCATCCATGTGCTCCCACCTTTCCCGAGGGGCTGTGGCCTCGTGGGAAAGCCCCACAGCCAGAGGGTGATGGGCATCACCAGCACAGTGGGGGAATGAGTGCTCAGGTCACTCACACCCTTCCTGCTCCCAGGCTTGTGCCTCCACCAGCACTTCCAGCTCGATTTGCTGATCCTAATTCTGTGATAGGCTTTGCTTTCTGTTTATTTTGTGCCTTTCCACGCCAAAGCATTGACACATCAGGGGCTGCTTTGTCACAGGGCTTGAGAATGAGGCTTCTTGATGCATTAGCACCTGGAGGCAAAGAGCAGTTGGTTGTGTTGTCTTGGGTGGCTTATACAGGGACAGCCCTGGGCCCCAGTCCCATCAGGACAGTGCTGAGGGACTGGTGATGTGGGATGGGGAGGAGTGTGGCACCAGTGTGCCTTTCCCCAGGCTGTGCTTGCTTTGTCCTACAAGGAAAACCAGATCCCGTTAACCCTCCATCAGATGTCCCTGATTTTGGAGCAGCTGGGAGCAAGCAGCCCCCTCCAGAGGGATGGGCTTGGGGGATTCCCAGCTAGGGGGCATGGACATGATGGAGAGGGGTGTCTGGGGAGGCTGCAGTGCTGACAGCTTAAACACAGGCTGCCAAAATAACCCTGCTAAAACTAAACAGAGCGTGACCATGGAACAGCTGGCAAAGGAAGTGTGAGGCTGAGGGCTGTGTCTTGCCCAGGGGATCCCCTGCCCCAGGGATAGGGATCAAAACTAGTGGGTTTGGTCTAACTTTTGGTCACATCCCTTTTAGTCAGGACTGTGAGGCTGGCAATGCCTTCCCGGCTCACAGCCTGCATCAGGCTACTCAAGCTTGTAGATAACTGTCTGATTTATGCCCCAACGAAGCGACAGCCCTGTGACTCTCCTTCTCATGATCCCTTGTATTCCCATAAATAAACCCACTGCTGTCCAGTCATGTGGCTCAGTTTGGTTCTGCTCTGGGGGTCGGGAGGAAAACTTGTGGCTTCAGCTTCGTATTCTTCTTGGGAAGGATCTGTGATCACTTTGTAACATTCATAAAATACTTCAGCTAATCATATTGGTTATACTTTGCTGGCAATTTCTGCATGTGTTGGTGAGCTGCAGGGTTTGCTTGGAAAGTTGGTTTTCATCATTTTTTTTTCATGGAATTTATTGCCAGCTCGCTGAAATGTCAGTGTCCTCCCCCGGGGTGTGCAGCTGTGGGCTTCGAGTTAGCTCTGGTCTGGTTCTCTATGGAAGTATTTGTGTGAGAAACATCACCCACAATCAACTGAAATGAAAATAAATGGAAGTACTTCAGTGAGTTAAACGCTCTGGTATTTATTAAGTGATTTATTATGGAACTTGGTGTTGGAGGAGTTCAGGCAGGGCTCTGCCTATGCATCATCTGGTATTTGCTTTAAATGAGTTTCCAAGGAATGCTCCCATCCCAAATCATGTTGTCTGGGATATTTTTCCTGTGAGCACGAACATGGCCAGAGCAAACTCAGGTCCTTTTTCAGGTGTTTGTGGAGGGGAAATTGTGCTGTTTAACTCAGCCCTGAGCTGGAAAACATTGCATTATACAGAGACCCCAGAAATTACACTGAGAGCAAACTCTTTTTACAGATAATTTAAAAAAATATCTTTTTACAGATATTTTAATTTAACTTTTAATTTTTCATCCGGTTGACTGGCTGGAGCTGCCTGTGAAGAATAAACCCAGTTCTTGGTGATACAGGCACGTGGCTCTTGGGGAGGTTGCAAAGCCAGGTGCTGCATCCCTGTCCTGGTTTGATGTCAGGAAAGGCACTGAGGAATCTGAGCTACCTGGCAGAGCCCAGTCCAGGGGGGAGGAAAGCAGTGAGTCCTGTGCCTCAGCCCCAGTATTTTCTTCCCCTGATGTTACTATAAATTTCTACCAGGCTGATGGCAACCAGGGCTTTGGGCTTTTGCTCTGCTCCCTGGGGGTCTGAGCCTTTCCCAAGCCTTCCCCACATGGACCACCAGCTCAAACCAAGGCAGGGCTGTTTATCCAAGCTTGGGGAAATGGCTCCAGCGCTGGAGTGATGAGGATTAAAACCAGGATTACCAGTCCAAAAGACCCAGAGCACACAGCAGAGCCTCCTGAGCAGGGCACCTGCCCAGCCACTCCTGCCTCTCTCACCACACCCTTCCTTGGGGTCATTGGTGTCAGGGGACTGTGACCCAAATTTTCGGGCATCAGCCACCCAATAACCTGCCGTGTCTGTGTCCTGCTCTCTCCCACGTGGGCAGCCCTGGCCCCTGGACTTCTGGATGCAAACCACATCAGAGAAGATGTGGAGATACACACAAGGGCATGGATCTCCCCAAAAAGTTTTACTGCCTGCAGTGACCAGATTTGCTTGGATTCTCTTAGTCCAGGGGAACAAAGCTCTTAATTTCTCCATCTTCTTGGGGATTTAAATCACTTTTTTTAGTTATCCAGCACTTGTGTGAGGGCTTTTCCCCACATCCCTGTGACCTTTCCTGAGCTTGTCCCCCACAGGCTGTTGGATGAGTCTGAGCTCATCCCATCTGCATGGATGAATGGATGGGCAGAGGAGCCTGAGCCCTCAGGGTGACCTGCTGGAGATGCCCTTGGGGTTCATTTCTCTGGGAGGTATCCCAGCTGTTTAAGGGGCAACACCTCAAAAGCTGAAGGAGCCAGGAAGATGGGAAAGGCCCTTTTCCCGCAGCTGGGAAGGGTTTTCCATCAGTGCTGCCTCTGGGATTTCAGCTCCCTGTCCAGGACAGTGAGGCTGTTGTGGGGTTGGATATCAGTGGGTGATTTGTGTCCTCAGCCCTGGGCACCCTCCCCTACCACTTTCTGCTCTGCTTTGGGTCTCTGGGCAAAACAATTTAGCGCATTAAATTTAAAAAAATTTAGAGAGGCAAATGGCAGTGCAGACCTTGTAATGAGCGAGTTGAAATCCTTTGGTGAACTGCTCTGTGTGAATGTTGAATTTGTTGACGTATTATCTTCAGAACATCTGCTTTTCTCCATCTGTAT
Source organism: Oxyruncus cristatus (assembly GCA_013399855.1). Classification (NCBI taxonomy): domain Eukaryota; kingdom Metazoa; phylum Chordata; class Aves; order Passeriformes; family Cotingidae; genus Oxyruncus; species Oxyruncus cristatus. The sequence continues at coordinate 695,484 of VXAY01001191.1, read as the reverse complement.
TGGTCTTCCCAAAGCCGTGGCTTTCACCAGTTAATAGCAAGAAATATCGGATGAGCAAGCAAATATGTTTAGGGCTTGTATTATGAAGACAACACCCAAATAGAAAGAGATTCATCTTTTCATAATGCCACTTTTATAAAAGGCAATAAAAATAACAGTGGCTTGTAAAGGGATAAACAGGCTCAATCTGAGCTGGTGCTGTGGGGCTGGGGACAAGAGACAAAGTGAAGGCAACCAAATTAATGCATAAAAAAGTGGAGGAAAACTCAACCTCCCGCTATATTATATGGCAAATGATCTGCCAGTGGGGAAAGATACATCTTAATAGCAGTTTTTGAAATGAGATGAATACTGTATACAGAGCATTATAAGGCGCAGTGTGATCTGAATCTTAATCAACATGGGGAAATATAAATCTGAAAATAATAAAGACGAAATCAATATTGATGGTTGGGAGTAAAAAAGTACTGTATTTGCTGTGGTAAACGGTTTTAAGGTCCCAGGTTAAAAATTGTTCTAGAAAAGCCATAGTAATTTAGTGTAGTTCCAACAGCTGGCACAGCGCCAGCGCCTTTTGGTGGCGTTCAAAGCGTCACTGTGGAAAAATCTAAAGAGCGTGAGGGGGGAAAATAACAAGCAAAAAATCTGCTCCCTGGGCAGTGGTGGTGCTGGGAGTGAGGAGTTCCTTCCGCTGGCTGTGGACCCACCTGCTGGGATATTCCCCCTCTGCTTAGCTGTGACTGAGCAGAATAAACCGCTTTTCTTGTCCTTCCCAGTGTCTCCAGTTACTAAGAGTGAGGCATCAAATTCCTGCGGGGCACAGGGAAACCTTTCTGCGTTTGAGATTTTGCTTTCAGTGTCTCATTTCCTTGTCCTCTGCCCCGGTGACAAATCGCTGTGCTCGTGGGTGATGTAACTTACGTTTAACCTGCTTGTCACCCCCTTATTGTGTTCCCACGAAATTTGCTGCTCGAGTGATGGCCTTGTTACCCAGCAGGTACGAACACGAGGCCTGTCAGTGCTCCTGACGTGGGAACTCTTCACCCCAAGCGTGAAATCCCTCGCTCAAAGTCACGGGGTTTTGGAGAGAGCAAGTTTGGCAAGTAAGGGGTGATGAGCGTGCGAGTGCTGGGAGGTTTTGAAGGGACGTTTTCTGCCTTCTGCCTTTTTCCATCTTCAATTACGTGCCAGGAGCCATGGTGGACTTTTTTAGGGTCACTGTGCAGTAACTCTCTGTGTTTTTGGGGGAAAACCCTGCAGAGCCTGTGCAAAGCAACCGTCTTGTTTGGGAGAACTGGAGGTGCTGACTGTGATGCTCAGACGTACATTTTATATCTAAGGGCTCTGAGGTGAAACCTTTGTGTTTGGGCAGCAGCTGCAGCTTTACAAGAGCTGGGCAAGCTGTCATGGATGCTGGGCCGGATCCATCACCTGGTGGAAACGGGCACCAGAGCTCTGGCTGTGAGGCTGAGCCTGGAAGAAAGCCATTTGTTTAAGGATAACGATCCTGATTTTTGTTTGAACGTGTTTGTGGGTGCCCAGTCACTCAGCCCTGGCTGAGCTGAGGTCTGGAGGTCAGAGAGGAGGTAAGGAGCGAGGTTGCTATTGACTTTTGAGATTCACCTAATCACTTGGGAGTTTGGGAGCAGGTTTGGACACAAGTTGGAACTGGGATAGCTTCTGGGAAGAGGCAGAAGCTGGATTGTGCGTTAATCTGGGTGCTCTGAAGAGTGGGAGCAGCACTGCTGTCCCTGTGGTCATACCCTCTCATTGCCACGAGTGTTGGAGAAAACCTGGGGAGCATCTTCACCAAGCCAACATCCCTATCCTGTTGGAAGCAGGAGTTCGGGCTCACTGGCTCTCAATTCGCTGCATCCATGCAACGTTTGCTCCTAAATTGCCCTTCCCAGCTGTTTATCGAGTGCCTTTGCATCACTTGCAGGGTTTGACAGCAGCTTGCTGGTGGGCAAAGGGTTGCAGAAATGGGGGGTTGCAAGCTTTCAGGCCTGGCTGAACCACACTGCCCTCAGAGCCGGATAATTTTGTCTCCTCAGAGCCGTGCTGACAAGCAGAGCTTATCACAGGTTATTTTTGTGCCCGTATTTTCCCAGGGCCTCAGCAGCAACCTCCCTGCTGCAGTGGTTCCGGCGGGATACCTGGGGTTTATTCTCTGCGAAGGTTGGAAGTGACTCGGGGGCAATGGTGTCCTCTGCATTTAATTATTATTTCTTAAAAGCCCGAGATGGGTGGCTCCCTGTGGAGTTGTGCAGCCTGAATATTGATGGTCGTAAACCACGCCAGAAGGAAAAATGTGGGCTGCTCGCTGCTGGCAAATGGACTTTAAATCAACAACCGAAGCAGTGTCGGTTCATAAAACCGGGATTTTTTTTTTAGCCTTGAGGACAGAGGTACTTTAAATCCCAGCCTTCGGGTTCACTGATCTGCTGGAGAACAAACATAAAACTCCACCGCGGAAGGACCTGACATCAGCACATATTTTTTGTGCCACGAGTATTCAAGGTAGCCCTTTTGGTTTTGCTCGCTGCGTGTGACATTTCCTTGTATTATAATGATCTCGGCGGCAGCAGGAGGGAAGACTTACGACCCAAATGCTGCAGGAGGGGAAATTATTTCCTGTGATAACCGCGCTCGTCGAGACGGGGGGCGGGGGGTGGCTGTTTGTGATGGAAGTGGCAGGAGAGCTCACTCCTTGAGAAGCCTGGCAGGACACCACGGCTGATGGATTGAGTTCTCCTTGCCCTTTTATATGTTAAACCAGGTTTTAATTGCCACCCAGCCTCTTCACAGAGCTCTGTCGTTCAGTCTACACGGCGTGTTACGTGGATGAGTTTAATGGGGCTGTTTACCCAGGACAGTATGTTGACTGCCAGGTTTCATTCCATAGAGGCATGTGCAGCTATTCAGACTGGTGGAGTCTGATCACAGGCCTTGGTGGGAAGGTGTCTGTGGGCTTTGCTTGGGCTGTGATCCCCTGTTGAGCCCCAGCTCCTGCAGTGCTGCCCTGGCACCCTGTCCCTGCCCTTGCTCCTTGATGGGCTCCTGGAAATCCACTCCCCTGAATCATGGAATCACTAAGGTTGGAAAAGAGCTCTAATACTATCAAGTTCAGCCATTAACCCAGCACTACCAAGCCCACCGTTAAACCATGTCCCCAAACACATTGCATGTGTTTGGGACACTTCCACAGACAGTGATTCCACCACTTCCCTCGGCTACCTGTTCCAATGCCTGACCACACTTTAAGTGAAGAGTTTTTTTCCTGATATCCAATCTAAACCTCCCCTGGTGCAACTTGAGGCTGCTTCCTCTTGTCCTGGGAGAAAAAAACTGCCCCCCACCTTTGGTGGATGGGCTGGCTCAGGCCATCCATGTGTCCCCGTGTGTTTTGCATCAGTCTGCTCCAGGCCCACGAGCTTCCTCAGCCCTCCTCACTTTTACCTTTTCTTCTCTGTACTTTCGTTCTTTTTCTCCTTTCTTTTTTTTCCCAGCACGCCTTCCTACGTGCCCTGCAAAGCCAATAATCACAGCAGAGGGTTTTCGAACACAGCGCAGCTGAAATACGAAAACGAGGTTTTTTTTTCTATTTCCAGTCTGTTTAATATTTCCCCACATAAAATGCACGGGCGCGTCCGTGTTTATCAGCACGCCGTGAAGAGTGGCGCAGTTTATATATGAATGCTGATTTACATCGGGTTTTAAATCAAGCCTCTTGGAAGGCAGGGTGACTTCTTTGCCTGTTATATGCTGGGCCAGGAGTTCCCGTGTTGCATCCTGGAGCTGAGTTCAACCTGCTGGCAGCTCCCAAGGGCTTGAATTTCGCTCTGAGTGTCACCACTGTGAGGCATCAAGTTTTCAGGGTCAGTTTGGTTTCCTCCCCAGGTTCCAGCCAGCAGCGGGGTTGATGGAGAGGATCCAGGCTATAGCTCAAAACGTCTCGGACATCGCAATGAAAGTCGATCAGATTCTCCGGAACAGCCTCCTCAACGGGAAAGGTGAGTGTCCCTGGGGCTCCCCCTGCTCCAAACCTCTTATGCGTTTTGCTGCTGCAACAGGAAGATCCAGCCAAGCCTACCAGGAAAAATTTGGTAGGCATAAGAGTGCCAGGAATGGATGCAGATAGCTGAGGTTTGCCTTCCTTGGGGAACTCGTGCCTGCAGGGGGGAGGAGTGGTGACAAATCTGAGTGGCTGTCAGGTAGAAGTGCCGGGGAATTAAATGCAAAATTAGAGATGAGGAGCAGTGCCAGCACAAACACCTGGGTAGAAGAATGTGGTGGTTTGGATCCAAAGTCCTGGGGACAGATGGGATTCGGCACCAGGAGAGACATTCCCATGCCACTCTGTCCCTGCTGGGAGGGCAGCTGGGTTCTCCATGTGGCTGCATGGTTCCTGGTGTTTAGGTAGAAGATCTTTCCATTGCCTCTTCCACCTCAAGCCTTTTCAGTTATGGGCAAAGGAGGGGCTTGTGAGAGGGGTGGGGGCTTTTATTAACCCAACCACAGAGGGAGAAAAGATACGTTTTTAGCGATTTTATGCCTTTTCCTAGAGCTGACTCTGGGATCTGAGTCTTCTTCAACAGCTCGACAGGACAATTTTTATTGCAAGTTTACAGCATAAAGGCTGTTGGATGCATCCTTAGATCCTGCTTAGAGAAGTGTGGGTAGGTGGGACCTGGGGTCTGGACCAGGCTGAGGGCAGCAGGGAGGTGCTGTAAATGGACCTGCTGAGATTTAGGAAAGGGGAACACTCTCTCAGCATGGAAGCTGGGTGGATTTCCTCTGTTTCCTCCCTGATTTTGGGGAAGATGCTTCATATCTTGGTGTCCTGCTCCACTCAGTGGGATGGGGCTGGCAGCTGTGGTGCTGATGAACATGCTTGGGGGCTGCCAGATCCATCCCATCCCATTGCCTCACCTCCCAGCATTTCTCTCTGCCCCACTGGTACATCCCAGCTCTCCCCATGCCCAATTTGTCTCTCTGCAGTGATGGAAGGCAGGAGGGACCAGTGTGAGGTGCCCAGGGACCCCAAGTACCCTGACTGTGCTGGGAAGGTGGAGGTGAGTCGGGGTTCTGTGTCTGGGAGAGGGTCTCGACCTGGGATGGAAGCTGCTGGGAAGGGCACAAAGCAACAACCCCTGGGATTAAACAGGGAAGGGCAGTGGGAAGGGGGATGCCTTCCAGAATAAAACTGGTTACTTTAATGTGGAAAAGGTGTAGGAGGAGGAGCAGAGCCAAAGATGCAGAAAGTAAAGCCAAAAATAAGGCTTGTTCCTTTAGTTTGAGTCATATAAACCACTGAGGCCACAGTATCCAGAGGTGTTCAGGCAGCAGCAAAATCAGTTCTGTGAGAGCACCTCTATCTGCAGCCCTCCCTGCCTGGAGTTTCTGTGTTTTAAGGCCAGAAGCACAGCAAGGAGAGGTGCTGTCACGTCATCTCTAATACCTGGAACGTTCCCTGGTGTCTGGGGAGTAACCTCAGCACAGCACAGAGCAGCATCTCGTTCAGGTGGCCAGGACCTCCATCTCAAGTAGGATGTCCTGCCTGACCCAACCTGCTCTTTACACCTGAATGCAGCCTGGTATTTGGCCCAGACCATGATGGCTTTGTCAGAGAGCATATGTACATGAACTAATTAAAAGCATCTCCCTTTTCCCTCCCCTTCCCAACCTCCTGCTTCAGGCTCAGCCTTCTGCTGGGCTGAGTCTCACTGAAAAGATGTTGAAGGGTATATGAAAATGATGTGGGAGGGAGGTGGATTTTTCTCTTCCCCTTGTGCTAGGCATCCTCTCCTTCCACAATTTGAGTAAATTCAGAATGTAATGTAATTGTGGAAGGCTGTAATCCCATCTCCTCTCCTGGTGATTGCTGTGCTTTACATATTGGGCACAGCGACCTGTCTCTGAGTAGATTTGTTTTTGTAGTTGAATTAGGAAAGGGCTGGCAAGAGCCATGGTGGGGGATGATAAATCGCTGCTCTGGTCTCTGGTTCTTCTCCTCCATAAGAAATCATCCCTGGGGACTGACAGCAGATCTGTCTCCGTGCCCCGCTGTGCCCGGGGCAATAAAATCAGCAGCTCCTCTTGCTCCCCGGCTAAGCCAGCGGGAAGAAATCCCTGTGGTGTATCATTTCCTGGGGATTAATGGCTGTGTCCCCAGGGAAGGCGTGTGTTGGTGCTGGAATCAGTGCTAGAAACCCAGGGAGCCCCCAGCAAACCTTTCTGGCTGTTCCTCTGCCCTGTGTGCCTTGGAGGCACTGTGTGGGTCAACACTGACACTGAAACACAGGTGTGGGTTTTGCAGCCCTTTGTCCGCCCTCTACCCTTCATTTCCATCTCCCGGGTGAAGGGGATGGAGAACAGAGGTTTCCCTCAGTAGGGGCAGCTGGCAGGGCTGCCACATCCCCTCCTGGCCAGAGCACGAGCCCCCCCTGTGTTTCTTTGCTCCCTTGCAGTGGATGAGGGCCAGGTGGACCTCTGACCCCTGCTACGCGTTTTTTGGCGTGGATGGCACCGAGTGCTCGTTCCTCATCTACCTCAGCGAGGTCGAGTGGTTCTGCCCTCCCCTGCCCTGGAGAAACCGGACGGCGGCTGCGCCTTCGCCCCCACCGCGGCCCCCCGTGCAGGTAAGGTGGGGACGGCCTGTGTTCTGCCACTCCGGGAGGGTCTGGGGGGAGACATCAGCTGGAAATAGAAGTTCCCAGAGCACCAGTGTCAGCAGGGCCATGATGCCTCCTGTGGGTTTTCACAGGATCACGGGATGGTTTGGGTTGGATGGGACCTTTAAAGGTCATCTAGTCCAACCCCTTGCCATGGGCAGGGACACTTTCCACTAGGCCGGGTTGCTCCAAGCCCCGTCCAACTTGGCTTTGAATGTTTCCAGGGATGGGACACCTGCCACCTCTCTGGGAAACTCGTGCCAGTGTTTTATCACCCTCATTGTGAAAAATTTCTTCCTTAAATCTAGTCTGAATTGACCCTCATTTAGTTCAAAGCCAGCACCCCCTTGTGCTGTCACAACAGGCCCTGCTAAAAAGTCTGTCCCCATCTTTCTTACAAACCCCCTTTAAGTATTGAAAAGGCTCAAGAAGGTCTTTCTGGCCCCTTGTTTTCTCCAGGCTGAAGAACCCCAACTCTCTCAGCTTGTCCTCGTAGCGGAGATGCTTCACCCCTCTGATCATTTTTGTGTCCTCCTCTAGACCCATCTCACCATGTCCATGTCTTTCCTCTACTGAGGAATGTGGGATATTATGAGATGCTCTGGGTGCAGTGAGGCCTTTGGGATTTGGTGCACGAGGTGGAGGAGCTGTGGTGGCTCTGGGGAGCGCTGTCAACGCGGGAAGGACCCATCGCACCTGAGCTGCGCCGGACAAACCTCCCGCAGCCCCTGGGGCAGCTCCTCTCGTGGCCACTTTCCCTACACTCACAGTGCAGAGCGTGTTCCTTTCCTAGGCAGCTTTCCGGAGAGACCTGGCTCCCCTCCTGGAGCTGATTGGCACGGGCAAGGAGTCCCTCAGCTTCATGAAGAAGAGGATCCGGCACTTGGCCCAGCAGTGGCTGCGGGCGGCCCGGCGCCTCGAGCAGAAGCTGAAGGGGCGGCAGAGGGACCAGAAACACGTACGAGCAAATTGCACGGCTGGGGGTTGTGGTGTGGAGATGGGAAGGCTGAGCCCTTGGGAGCGTGGAGAAGTGGAGACAGCTGGGATGTGAATGAGCTGGAAGGAAAATTAATTTATGGAGGCACGTGGGCCTGCGGGGTCGGTCTGTTGCCCGTGGACGCGGCTCCACATGAATTCGGGATGTGGCAGGACTGGTGTTGCTGAACAATGGGGTGGATCTTGAAGATGGGTCCTGGTGGGTGGGAGACAGTGTCCAGCTGGCAGCCAGCCATCAGCAGGGGGCAGGAGTCTGGCACATCTCCTCTGAGGACGGGCTGAGGTTGCTGGCCCTCCCCTTGGTGGATTTGTGGTGCCTTTCCCTTTGGTCCCTGTGTGCTGGGAGATCTCCCTCCGGTCGGTGGTTCAGATTGTGGTGTACATCAGGAATGTGAGCCTGGTCCCAGGACACAGAGCAGCAGGCAAGGGGAGCTGGCAAACTCTGACCATTTGGTCTTTGCTAATTGGACACAGATCGCTTCCCTTCATCCCTGACTGATCTCCCTGCGTAATTACAGTGTGCCAAGGACCTGGAGGGACTCAGGGGCCATAGGTCATCTTGGACTGGAAAACCCAAATTGTCTTTTTCCCCTGTGCTGACCCCTCTCCTTGTCTCTCCAGATCTTGATCCATATTGGCTTCCTGACGGAGGAGTCGGGGGATGTTTTCAGCCCACGGGTGCTGAAGGGGGGCCCGCTGGGCGAGATGGTGCAGTGGGCTGACATCCTGGCTGCCCTCTTCCTCCTGGGACACAGCCTGAGGGTCACAGTCTCCCTGAAGGAGCTGCAGAGGTGGGTGCTGGCTTCTGTGGGTGCTTGGGCCCCCCCAAGAGGATCTGCCCCCTGCATCTGTGTGGGTTGTATCGAGGTCTGGTATGAAAGCACGAGGTCAGAACAGGTTGCCTGTGGTTTTTCCCTGACCTGCATCTCAGGCAATGCTGGTGCTGTACTGGTGCAAGCGTTGGGTGGGTGCAGACCACCAGCATCATGGAATTGATCCCATCCTTTCTGCATCCCAGGAAAGTGGGAGGGACTGGTGTACAGTGATGCTTTGCGTGGGGCTGCTGTGGACATGTCTCAGGCACTTCGGTGCTGGCACTGGATCTGAGTGAAATGATCCCCTGCTGTCAGCACGCAGCATCCTGTGTGCTGCCTTCCTGGCATCCTGTCCTCTGACACCTGCCTAGAGCTGGGCATGAGAAAGGCTCCCTCTCGCCCATCATTCCCTAGGGATGGTCTCTGTGGGGCTGTCCTGCAGCCACTGGCTCTTCTCACTACTCATGGCTGCACTCAACCCCCATGGCTTTGCTGGTGTTGTTTGAGCAGTGACTGTCCTCTCTTCTTCCCTCCTTTCTTCCCTTTTTTCCCCTCCCTCCCTTCCTGCTCTGCCACAAGGCAAGCAGCTGGTGTGGCTGCCAAATAGAACCTGCATCCCTTGCAGCCCCCGGGGAGTCCCTCCTCTGGAGGTGCTGGGGGTGGCCTGGGGACCTGCAGGGGAATTGGCTGCTGCTGGAGGCACTTCCCACAGAGGGATGGACTTTTTGTGACGTGGGATATGGGGCGATGCAGGGTGAGAGTCTCCAAGAGGGACCAGTGTTAGATGGAAAAAGTAAGAGGGAGAATCTAACCACCTGCCACGTTCCTCTCTGCTGATGCAGTTTTGTTATTACCAGGCTGACACTGCTGCCTCCTGTCACCTCACGAGGTTTCCTTGCCATCCTGAGCGGAGGGCAAGTGCCAGAGAAAATGCAAATTAGATGGGTTGTAAATCAAGAAGAGCCTGAAGCTGCCTCAGGGACTGGCCAGGCTCTGGGACATGCTAAGCCAGCATCGGCCACATAATGAGCCGTGCTGAAAAGGGAGTTAAAAAACCCAACAATCCTGGAGAAAAAAACAGCAAAAAACCCCCCCAACCCAGCCCCTGTGGCACTCAGAATTAATGAACGGAATTAGCTCCCGACTGATTAACTCAAAATATAATCTTGGTCCCAATGCAAGAGGGAGCAGCTCCTCAAAGGGGCGTGCCCGTGTCGCAGCGATCCGTGAGGTGTGCTGAGCTCTGCTGACCTGCTAAATAATACCCGTGCACTCAGGGATGAAAGAAGTTAATGGCTGGGAGGGTTGTGTTGTTGTCGTGTGGTTCTTGTTTGTGTTTTTTAATGAAGAGCCTCATGGTGGTTGTTGAAGGAGGGGAAGGAGCTGGTGAGTCTTTCAGGGGGGTTTGCAGTGTCCGTTTCCCTCTGTGAGTGACTGGAGACCTGCGTTGCTGCCTGTAGTATTTTGCCTTTCCCAGAAGTGTGGGAGCTTCAACGTCAGTTGGCAGCGATGAGATCTCTTCTGACGTGGATGTGGATGTGTCCCCCTGGGATGCCTGGGAACGGCAGCTCTGTCTCTTCCCCTTTGTAGCTGAGATGGGAAGTGAGTGAGCTGGGCTGGGACTGCACCTTTCGCCCTTCTCTGTGTCCCAGTGATAGAAACCGTCCCCACCTCCCCAAGAGCGTGTCCTGTGCCTGGCTTTGGTGGCATTTTAAATGCTGGACGCCCATGTCAAGTGCCCACTTTCACATTGATGGGGCTGGGGCCAGTGGAGGCAGGACCTGGGGCTGTAGCCAGGTCCCCTCTGTCCCCTTTGAAGACTGGGCCCAGCACTCACCAGGACCCTCCTGCAGGCCACCAAGAGGTGGGTTAATGTCAGAAGGGGGGCAGAGGTTCTGTCTAAGGGGAGGACTGAGTGGTGGCAGCAATCCTGCTCAGCAGTGCCTGCAGATCTCTCAGCAACATCCCTGCTCTCGGGCTGGTGGCTCTAAGGAGTGTTGGGAAAAGCTTTTGCCTGGCCAGGAGCAAGTGGGAGGCTTAGCAAAACACATGTAATTAATCCTGAGTCATGCTAATAGTTAATCTTGGGCTCTTTGTTAAAGCCTGGAGTGGACTTTACCTGTAGCCACAGCTTTTGGCACGGGTTATTTGATGCTCAAGGAGTTTTCCCTTGGCTGGGGCTGAATTTGTCCTCTCCCATCCCAGGTGTCTCTTGCTGAGCTTGTAGCAGCACAGGCACCAGCATTGGGATGGGTTCAGGAATACTTTGCTCCAGCAGTGTGAAATGTTGAATCCACTTTCTGTGTATTTTTTCTTTGGCAACCCCTGCTCCTTTCATGGCTGGGAGCTGTAGCTGCTCCTGCCCAGCACAGCCTTCTCTGGCTCTCATAAATTATTCAGCATGGATTAACCTCTCTGCTGGTTTGTTTTTTAGTCTGTCCAAGTTTCTGAGCTGATTTTTCTGTGAGTATTGATCATTGGCAAGGGATCGCTGGAAGGTTTTGCCTGCATACACTTCAGCCAGTGGTTATCTGAGAGCTGTTCATTATTAGCATCTGTATTGATTGCAATGCAGCAGTGCGTGGAGGGGGCGGTCAGGACTGGGTCTGGAATGCTGGGGATCGGGCAAATGAGGAGGAGAAATAAGGCCCTGGTCAAAAAAACTGGTGATGGAGGGCTGGGGATGGAAACAGGCTGTGAGTGTGACTGGGCCTTAAACATCTGTGAATTCTGCTGCTGTGTCCTACCAGGGGCTAATTTTTCTCCTGTAGTTGAATGAAGTTCGGGTATTTGTCCTCGTTTACATTTCTCAGTGAATTTGTGAGGCGCTTCTGATGCGTCTTGAGAGGCAAGGGGTGAAACGCAGGGTTATCTGGTCCCTTCCAGCCCAAACCATTCTGTGACTCTGCGTGCAGCTCCCTGGGAGGAAAGCAGCCCGTTGAGCTGGAACAGGGAGCCAGGAGCTGTTTTCCACCTGAGATTTGTGCTGGTTTGGGAGCCAGCAGCATATCGAGCCCTGTCCTGAAGCAGGGAGGGAAGAAACATCCGAAATCTGAATGCAAGCACTTTATTCTTGCTGAAGACAGCTTGTCTTGTGTTGGATAGCTCAGAAGTGCTTCCAGGGAGGTGAGAATCCAGGCCGGCGTTCGTGTGTGCTCCTTGGTAGGGGAGGAGTGGGAAGTGCCTGAAAGCCCTGAGCTGGGTTGATAATGAGGCAGCTCACGAGTAGATGTTGGAAAATTACAAGCAGCACTTTGGAGCAGTGGCTGTGCCGGCACAAAAGCTGCAGTAAGCCAAGGCTTTTCCTCTGGAAAGCACTGGGAGCACCCGTGCCGTGGGGTCAGGCATGACAGATGTGCTCAGCTTTTCCCCCAGGAGAGGGGGCACCACAGGCAGTGCTGGGACCTCCAGCTCCTCCCCCCGTCCTTAGGTCATGGCAATGGACATCCTGGCATCTCCAGCTGCTGTTGTGGGGCTAAAGGAGAAGCTTGGGGAGACAGGGCTGTGGTGCTGCTGAAACCACGGGAGTGCTGATCTCAATGGTGCTGAAAGGTGCTTTTTGCAATGGTCCCCTTGAAATTAACTGCTCATAAGGCAGGACAGAAAGTCGAAGAAAATGGGATTTGATGCCTCGTGGGGTCAGGGTTTTACAAAGTGTTCCCGGAGCTTAATTGCTCCTGTGTCGAGTTCTGGACTCCTAATACCTTCCCTGGCAAGGCACTTGATTTTCAGCACGTGCCTTTATCCTGTGCTGGCAGCCCTTTCCCTGCCCAGCAGTAGCTGTGGCCAGTGTGTGGCTTGGGTGACGAGCCACCCTCCCCGTGCTGGGGTGGTGTGTGTGGGCTACATTAGGGCTGGCACCATGGTGGTACCAGGCTCAGCTCCTGCTGCCACCACTCCGCCTGGCACACAGTTAGAGCTCCCATTTTCCTGTGCTCTCCACGCTCAGCGAGGTGTGTTCATGCTGCGGAAAGAGCCATTCGGAGGGAAACACAAATGCCCAGACAAATACATTTCTCATTATTTCCTGGCAGATAAAAGCCATCTTTCTGTCTTGCATCTGTTCACATGAAAACCTGCGCCGTGCCCAGGCTCCCGGCCTCACCTCCCCTCGCCAGCTGGCAAACACAGTCCTGCTGTTGTGTGGGAGAGTCAGGAACTGCTTGTGGAAACAGCCAGAAGTGACCATTGCATGGGATCCTGATGGAGCTGCATGGCATGGCTGTGGAATTCATCAGCTCTGCACCAGTGGGCAGGAACTTTCAGCCTTTAGTGTAGCATCAGGTGCTCCTGGTACTTAGCGGGGAGTGTTTCTGGAAGCTGATGGGGCTACTGGGTTGTTCTTTCTCTGGCCAGGCATTGATGTTCTTGCTGGGACACGGCTGTGCAAGGGCCGTTGTGGGCTTTGGAAAGGCTGGGTTTTTGGTCACAGGGCTCAGGGGGAGCTGAAGATGATGCTCATGATTGTGGGTGCTTGACAGCTGCAAACCCTTGCGAAGACAGAGATGATGAAGACTGAACCGAGAGGTTACACAGGCTCTGGACACAACACTCTGTGTCTGAGCTTCCTTGGCTTCTCCAGTCTGTAATTTAATCAGGGTATGTTTCCACCAGATACATCTGGTGGGCTGGAAGGGACCTTGAAGCTCATCTTGTTCCACCCTCCTGCCATGGGCTGGGACACCTTCTAGAACACATTGCTCCCAGCCCAATCCAACCTGTCCTTGACACTTCCAGGGCTGGAGCAGCCTTAGCTTCTCTGGGAAATTTGTGCCAGTGCCTCACCACCCTCACAGGGAAGAATTTCTTCCTTTTTTTTAGCTCTGGATCAGCTGGGACGGCAGGAGACAGCCTGTCTGTCGCAGGGTCTGCCCAGGCACCACAAGCATCTGAGTGTTCAGTTTCTGCTGCTCTCTGAAGGAACCCAAGTATTTATTTCTCCGTTCCTGGCAAGTTTCTTCATTATTTGCTGAATCTCTGACCAGAAAAAAAAAAAATGTTTGCTCTGGCACCCTCCTGTGCATCTCCAGGCCTTGGAAATAAAGAAATGGATTGCTGAACTTCCTCCACCTGGATGGGCAGGACCGTGTCATACAAGATCAATGATGGGCCAGAGAAGCAGTCCAGACGCACCTTGCAAAAGTGAAACCATTGCAGGTGCCTTAAAAATCATGCTGAAATTGCTTGAAAATCCTTGCTTCTGGCAGGGGGAAGAGCTGGCAGCAGAGGGCAGGCAGTAGGATGTTCATCTTGTGGGCTTAGATTTGCGCTTTAAATTGGTTGTGATGGGATTGTCACAGACCCCGGTGAGCTGCTCAGGCTCAGTTCTGGCACCTTTCACCCCTGGCTAACAGCCCTGTGCTTGCTGGGCTCTTCTAGACATGGAGAAGGTGAGTGAGCAGCGAGGACAGGAGCTCTCCTCCATTCCCCCCCGTCTGCCTTGCTGATGGCAGCAGATGTGGGCAGAGCAGATGCAATTAAATATAATACAGGATATTGACCCAGGCTGCCAGGAGATGCCCACGAGATCCATTTAGTGCCGGACTTTGCAGCACCAGGAGTGATAAAGCGTGAAAGAAACGCTGGGTTAATTTGAAAATAGGTCAATGGGATGTAAAGATAACCCCGCAGTCATCTGATTTCTGAACACCCGCACCGTGCCCGGGGAGGCAACGGCCCCCTGGTTTGATTGAAGTACCTATGAGAGGGAAATGGCAGGACAAGAAGCTGCTGTAGATTTATTCTGGAGTAGGCACAGCTGGTGGAGGCAGCTGGCGGAGGGGCGAGCTCAGCTCTTGCATCCACTGGATTGAAGCCGCTTCGGCTGCGCCCTCCCAAAGAGGAGCGATGCACTAATCCGGGATGGGACGAGCCACTGGATCACCATCTGGGGCTCTGGGCAGGAGCTGGTCACCACCCTCCCCTGGTCTGGGAGGGGGGCGTTTCTCCAGGAGCTGGGATCAAGTGACTTCCAGAACAAGTCTCTGGGCTGCGCCGGCTGAGGAAGCGGCACTTGCGCTCATCAATTTTATTTGCGTAATTTCAAGCGCCATTAATAGTACATGGCACGAGGAAAAATCAGGGAAATTGCACTCCAACCATGAGTGAAATTGGGTTTAGTAGAAAATTAGTTGACTTAACTGGCAAATGATGAAAGCTTGAATAAAAAATGTTTAAATAAGGAGGAAGGAAAAAAAAAAAAATCCCCCCCCCGCCCCCTCAAAGGGAAAACCTGGAGTTCCAGGAANAAGCTTGAATAAAAAATGTTTAAATAAGGAGGAAGGAAAAAAAAAAAAATCCCCCCCCCGCCATCTCAGAGGTACAGCCTGGATTTGCATGACTGGAATATTAAAATCAGTGGTTATAAAGTGTTTAGGGAGGATAAGGGGGGTGAATGGAGAGATGCTCTGCTCAAAGACGCTGGTCCTGCTATTAGAGCTACTCCCTCCACACAGCCGTGGCACTGGGAGTGTAAATGGATGTGGCAAGTCCCGAGCACCTGGAGAGGGGCTGTGTGGCAGATTGCAGTGATGACAGGAGCTGGGGGAGCCAGATCCGCTCCACCTAATCGGTGGAAAGTTTTTTGGAGGCTTCAGAATTAGTTATGCTAATTGCTGTCTCCCACAGCCCCTCATGAAGCTTGGTTAGGGCTTTCTTAAATTAGAGATTATTTTGTAATGCAGTGGCTCGTGTGACACGTACCAGCTGGAGGATGGGGTATGCTGCAAGGAAAATGTGATGGTTTGGGGATTTTCAGTTAAATACAAGGTTTAGAGATGGGCTGAGTTGCTTTGCCACAGTTGCCATGTTGGTGTATATCACTGTTTGGCTGATGACTGAGGAAAAAGCAGCATGTATGTGAGGAGGTCTGATGTTTAGAATTGCATCTCTATAAAACCTTGGGTTTTTTTTTTACTGGCTTGAAAATTCCCCTTCAGCCCCCCCAGGAGAGTGTCTCCTCGTTGCCCTATTTATTGTAGCGAGGTATCTGTGGGAGGTGAGAGCCTTTCTATTCCTGCCATCTTCCCAATCAGTCCTGTCGTGTAAAATTGTGCATAAAAGTGACAAAACTGTGACCTGTTCCCCCTGCGGCCGCCCCGACTGGGCTGCCCTGAGCTGAGGCTGATATTCCTTGTGACAAGAGCAATGAAGCAGCTGCAAAAGCAGCTCTTTGCCTTAAATTGAAGGGCTGTCTTTGTTCCTGGCTTTTTTGTTCCACATTTACACACTTTTCTGGGTGTCATGGCCAGAAGTTTGGGATGACCCTTCGCCGGTCTGAGGTTGGGATGGGGCTGGAAGAAGGTGCTCAGCGCTCAAGGGCTTGCAAGCTGTGTAGAATCATGGAATAGTTTGAGTTGGAAGGGACTTCTTAAAGGTCTTCTGGTCCAACCCTCTGCGATGAACAGGGACATCTTCCACTAGATCAGGTTCAGAAGAAGAGGGAGATATAGCCAGGAGCAGGCCAAGAGCCCTTCATTAGTATTTCTTACGGCAAACCCACTTCTGGCTTCCTATGACCCCTTGTGGTGTTGGTGAAGAGTATGAGAGACTGGAGAGCAAATGCTTGTGATAACTGTGTCCCTTGGCTGCTCCCCAGGTGGAAGAGCCGTTGATTTCCTCTGGAAGCAGCCATGGGATTGATAGATTAAGTGCTGAAGGGCTAGGTAAGGGATGAGGGCATTATGGAAGTGCTCATCAGAGGATGGACCCGTGGGCTGTGGGTTCATTTGAGCTTCAGCTGAGCTGAAGAATAAAACCCAGGTAGGGCTGGAAAGAAAATTCTCATGTTCAGAAGGGAAAATGCAGAGAAATTACGAGAAACAGTAAGAGAGCTCACGTAAGAGGGAAGGATTCAAAGCCTGGGAGTTTAAGACTTAGCCAGAACTTTTATTCCTAAGAGAAGTAAAAATACTTACAGGAGTGGCTGGGATAAATTCCCATTTCCAAATAGGTGCTAGGAGTAAATGAAGAGCCCAGAAGAAAACAAAGACAGACGTCTTGGCAGGCAAGAGTGAAGGGTGAGATTTCACAGTGTCTGAGCTCAGACTTGCAAAATAAAACAGGAATTCCTCAGCCCTGCTGGGAGGACTGGGAACAAAATGGGACAACTGCATGGTGAGAGTGAGACAGCCTGGGTGGACCAGGTCAGCTCAGTGGCTTGGTTTTCCATGAGGATGTTGCTGTTGCTTTTTGGGTGTTCGTGGGGTTATGAGGGTGAGGAATTGTTGTCTTCAGGAGGAAAAAATTATAGAGCATTAAAACTGAGGAGTGAACCATTTCTGTATTTCTGAACAAACTGGCACTTGGAAATCACAAGTACATGTAACTAGGATTTTTGAGAAACCTGCTGAAGCTGGAAGATGTCACAGGTTTTTTTCTGAGAAGGAGGAAACATGGTCCAGACAAGCAGATGGGCTGCCAGTCTGACATCAGTGGTACACTTAGTGGAACAGCTTTGGAGAGAGGGATTCATCGGTTCAGAGAGGTAATTGAAAATGGAAGGAGACACACCACAGGTTTACCAGCCTTGTATCTTGCTGGATTAATCACATCTCACCCTGGCAGCGAGGTAACTGATGGTCTTGATAAAGAGATTGCAGTCAGTCGAGTTTATCTGGGTTTTCATGCACTGGAGGAGGGAAGGGGGGCTGTTGTAAGGAACTGGTAGGGAATTTTAGGCTAAGCTGGGAGCCTTGCTGGCCGAGAGGAGAGGAAAGATGCGGTTTTACAAGTCTGTCGCTGATGTGATTGCAATGAAACCAAATGAAATCTGGTGTCTTCCACAAGAGACATCCAAGGGAGTGTGTGTGATGACTGAGATGGTGGTGAGCCCTGTCTGGGGTTACTGTGCAGAGCCTCACAGTCCATGTGGGAGGAGCAAGAACTCAGCTGGAGCAGGTGCAGAGATGGAGAGGGACCAGGACTCCCCAGATCTTTGGCCCAGGAAGTAAAAACTGGGGAGAGGAGAACCATCTGCATCCCCGTCCATCAAAGAGGGAGCTGGTTGGTGGCTCCTGTTCAATGCCTGGCAGGGAAATGAGTGTTTGTATTTTAGGACTGTCGTGGTGCTGGGCCCTGATCCCTCCTGCTTCTCCCCAGTCACTTAGGGGTGCCTCCAGGACGGGGAAACTGCCCCTTGACCAGTCCTTTGCCTTTCGACCTGATTTACACCGACTACCATGGACTCCAACAGATGAAGCAGCACATGGGGCTCTCCTTTAAGAAATACAGGTAACCAAAGCCTCTGCCTGCTTTTATTCTCCATTTCACTAATTAGCAAGTAAAGACTGATGGTAATGACCTCGAGGGATAGCCCTCCCCACCCAAGGAGCCAGACCCTTTGATTTTACCTTTGATTTTTGCCTGGCTGGTGCCTTGCTGTGTCCCCTGCTGCCATGGCACGTGTGGCATTCCTCTCACTCCAGAGCCTCACGTGTTTAACATAAAACCTCATTAAAAGAGGCTGAATTGGGAAGAGACCAAACCCTGCATGTGCCTGGGGGGAGCGTGTGCTTCCAGTTCCGTGCCTGCAGCCAGGGGTGGGCACACACCTCAGAGGGAAGTGTGAGCCTTGTGGATTTGTGAGGAGCCCTGTCCATGGCTCCTTCAGCATCAAGACAAATGTCATCATCCCCTAGTACATCACCAGCCAGGAAAATATGCGATTTAATTTAGTGCTGATAGTCCTGCTATTTATTATGGTTTTTTCCCATCTCTTCCACTATCCTCCACAATTTTATTAGAGAGAAAAATGACAAGCTGCGTTATTGCTTTTATTATAAATGCATTTGCTCTCGCATTCAGCTTGTTTTGCTCTTCCCTTGCTCGTTGTTCCCCTTCTCTCCTCAGTCTTGTGCTGGTAATGCCTGCCTCAGCATTCCCAGGATATTGGGAAAAGCATTAATAAGTCTTCAGGAGACTCATCGCTCTCACGAGGGCCGGGGAGTTGAGAGTCCTTCCTGCAAGGCGAAATTGCTCCTTGCGGGAAGGAGCAGTGGGTTAGGAAGGGCTCCTTGGGATGCTCCGGGGTGCAGACAAGGGACGAGCTGCCTGGGGACACCAGGTGTCCCTGGAAGTGGGACTCTCTCACAGTGAGGTCCCGGGGTCGTGTTTGCTGTCGCAGGTGCCGCGTCCGGGTCATCGACACCTTTGGGACGGAGCCGGCCTACAACCACGAGGAGTACGCGACGCTGCGCGGCTTCCGCACCAACTGGGGCTACTGGAACCTCCAGCCCACCCAGTTCATGACCATGTTCCGTGAGTGGGGGACAGGGGCACGGCGGGGTGGCTTGGGGGTCTGGCAGGTCCCACAGAGGCAGGTCTGAGCTCCTCCAGGAGGTGATGCACGGGCAGTGCCGTCCTCCCGGGCTCTGCTCCTGCTTCCTCCTGTCTGCAAGGAGCTCCCCAGTCTGCTTGGCCACCTCTTGGGCTGCAGAAATGATTCGAGGAGAGAGACCAGGCTCCTTCCACCATGATGGGTTGCTGGCTCCAGCACAGTCAGGGCACAGCCAGCAGCTTCCAGCTCCAGGGAAGGGAAGCGTGGGGTGGTTTTGGTTGCAAAGCCTGGTGTGATCTCAGCTGGGATGCTAACGGTGAGAGGCAGCTCAGTGATCAGGATTTGCCTGTGGCACAGTCAGGAGACGTGCTTGTCTGAAAGGAGCCCAGTGACCCGTTGGCTGCTGGATGAATCAAGTGCTGCTTTTTGCTGGCTGGATAAAGCCCCTTTGGCAGCCTTAAAAATGCCTCACTTTGTGAAGAGCCACTTGAGTGGCTTCTAAAGCCTGGATTTCATGAGCTGCTTGGATGGGGATTCATGCCATTTTTCCTCCAAGCTCCCGCAAGGCTCTGGAGCTGGGCTCATCCCAGCCCCTGTGCTACAACGTGGCTGCATCCTCAACCCTGGGGAGGTCCCAAAAAGCATCTGTCCAGCCACGTGTCTTCTCCCCTTGGTGCCCACAGCTCACACCCCCGACAACTCCTTCATGGGCTTCGTGTCAGAGGAGCTCAACCAGACCGAGAGGCAGCTCATCAAGTCCAACAAAGTGAGCAGCATGGCAGTGGTGTACGGCAAGGAGGCCAGCATCTGGAAGGTGGGTGTCCTTGGGGTGGTGGGGAGCGCCCAGGCGGGCAGGGGTAGCCGTAGGCACAGCTGGGAGGTGGCAGCAGCAGCAGCAGCCTCTGGCTTTCCTCAGTGTGTTTGTAGAGGACCGTCCGTGTCCCGTTCCTACAGGAGTGATGTGACACCTCCAGTGCCTCTGAGCAAACAGGGAGAGGCTGGTGAGACGCCATTCCCTGCTCTTTGCTCTGGGCGGTGCTTGCTCCCAGGAGGCTGCTGAGGCTGAGGATTTCGTACCAATGATTTTATGTAATTAATTACAATGATTGCCATTAATTAATTGCAATGATTGCTGCGTTATGATGGGGATGGTTTGTCTCTTCTTTCAAGTGCCCCATGAAGAGGGATTGTGCTCCCTCCATCTGCCTGTGCTGGTAACACCGGGGGGGAAGAGGGTGGGTGACTGTATGGAGACAGCACCCACAGCACCCCCAAAACATCCCCCCTCATCTCCTACAGGGGCTGTGCATGCTCCCCCCTGTCTTACCCAGAGCCAGCAAGCTTCTTTTCCTTCCAGGGCTTTAAAAAGGAGCTAATTCTCACTGTCTCTTGGTTTATTTCTGTTTTTCCCCTTCATGCACTGCCTGGGGCTGCTGCAGTTGCAGGTACTGTACCTCACCAGCTGCTGCTGGGCTTTACCTCTGCGCGTCTTCTCGGGAGAGGAGAGGTTTTTGCTGGAGTCGACTTTGCCTTGACGTGGGCTTGGCCCTCTGGAGCTGCCAGGATTGATGTGGGTTGATGCAGCGGGGGCTCTATCTGCTCCCTTTCCCCATCTTTCCTGATTAGCAGCCGCTAATTAGCAGGGATGCCTGCAGTGGGCCAGGATCCAGCTACACCGTCTCCTCTTTGCTGTCTCCCTAAAAGACCTCCTGAAACCCACTAAATCTCATTTTAGGGGAACTGCGGTATCTTGTGTTATTTTTCTACCATTCCCCCGCACTTTCCTATCCAGAAGTTGCATTTGAGCTTAGTTAAGTTAATTTAGGAAGGCACTAAAGAGAGTTAAAACCTCAGAACGGACATTTCCCTCCACCCTGGGTGCTACAAGCATTTGCTCCTTTTAGTCAGAATTCACAAACAACATCAGTTTCCACAAAACTGCATTTATTAATGTGTGAAGGGGCTGGGGCTGGTCCTTGCTGGTGGCTGTTCCTTAAGGCCAGGCTGCCTGGGCTTTGCTTCACATCTTGTGCTGCCCCATGGAATAAAATAAGGGGACAAAGGGATTTTTCCTAATTTTGAGTGATTTTGAGGTCTTGGAAGGCAAAGAACACCTCCATCTTCTGGAGCCATATATCAGCCTTGGACCAAGCGCTGTCTTCCAGAGCACTATGTTTTTGACATTTAGAAACATTTCATTAAACCTGCCTTTCCTGTATTTCTCATTTCCTACCCCTCTGAACTTCTCCCCTCCGGCTTGCAATAGGAACTGAAGTTTTAATAAGGTGAGAAAGGCTTGGTTTTAGCCTTGGAGAAGTCCAGGGACACATGGCTGAGGGCAGAAATACGGCGTTCAGGGAGGCTTTAGGGCAACATACCCAGTTTTCCCAAATCCCCCATTTATAACTCCTTATTCCCTGCCGGGTCTCTGCTCTTTGGGGGCCTGTTGCAGCACTGGAACAAGCTGAAAATGTAGCATCCAAAGGCTGGTCCCTCTGTGGTTTTTTTTTTTTTTTTTTAAGCAGAAAAAGTTCTGCAGTAGAGAAATTGCTAAAAGGAAAGGTTGCTTTGCAGAGCAAAAGGAGGAAAGCCTCCAGAAGAAGAGAATTGATGACCGCCTTCATTTTGCAGGTAGTGAAACAGGATTAAACCTGAGCAAGAAGATCCCGGGGACTCGTTACTTGGAATCAGAGGCTATTAGCAAGGTCTGGGCTTTGCAAACTTCCCTCTGAATCCGCTGAAGTCTTCGGTTCAGTAGCTCCAGAGTGGAAGTTGCCTTTGGAGGTGGCAGGGAAGGCAAAGCCTCGAGGTGCTGGTGTTCAGGGTGATGGATCCTGCAGTCGTCCTGGCTCTCTGGGAGCATAGGGGGGTCCAGGATGTGTTTCCAAGGAATGAGGAGGGGAGGGTGTGGATTTTGCGCTGCTGTGGGTTTATCTGAAGCATCGCAGGTGCTCGGGAACAGCAGTGTGAGAATTAAATCTCCCCCCACAACCGTGGTGGAATAGGTCAGGCCCATCTTCTGGTGCAGTTCACTCCTCTGCCTTCCTTCCCAGGGCAAGGAGAAGTTCCTGGCCATTCTCAACAAGTACATGGAGATCCACGGCACCGTTTATTACGAGACACAGAGGCCGCCCGAGGTCCCGGCGTTTGTGAAGAACCACGGGCTGCTCCCACAGCACGAGTTCCAGCAGCTGCTGAGGAAGGCGAAGGTGGGGGAGAGTCAGCTGGGGCCTCCCGGGACCCTGCCCCCCATTACCTGCCTTGTAGCTGGGATAATTAACCGTGAGCCTCTCAGCCGGGCTAATCAGCCAGGGACCGAGCAGAGCACATCCTTCCAGATGGAGATGTGTCTGATGAGTTTCTCCTTGCAGACTGTCCGTGGGTGGGGCACAAAGTTTCCCGATTAATTCCTTTATTGCTAAATGGGGTGTTGGTTTTTTTTCCCTCCCCCCCACCATATAGTGGTGTGATAAAAATAAAACCGGGATTCGCAGAGGGAACGTGTGTGTGGGTGCGGGCACATCCCGGTCGCCTTCAGCTGGTGCCCGGGGGAAATAGTCTTGGTTCACCCACCCAAACAGCCCTGGCAAAGGAATTGTTGCTCCACACAGAGGCAGCGTGGTGGTTGTGACCACCGTGGGGGAACTTGCAGCTCCTGGGCACGCCATGGCCGTGTACAGCTACGCTGTAGAGCAGGGGGAGGTTTGAGCACATTTGAGCTACGGGGCGTTGAACTGCCTTAGAGGCAGGGGCAGAGCAGCAGAGAGGGATGCTGGTGGGTTATTCGGGAGACTACTCTGAGGGATTGGCCACGTCCACTCACCGGCACGTGGTTTTTCTCCCTTGCAGCTCTTCATTGGCTTCGGGTTCCCCTACGAGGGTCCTGCCCCGCTGGAGGCCATCGCCAACGGCTGCGTTTTCCTGCAGGCGCGGTTCAACCCCCCGCACAGCTCCCTCAACCACGAGTTCTTCCGCGGCAAGCCGACGTCCAGGGAGGCAAGTGTGGCAGCAGGAGAGTGGATGGGAGGGGATGGGATGGATGGAGCCATCCCCTTTGCACCAGGGTTTGGGCCAGCCTGGGGAGGAGCGGTTGCTAAACTGAGGTTGCTTTTTTTTTTATTTTTTTTGGCGACATTTCCTCCTCATGCCCACGTGTGGATACCTGCACACACTTGGGTACCCTCTCCTGTCATCACATCATCTCCATCCAGAGCACTTGGATGCAAGGGGCTCTGCTGTGCGTTTGGGGGTTCCAAGGAGAAGGTGGTGCAGGAGCCTTCTGCAGACCACAGACCCCAGCTCCTTCCCTACCAGCCCAGATCCACACACCCCCCACAGCCCGCTCCCAAACCTGGGCCATGCTCCCATGTTCATCCCTTTGTCCACACGGAGGGACAGCAAGACCTCCCATGTTTTTGCAGGGGTATAAAATCCCTCCCAGGCTTGCGCGTCGCTGGGAATTCAATCTAAGTAGAGCAGGAACTCTTTAAAAGTTAAAGGCTTGAGAAAATTGCCTCTTTTATTATTAATAAAGTGGATAAAGCAGTGCAGTGCTCAGGGAGCGAGCTGGAGGACCAGGCAGCTCAGCC
Source organism: Oxyruncus cristatus (assembly GCA_013399855.1). Classification (NCBI taxonomy): domain Eukaryota; kingdom Metazoa; phylum Chordata; class Aves; order Passeriformes; family Cotingidae; genus Oxyruncus; species Oxyruncus cristatus. The sequence continues at coordinate 672,134 of VXAY01001191.1, read as the reverse complement.
CTGCCACAGCCCTGCTTGGCAGCACCATCATTGGGTGGGGGACGCTGGGCTGTCCTGGCCCCCCATTCTGCCCTGTGAACCCCCACGGATTAGCTGCTGGTGTTATCACCCATCCCAGTGGGTGCTGTGGTTGTGCTTCAGCCTGGAGCTGGGGTGGCAGCCGGGGGCGAGGGCTGTGAAATGCCTCAGGGTGTTTGTATGCCGGAGGGGAAGGAGGAGATCAATCTGCCGGGAAGGAAATCAGAAAGGACAGCAAGTTGGAGAATAAAACACAGAGCATGTCCTGCTCTCCTCCTCCAGCTGCCAGGGATTCAGGCCCCTCTACCATGTTTTGTGGTGCCCCTAAAATACCTCCTCTGATCAACAACCTCTCTCTTCCCTTCCCGGAGGAGATCAGGGCTCTGGCTGCCTCACCGCCATGTGGGGCTGAAACAAAAGAGGCAGATCCCCAAAAATCGCCTGGGTGGGTGGGTGTGGGGTACCAGTGGCATCAGGGCGATGCAGCTTCCAGCACTGCTTTCTCCCAGTGCCAGACTTTCCCAGCCTTCAGTGGCGATAGATTTTCTCTCTGCCTTGTTTCTGGAGCTGGCAAACTTGGGAGACGTGGTGCCTTCAGGCACCTTTCCTGCTTTGGTCTGGTTTTGCCATCCAGACCCACAAATGGCTCAGGTCAAAGTTAAATTGTGCTTATATTATGGAGATATTCAGGGCTGTGGAGGGATTTCAGTGTTGTTGGGAATGGGGCATCCCAACCCAGTGGGAATTTTAGCACATCAGCCTGAGGTCAGGGGGCAGCTGGGTTCAGCAGAAACCTTTTTCCAACAGTACCTCCCTGTGTGTATTGAGTTAAAACTCATTGTGTCTGTGCCAGGGCGATTGCTGCTCCTCTGCCATCACGGCTGTGAATGGGACAGAGCAGCTGTTCCAGTAGGGATTGCAGGATCCCACTGACACTGCTGTGTTTTAGGTGTCCTCCCAACACCCATATGCTGAAGACTTCATTGGGAAGCCACACGTGTGGACTGTTGACTACAATAACTCTGAGGAGTTTGAAGCTGCTGTCAAAACCATCATGAGGACCCAGGTATGGCTCAGGGCAGGTGTTGGGGTGATCCCCCTGCTGCTGGGTTTGGACAGCAGCAGCACCTGCTGGTGCCTGGCTCTCCCTCTCAGGCATTAATTGCTTTTCCTTCCTTGCTTCTCCTTTGGAATCATTTGCACGTGCAAGGCAGAAATCCTCCTCTCCTGCAGCCTCAGGGGGACACTTGCTTTGGTACCGAGTATTGTAGGCATTTCCCCGGGGCAGAGCTGTGCCTTTGAGGGATCTTCCGGGCAGACCTGGAGCAAGGGGGAGCTGAAATAAGGCAGATGAGGTTTGGGAGCAGGAGGCTGAGATTACTAGAGATGTGCAGCAGTGCTGGAATCTGCTGTGATTCAAAGAAAAACCCAGAAAGCATCTCCCCGCAAGTATCCAGAGAGCTGCAGACCCCTGTGCCTGCCATTCCCCTGTTTCACTGTTGATTATTAGCGTTCAGATGGAGCAAATCAGTAGGAATAACTTCAAGAGTTGCCTCTGTGAAGGATGAAGGGATGTAGGGAAGGGGGGGATGCGAGGACCCTCGGGGAAGGCAGCACTCCCGCTGCGCCCGCTCTGGAAACGCTCCCTCATGAATATTTACCTCCTGCCCTGTGGCAGGAGCCTTTCAAGTTGTCCAAATTATTAAAGTCAATTTTCCTGCAGGGGAGAAAAGTGCTGATAGCCATTTTGCTTGCAATTTGCTTCTCCTGGGATGAGCCCTCCCCTCGTGAGAAGAGGGATATGCTGTGAAACCAGGGCTCTGCGTGGGGCTGTGGGGGCTCAGGATTCACAGTGCTGGGGTGGGGGACAGGGGTGATGCTGGTCAGAGAGGTGACATCCCAGCTCTTCCCTGCACTAGAGGCTGCAGAGGTGGGTGTCTGTGACACTTTGGGGGCTACATTCAGCTGCTGTGGCCGTGCCATCAGCCTGGGTCTCTCACCTTACCACAGGCGATTGCCGCGGCTCTTCACCTCGCGCTCGTTTTCTCTACGAGTTCGCAAAGGCAGAACAAACCTGACTTAGGAAAACAGTTGTTGTTTGGCGCGTTCATTCCCGTATCTCGATTAGAATTAAATTAAAAATAATTACATCCCTGCTGCCTTGCTGCTGGGCCAGCTGTCAGTGCTTGACCCTCCACCATCTGGGCTGGAGACGGCCCCAAAGCAAAGGCTTTGGGCGGGTGGCCGGGTTTTTGGGAGAGGGAAGGAGGTTTTCAGCCTTTCCAGAAGAGAAGAAAGGAAATAGCAAAGCCTGGTGCTGCCATGCTATTAAAATAATTAAAGAGTGATTGGAGAATTAAGGAGAGGGGGGGGAAAAGGGCTGTGCTGGCTCCTGAGCAGCTGCGCTGCGATGTCGACTGGATGTGCGCCAGGTCATTTAGGTGCTTAATGATAATGTCTGGTTAAAAACAAAAGAACTAGAAAGGACTTCAGGGAAGGATTCGGTGGTGTGGTGGGAAGAGCTGGTGTGGGGACTCGCCAGAACATGCCATGCCCATCCCTCTTTAGCCCAAAGACAAGCTCCTGTCTCAGCTCTTCTCTCCATTCCCGCTCTTGGACCGAGGATCCCCACCTTGCAGTCCCTTCCCACGAAGCGTCCCAGATCCTGGAATTACCACCAACAGCTGAAGGTCGAAGTCCTAAATTCGCCTCAAACGAATAAATCCAGTTGCTGACATCCCCCTTGCATTGTGACACACACAGTCACTCTGGAGAGGAGTGATCCCTCCCCTCCAAGACATTAATCCCACAGCTCACCTCTCTGGGGTATTTAAAGACATTGTATAAATCCTCCCAAAGCAGAGCAGGGAGTGAGTGTGAATAACTTACAGCAGCATCTTCCCCCCCCCCTCCCTTTTTGTCTTTTAAATAGAAAGGTCTGCTTTATTAGAGTTGCTGTCAAGGCAATTAAGCCTAAAAATTGACCTACCTTACAGGTTTAAAAGCCTTATTATGGGCTTTGGCTCCAGGAATCCCTGGGTATCTTGTCTTTAAAATACTGTTTGCTACAGCAGGAATTGAAAACAAGGGCATTAGCAGGAGGAACAGCAGAAAGATGGTGGCTGGGCAGTTTAGTGTTGCTGTTCCCAGCCAGGTACTGGAACGTGGAGAAATTATTTTACTGATTCCTTTTTTTTTTCCCCCCTGAAGGTTTTGTTCCCCTGGAGTTTTGTTATTGGAATATGTAACAAATTTGTCTGTGTTTCAGAATAACCACCATCAATTTTTTTTTTTTTTTTTTTTCTGTCAAAACATTTCATTTCAAAATTACTGGAATGAAATACTATGGTTTTGTTTCCCATCTGCCTGCCTTTGTTTGGAAATACCCTGCCAATTTATTGAAAGGAATGCTCGTATCCGAAATGATGCATTTCCCTTTGCTTCACCAACTCAGACAGACTGAACCTGAAACACAACATTTTTCCCCTCCTTGATGGGTGAAAACATTGGAAATTGAAAACTGACCTGAAATTGATTTTATTTAGTTGGGTTTTTTTGTTGTTACGTGACTGAAAAATCACTTATCCCACAGCTGTGGTTTTGCATCTTCCAGGCCAAAACTCAGTAAATCATTTCTGGGGGTATGGGATGTTGTGGGAAGCTGTGAGATGCTCTACCATCAGCTTTTGCTGGTGGCAGTCATGCTGGGTGCTGGGAACCAGAGTGCCAGGGACTGGGAACCGGGATGCTGAGTGCTGGGAACCACTTTGGGAGCTGATTTCATGAACCTGGCAGTAATTCTGATATGGTCCAGCTGACAACGAGCTCCTGGTTTGGCTCTGGGGGGGATTTGCTGATGCTCAGCAATATTTTAGTGTAACCTGTGGCTCTGCAGCCGGGTCACTGCTGGCAGGGCTGTACAGCTCCCCAGTTTGTCACCGCTGACACCCAGGACTCCAGCCCTGCCTCAGCTCCTGCCGGGCTGCCAGAGCTTCCCGTGGTGTGTTTGTGCAAACAGAGCAGTTGGGATGCAGCTGGAATCGTTCACCAACCTAGTTTTGCCTGAAAGAAACTTTTTTCCTTCTGGAGAGGAGGCTGAATCACGGCTTGGACGTGGCTTGGGTTTGCATTATGTGTTTGATTCCCCCCAGAAAAGCCCCTGTGCTCCCCTCTCTTGTCCTTTTGGAGGTGGCACCCACTCAGGGTCACCCTGCAACTGCTGGGGAAGGCTTTTGGCAAGCTGTGCCTCTGCCATTCATCCCACTTGGAGCAGTTCTGGGTTTTGCTTGTGGCTTGCATCCCTGACCTATTTATAAGGAGAATTGAAAACGTGGGAGCACCAAACCCCTCTACGCCAGAGATCAAATCCTGGCACAGTGACATGGGGCAAAGAGACGAATTGTGTCCCCCTGGGAAAGGTGATGCTGGGAGGTTGTCCCCGTGATGGATCACGGCCGTTATCCAGGGGTTACAGGCTGGAGAAGGAGATGGGTTTGCAAGCACCACCATTTTCTGGGCCTTCAGCTTTTTCCATTGTCAAAAACAGTCCTCGCAAAGCAATTTAATAGACCCAGTATTCTGGTGTAGTGAAGGGAGAAGGCTTCATTATATTAAAGTCAAACATACAGGACTATAATGGAAAATTATACATTTCAGACTATGCCTGAAAGAGCAGTGCATTAAACATCACAGTGAAAATAGCTGGTTAAAATGTTCCAGCCTGCTGTTACGTGCCAGCAGAGAATTGCATTATTTTTCTACTTACTTGTCTGATGACGTTTGGAGTTTTTTCCCCCCTTCTTCCTTTTGAGTGAGGGAGACTTACTGCTCTCTTCCTGCTGGGGGCTAGAAAGCCAGGGCTCTCGTGGGGATATCCCCATGGATCACCACTAACTCCCTGTTTGGCTGATGGGGAGTGGTGGGGCTGGAAAGTTCTGGCTCTGTGTTCCTCACCAGGGGGAAAGGGTGGAAAAGTCCATCTTCACCAACCCCTCCACTCTCTCCCATGGTGTCCTGTGCATCGCTCTGCCAGGCAGTGGTCTCCACCTCAGAATCCCTCTCTTCCCCCCTCCCAGGGCTCTGGGGACATCCTGAGCTCCCAACACAGGGAATGCCATTAACGATGTGGCTGTCAAGAGGAGGCCAAGCCTGTCAGATTTTAATTAAACAATTATCTTCTCAAAATTGGCATTTTCTATCAGCCCTGGATGCACGAGCTGAATCCTAACGAGACCGGGAGAGGGGAGGAGGGGGGAGCGAGAGGCTTTGGGGGACCCCCTGAGGGGGAGAGAGGCTGGAGGAGCAGGGGCTGCAGAGGACTCTGCCCACAGCCTCCTGGTGCCCTTGGACCCCACAGGGCCCATGGGAGTCTGTGGGCACACGGGATTGCACGTGGAGCATCACCTCTGCAGGCACAAGGAGGTTTTCTGCCTCCATCCTTCAGTGGTGTGCTGCATCCCACTGGGTACCACAGTGGTGTTTTGGGGCAATTAGGCTGATGTTTGGAGTTATATCTGCTCTATGCCTGGCAAAACGGGGCCCTGGGAAAAGCCCCCCAGTATTTCAGATGTGAAGGCAGTGCTGAGATGAGACTGAGCACTGGTGATGCTGAGCAAGGGTTGTCTCCCCCAAATTGGTGCCAGGCAGCATCGAGCCCCAGGCCTGGCTCTGTGCGACTGAGACAGGCAGTTTTGCCTTTTTTTTTTTTTGAGGACTGTGCCCCAGTTAAGTGAGAGCCCATCAGGAATTCAGAGGCAGGATTGGTGCCTGTCACTGTGTCAGCTCTGATTAGCGTGCACATCTGTAATTAGGCAGAGCAGCTGTGATTTCCAGCCTGGCTGAGATCTCAGGTGGGATATTTATGGCAGGGAGATGCTTAGAGGGTTCTCAGCAGACTGAGCCTTTGAGCTTGGGTTTGACGGGTACTTCAAAAGGAAATAGCTATTTTGGAGGTGCAGAGCTCAGAAAATAGAAGCAGCAGTGTTTTCTGGATTAATTATCCTTGGGGTGGTTTTGCTTATAATCCTTTTGCACGAAGCTCTGCAGAGACACAAGGAGGAAAGGGGGTCACAGGACCGGCTCCTTCCATGCCCCAACATCCTGCAGCTCATGTAATGTCTCTGGAAAAATAAGGGAGCGTGGGAAAACATGCCTTCCCAGGGCAGAAAGTTCCTTAAAAATTAATTTATTCCAGAGGGAAGCGGGGCATCAGTGACACCGGCCTTGTGGCAATGCTCTTCCCATGGGCAGAATCACTCTGGGCCTCGGGGCAGTGGCAGCAGCGTTTCATAACCCACACTACAAATACTCCGTGGTGTAAGCACTGGTGACTGTGTAAATAGCATTTATCAACGTGGAGGTGCAGTGACAGCACCGACATCCACGTGGGCATCAATGTCTGCTCCATCCCAGTGCTCAGCCGGCTGCTGCTGCCTCCCTGCCCCATCCCGGCCCGTGCCAGCAGGGGCTGGCAGAGGTACAGCTTCAGCCCCATCACAGCCACCTGTGCTGGGCAGCAAACCCTCGGCAGCGTGGCAGTGGGAAAAGAGAGATGTTTTTCCTGGTATTGTTCACAGCCAGTCCCAGCCCTGGGCTTTTCCCTGGCCAGTTTTGTGGGTTGAAATGCCAGGGCAGCAAAGCCTGGACTTTTCTCTCTGAGCAGGCCGAGCCGCATTGAGGTCAGAGGGACAGAGGATGCTAAACCAGACCTGAGGCATCACTGGGATGCTGTTGCTCTGGATTAACTTGGCATCTTTACCAGTCCTACCTGCTCCCCTGTATTTTAAAATTGCTCCCACCTTGCCCCCAGTGCTGAGTGTTTCTTGAGCTGAAACAGTTCATACTTGAGTTCAACGTGACCTATTGCATGAAAACTGATTTGATTTGATATGATTTTATAACTTACCTAAGGTGGAGAAGAGGGAGACTAAAATGGAACAGAGTGACTTCATTTTCACCACTACACAGGTTGAACCCAAAGTATTCCTTCTCCCTCTTTCTCTAGCGCTTTATGGCTTGTGAGGTTTTTCCAGCCTTAGGATTCTTCCCTGCCTGCTTTGGTGGACAGACATGAGCCGTGGGCTTCAGTGGGTGGGAGAGCCATGCCCAAGGCACTGCTATGCTGGGCCACTGGGCTCAGGGGCAGGGCAAGGCTGTCCCTGCTTGCTGCCTGTGCTCTGCTCTTCCCCTTCACAGGTGGACCCTTACCTGCCTTATGAGTACACCTGCGAGGGGATGCTGGAGCGGATCCACGCCTACATTCAGCACCAGGTTGGGGGAGAATCCCTGTCCTTGCTGGAGAACCACCTGTGTTCTCCTGGCTAACCTTCCCTCCTCTCCCTGGGGAACATCCCTGCCCTCCCTTGGGCCCTGTGCAGCCAGTGCCCTAATTGCAGAAAGCACCCAGGAGATGGGGCTGGGGGAGGTTTGTCATGAACCAAAGATGCTGGGGGTTGGTGGAGGATACCTGGGGGTGCTGGGGCTGGGTCCGGGCCTCTCTGCTGCAGAGAATAAGACAGCACTGGGAGAAGAGGTGAGCAATGTGTTTATCCCCCACAGCAGGAGATGCCATCTATGCATGCAGCTGACCTCAACCTGATGAGCAAACTCACCATCCCAAGTGTCCTCCTGTCCCGCCAGCAGGCTCAGTTCCCCTCCCTTAACATCTCTCCCTGTCCATCAGCTCACTGGCCCACTGTCTTCTCTCCCACTAGGATTTCTGCACCACGTCGTCTCCTCCTCTGCCTCCCAAGACCAAGAGTCCTGCTATGCAAAGCCCTGCGAGCCCGCTGGCGCTGTCCCCCAACGCCACTCACCTGGTGTGGTCGCCCAGCGCCAGCCGGGACCCCCGGGCCTGGCCCCCCGTGGACTCCCTGCAGGTGTGGGTGTCAGAGAGCCGGCAGACCTGCACCGAGACGTGCCGGCGGCACGGGCTGGTCTGCGAGCCCACCTTCTTCAGGTTCCTCAACAAGGAGGAGGTGTTTCTCCAGTGAGTTGTGACCTTCTCCGTGAATTTGGGGAGTGGGCCAACAGCCAGACAATGTTCCCTTTGCTCCCTCCATCCCCACCACCTGTTTTCCTCATGTGCCCCCCAGTGAAATCCCATTGAGGTGCCTTCATGCCCAAGGCAATGCTGGCAGGGAATTGCTTGTCCAGCTTCACACCACGAGGGCCTTTCCAGGCACGGCTCCGCCTCTCTCCCGCCCTGTTCCTCTCCCCCTCCTCTGTGCTCTCTGTGTTTCTCTCATTTTTAATGTCTCTCTCTGTAAAACTGCATTTTGAACTCACAGCAGTAAAGTTTTAATAGAGTATAAATCTGCCACCGGGCTCCGTGCTGCTCTGTGGGCAATTAAAATGCGAGCCTTGCCGGTGCTGTCACACTGGTCAGGCAGGCACTGCGCATCCCACTGACATTTTTATATGATAAATTAGAGCTGGGGATTGGGCTCCACTCTCTCCCCTCCTTGTCCTCCTCCAGAACTTAAAATAAGTTGGCTCGGGGACTGATCAGTTGAGAGGGGTTGGTGGGAGGGCGATGCCAGCGCTGCTGCTCCATCTGCGTCTGGGAGGGGAAGGATGTTGAGATCTGCACTGGAAATTTTTGCTGCTCCTTGGGGCATTTGCTGATGCCCACCCCAGTTTTCTGGCTAATCCCAGCTAGCAGGGCACATGTGGGCATCCACTGAGCTCCTGTCCATTCCAGGGAATGTTAGCTGCTGTAGGAGGTGTCCATGGAGAGTGGACTGACCTGTTGGTCAGCAAGGGGCTAGAAAAGAATTGTAGAATATCCCAAGTTGAGGGGGACTCACAAAGACCAGTGAGTCCAACTCCTAAGATTTATGTGGGTTTTTATGGGTGATCCTGAGCCACCCACTGCCCATGCAAGGGTTGGGGTGATGTCTGGGCTGCAGGGTTGAGCTGCAAGGCCCATCCCTTCCTGCAGGGTGTGTTGGGCTGGTGACAAGCACTCAGTTCAGCAGAGGGGTGCCAAGCACAGATCAGCAAAGATCTGCCCCCAGGCTTCGCAAAGGGACCTCCCTGGGGAGGGCAGACCCCTTTCAGTGAACCCCCAGGCAGGCTCCTCACTGAGCTGACCTCACTGACCCACCTTTTCCTCGCTCCCAGGCTCAGCATCACCTGCGACAGCACCGAGTACGAGATGAACCATCTGTACCCCGCGGTGGCCGAGAACGTCCACGAGTGCTACCTCCAGAAGGAGCCTCTGCTCTTCAGCTGCGCCGGCTACAACACCAAGTACCGGCGCCTCTGCCCCTGCCGCGACTTCCAGCAAGGACAAGTGGCTCTGTGCCGGGACTGCTTGTGATGGGGGGTGGCCCCACCGCGTTAGCGACGCGCGACGTGCACCGAGTGGCTTTTTCTCGAAGCTCCGCCGCGGCCGAGGAGGTGGGACGGGTCCCTCCCGGGGCTGTCAGACTCTGGGGGTTGTTTCGTCCACCAGCCAACTGTGAATGACCATGTCCTGAACTTCGGTTTCATTTTCCTTCCCGAGGAGCATCGTCCGACCGCATCCGAACCCACCTGGACCTGGCGGCGCTGGGATGGGGTGGTGGGGAGAGAGAGGGGCTGGGGACACCCTTCCCCTCCCTCTGGCAATGGGACAAGCCACCAGCAGACTGCAGCTTCAGGGTTTTCATCCTCTTCAAGCATCCTGCGTTGTTTTATTTATTGATTTTTTTGTTTGTTTTTTTTGTTTTTGTTTTTTAACCCTCCCCCTGACAAGTGGTAAATTAAAGGGGAAGCAACACCCAGCCCTTCTGTGGGAGTTCTTGGGCAGAGCTGTGTAGGGGGGCTGCTGGTGCCTGCCATGGATGTGGAGCTGGGGAAGGACAAAGCCCGAGAAGAGCAGCTGGGTTGGATGGACACGGTGTCCCCGGAGGAACCAGTGGGCACTGGGTGGCTCCCAGGCTGTCCCTGTGGAGCGAGGGGTGGGATGGGCTCCTGGGAAGGATGCTGATCCCTGGGGTAGCGTTCCCAGCGGGGCAGAGGTGCCCAGAGTGAGTCCCCCAGCCCCTCAGGCTGCTCTTCACCCGTGCACAGAGCTGTACATCCCTCCAGGGATGATGGGAGGTGGTGGTGGGGGCACAGGGGCTGCTCGGGGTTTGAATGAGCAGGCAGGGAGGAGGTTGTGCTGCAGCAGCCAAAAGGAATTACCAGTGGGCAGCAAGCAAGGGGAGAGGGAGCAACTCAGCAGCTGCAAAAGCAACTGTGTGCTCCAGATGTTGCCACCACAGGAAGCTCCAAGCAACCATCTTCCATGGTTTGTCTTCACTTCTTCAGCTTTCCTTACTGCCATTCATCTCGCTTTGGGGGAGTTTTCCCTGCTGCCCGTGTTTCCCCTCCCACCACGGCCCCTGGCTGGGTTGCTGCTAGCTGGAGTGACCTGGTTTGTTTTTGTAGGGTTGCTCAACAGACCAGGGTGTTGCTGTAAGGTTGGTGCTCAGCCCTCCTGCTGTGTGGAAGTGTTCCATGGGGAGACTTCTGCATCCTATAAAACATGTGGCGTGGAAGTTACGGGCTGGAAACTCCCTCCCACTCCTTCCCTGCCCGGGAGAGCTCCTGGCCCAGCTGGGGAGGGAGGCTGGTGGGGTGTCATCCTGTCCTGGCACTGTCACTGCAGGGCCCCAGGCCCCAGCAGGCTTGTCCCCCCCCCGGCTCGTGGTGGCTGATGGAGAGCAGTGGCACAGATGAGTGCATGAGGTCTTCCCCTGGGAACCAGCTGCTCACTGGAGCTGAGCCAGGCAGCCCTGGCACCTCCAGCCTGTCCTCTCCGTGGCAGGTTTTGGGAGAACCTCCCATTCCTTCAGCTGTGCTACAGCATCGCGCAGAGCCCCGGTCCCCTCACCATCTCCCTGCTCTGTCCCCACGCAGGGTGACACCACAGAGTGCTCCTGTCCTCTGGGCATCCCCCTGTCTGAGCCTGCAAGCCTGGCCCAAATCCTGTGCTGGGTGAGGCAGGAGGTGGAGACACTGCCATCATCCCAGAGCAGTTTATCATCCTCAGCTCAAAGCTGCGTGGGCAGCCTCCCTCCTGCCTGTGACGCCAGCCAAGGGGAAGGATTGATTAAGTAATTTCTGTGTCTTGCAGCCAGCGTGTGTCTAAGTAAGAGCAGCGCAAACCTCTCTTAGCAGAGCTGAACAACAGCACCTTTCTGGGCACCTTTCATCTGGGCCTCCAAGCATCCCCTGGCACAGAGTCCTGCACCGCCCACCCCTCCTGCTGCGAGTGCTGGGTGGGCACAAGCCGGCCTGGGGAGCTTTGCCAGCAGGAGCCACCAGCAGTTCGCCTCCCAGGGTTGTAAAGACCAAATAAAACCTGGTTTTATAGGGGATCTAAGCAAGTTTTAAGGACCAAGAGGCTCAGGATGCCTCTGGAGGCAGCTCTCGTTACACATGAGCTCCCCTGGCAGCTTTTTCCACCGTTTCTGCTCAGCTACTGTTAAAATAGCCTTCACCTTTCTGCAGCCCAGCACTGCCTCCCGCCGCAGAGAGTCCCAATTATCCCCTGGCAGGAGCATTTTTCTCCAAGCTGAAATAAAAGGCGGCTGGTTCACCTCCGCCGCTGCCACGGGAAATAATGATCTGTCTGGAGCCTTGTTGGATCTCAAGTCAGCCCGTAAATTTGGGTGATGGGGCTGAGTAAGGCTCGGGCGCTGCACGTCGTGTCTCTGCTCCATCAGTGGGCACCAGGTCCCGGGCACCTTTTCCTGGGGAAAAGCCTCTCTTGTTGGTCCATCAGTGATGGCTCGTGGATTCTGGGTGTCACAGGGACTGGAGTGTGGGTGCTGGGGGCAGCCCCTCCTGCCTCATCCCACACGGAGCCCCAGCTGGGAGCAGGGGGATGCCTTGGTCTGTAAAATCCCATGTAGGGGCAAGGCAGGGGCTGGGCTGTTTTGGGAATGCCGGTGCTGGCTGTTAACATCAGCTTTGGGTGCAGAATTGCCACCAAAATGTTACGTGAGAGTAGGCGCGTCAGGGCTGTGGGGCATTATTGAGTAATTATTGTTACAAAAGAGAAGGGACATACTTGGAAATACTTTTCTCCACCTGTTTCTGGCCCTGGCTGTGCCAGAGCAATCACTGGAGCATCCCACTGCCTTCCCAAGCTCTTGTCCAAGCAGGTCTCCAGCACTTGCCCTGGTCTCTGTGGCCCAGACACACTTCCATTTGGAAGGAAGACCTGAGGATACAAACATTAAGTTCACAATTTATTAAGTAGGAGCATGAAAGAGGCTTAAAGGGAAGCAGAGCCACTGCCATGTGAAAGAGATTCTAATTCCCACAGCTAATTGCAAGGAATAAATCCCCAGCTGAGGGGGGGGGGGGGGGGAGGGGGGAAAA
>VXAY01001191.1:629413-659682 GCA_013399855.1 Oxyruncus cristatus | reverse complement strand
GGGGGAAACAGTGTCAAAACTACGAATAAAACCAAACAAAAATCAAATGAGGAGCTGTCAGCTACACCCTCCAGTGCTGGTGGATGGGACAGTTTGTTGAACAGCCAGTGCGTGGGGAACCCCTTGGGTCTGTTTGGGGTTGGGGTTGGACCTTTTGATGGCATCTCTGGTGGCATCCAGGCAGCAGAGCCTCCTAAAGATTTGCGTGGGTTTTTTTTTTTTCTAACCTGTTTTCTGGCAGCTGTGAAACCAGGACAGGCGTGTCAAAAGAATAATACTGTTCTGGAAATCCATTTTCCTTACCTAGAAATGGAGCCAGGGGCAATTTTTGTTTCTGAGCCTCGCTCTTCTTAGCAATTCCACTCAGAATTTCCTTTCTGGAGTTGGCTGGGTGTTTTGTTTTCTTTTTTCTCTCCTGTTTTTAATGTTGATGGCATCAAAAGCTTCCCTTGCCAGTGGAGCAGGGGGGGCCGGTGGGAGGGCGAGTGTCCCCTCACAGCATCCTGTGCACCTCTCCCTGCACCGGCATCCTCCCCTGCGGAGTCAGCCCGGAGCTGCAATCTGGGCTGTAAATCACGGCCGGGGGAGGTAATAGCGCTGCTCGGCTCTTATCTGGGGCTTTATTAGGAAATCGTTAAAGTGGCTTTTCCCTCCTGATCCTCTGCTTATCAGCAGCCGGGTGAAATGGCAAATCGCATCCCCCGGTGTGGACGGTCCAGGCAGGAGAAACCCATTTATTTCCCCTAACGGGTTTATCTGTAGATCAAGGAGCTGCTGAAGATGTAAGCACCGGCCGTTATTTCCCCAGGTGATGGATCTAGCTGCCACACAGCCTCCCGGAGCCAAAGCCTGCTGCCTGACAGAGAAGTCTGATGGACCCGTGCTCGGGACTGCTGCCTCATGCATTTCAAGGTCTTGCTTTAATTGAGTCCTGTCTCCCTCGTGTCACACTTCTTTTTTTTTTTTTCTTTAATATTACTTTTTTCCCCCTTTAGAAAGACTTCCCAAAATAAACGAATGCATTTAATCTCCTGTCCCTTTCCCTCATCTCCCCCTCCCTTTGGCGAAGCCAGAGCCGTAAAGAACGTGAACAAATTGGAAATCTGTCCTCAGACTTATTGAGTGAAAAGAGCAGTGAAATCTTTCGCCTTTTTTTCTTTCTTTTTATATTTTTTCGTTTTGTTTCATTTTGTTTTGTCTGGTAGAAGAGGCTTGGACCGGGGGTGAAACTCCCTTTCAGAGCTGTGGGGCCGAGCGTTCCCTTTTTTATCAGTGGTGCCCAGTGACACTCGTTGTGGCTCGTTAGTGGAAAACCATTAAAACTCCGGATCGATATTTCCTCGGGGGAGATAAGGCCCATTCAATATTGTTCCTCAGGCAGGCAGAGAAATACCAACGAGCCATCCACAAACCAGAGCAGAACTGCTGAGGGTGCAGCTTCTCCCACCGGTGCCTGGGGCCAGGGGATGGGATGGGATGGGATGGGATGGGACATCCCTCAGGCCAGGGAGTGTGGAAGCTGAACCAGCCCCCAGCACCCAGGTCTTTTGGAAAGGGGGGGAAATTAAAGGTTGGGAGGATGGGGAGAGGGCACAGTGTTTTGGGGGGATTAGGTGCCTCCGTGGGGCTTGGCCTCTAGCCAGGGCCCCTTGGCAAGGGTGCCACTTGCAAAGGACCTCAGGAGAGCAAAAACAGATGAATAAAGGGCTTGTTCCCGACACCTGGGTGCTGGCTTTGGAATGCTGGAGGACAGGGGCTGGGGAGTGTTCAGCCCACCTCTGCGCCACCTCTCAGAGGGCTCCCCCCACCTCTCACCCTCTGGAACTCGGCTCCCAGTAGAGACCAGTTAGAAACAGGACAGAGGTTTGATTTCAGTGTTGGAGCGAGCTGCCAGAGGTATCAGCTTTTCCTCTAAATATAAACCAGAAAACAGGAAATAACAATCTGTCCTAATTTAGTTCCTTTCATCTGAGGATTCAAAGCATCTCACAGCATCACTAAGAAACAAGGGAAGGCTTCGCAACCTGCATGGAAATGCAGCCACTTCAGAGGTTTGTGTGCAGCTTTTTGCTGAAGGTTGCGTTGCAACCCCTCATTCACCAGCTCCAGTTGCTTCCCAAATTCCCCCAGTTTCCTGTCACTGAGACCAGGACCTGGAAAGCCAGCCTGGGAATGGGTGATGTTCTTGCAGCTTGACACCGTGCATAGCTGGCTCAGCGCCGCTGAGCGTGGAGGAGTGTTTATTTAATCAATTAATTGAATTAATTAATTTTCAGGGGAGTGTTGAGAAAAATAATAGGAAGTGCCAGCAGCTCTGCCAGCTGTCTGGCTGTGCAGCAGTGGGAGCAGGGGTGTGATCCATACGTGTGGCTCAGGGGAACACAGAGAGCCTGGCCATGCAGTGCTGAGGCAAATGTGAATCACAGAATCATGGAATGGTTTGGGTTGGAAGGGATCTTTAAAGCTCATCTAGTCATGGGCAGGGACACCTTCCACCAGACCAGGTTGCTCCAAGCCCTGTCCAACTTGGCCTTGAATGTTTCAGTGATGGGGCAGCCACAGCTTCTCTCCATCACCAGCCCCTTGGTGCATCAGCTCCAGTGCAGCTGCAAGGAAGATGTTCTTTGACTGTCCCCAAGCTCTTGCAACATTTCTGTCCCTCTTGCAAAGGCTTGTTCAGGTTTGGCCTTGAGGTCTGGGCCCCCTTGGTTCCTTTGCCATCTCTGCATCTGGGTCAAACCATGAGTGGTGACTGGGTGCTGAGGTGGAGCCCAGCTGGCTGTCACTGGCAGTGCCACTGCAATCTGTGTGTAACCACAGAGCAGTGATAGGCCTCTGCCCTTCCAGCTGTGCCCAGGTGTGGCCAGGCAGGAACTGGGCTTGGGAGCAAGAAGTTCATAAAAGAAATGTGGGAGGCAACGGATTTACACAATTAACTCAACAAATTAATGCCAATTAGAAGCTGTAATGGGGATTACAATGGTTAATCATCTTTCCCTCCAAGCCATAACTGCACTATCTGTCTTAGCTGTGTTATAAAAGGGGAGGACATGGAGTGACGTGTCCCTGACACTGCTGCCACCCGGGCACACCCTGGGAGGGATTGGGTCTGGTCCCCCCAACATGCTGCTCCCTGGGATGGGGGACAGGCGAGGGGACACCACTGTGTGACCCAGTGACCCCCTGTGACTGGGTTGCATCACCACCACTTTCCCAAGAGCGCTGCGAATTCGGCTGCTTGTGCTCCTACCAGAAAACTAAACTGCAGGGAAACTTCACGGACTTCTCCACTGCTGGTTTATGCTAAAAAGGGCCTGACTGAAAACATCTGCTTGTTCCTCTTTTTCTGAGCGCATTAATTAAGCAGCGTCCTCCTGTGACAGGTTGGTCTCAGCAGGAACATGGAGCAGCCCTTTCCTCCTGCTCCACTCTTGGTCACATTTGTTGTCCCACTGGTGCCAGTGGGCTCTGGACCCCATGGGTTCCAGTGGCAGCTCAGGACTGTGTCCAGCCCTGGCTCCAAATTGTCCCTGCTCCCTAAAGCCCACCCAGCAAAACCCCAACACCTCTTTCCTGCACTCCTCTTCTGCTCTTGGAAGCTTCCATCGGGGCTGTTTCTGAATTTGTTTCTGGAGCCATGGGATGAGCATTGTGCCCAGAAGCTGTGACCCTCCTCACCTGGGCACTGAGAAAGATGCTGCCAGTGCCAGTTTGGCTGTGGGTCCTTTCCTGCCCTGCTGAGCACTGGCCAGGGGGCTGAAAGGTGAACTCTTGGACAGGCTTTGCCCCAAGACCTGGCTCCCAGCATGGCCCCAGAGGGAATATTGGATTCCCAGTGTCCAAGATGCATCGAGGCAGTCGGGCAAAGCTCTGTTAAACACCCCAGAGAGGACAAACTCACTAACGAAATCACTACCGCCAACATTTAGCAGCGCAGAAAACAGGATTATGCTCCTTACATTCGGCTCAGCGTTGCCCAAAGCCGCCGAGAGGTTGTGCTCCTCAGATCCCGGGGTTCTCTCCCATGAAAGCCTGTTGTGCTGCAGGGGGAGGGTGACGCCGTTGGCATCCTCCTCCTCCTCCTCCGGCCGCCCCGGCACAGCCGGTGCCTTCGCACCTGCCCACCTCCAGCTCCTCCACCTCCCACGAGGGGCTCCACAGGCTTCGAGGAGCTGCTATTTCGGTTGGGTGTTTTTGTTATGAGTGTTGTCGAGCAGCAGAAATAAGAACCCGAGGCCCCCTCGGCGGTATTTTTAGCCCTGCATCGGTGACGAGCTCGGAACTGTCAACAGGACGGTAAATTAAAATTAATCTGCATCTGCCCCGCGTCGTTTTTTTTACAAAGCTTGTCTCCCTCTGCTACCAGGGGGATGGTTTTACAGCCCTCGGTTTGGGGAGAGCGCCAAGTACCTGCCAGGCAGCCCCAGAGCAGCAGTGGGAAACAGGCAGGGATGCGGTGAGGGCGGGCAGAGGGAAGCAAGTGGGATTCTTGTGGAGTTTGCAGAGAGCTTGTGCCTCATCTGGCTGCTCACCCACAGGTGCTGTCTGTGCAGGTGCAGCGAGCTGCACTGGTTGCACTGGTTTGCTTGCAGAACTGCTGGGGGAAACTGGGCAGTGCCCTCAAACAGGCAGGGAGCTGCTCCCTGAGCAGCACCCCACCACCCTGGATGGGGAGGGAGAAGACTTATTGCCATGGAGACTGATGAGGGAGTTGGAAACTGGCTGCCATAGAAACCAGTTTGGGAGTCTATGGGGGCATCCCACCGGGCTGGTGCCCGGGCTGTGGGGTTGGTGGTCCGTGTGGCATGGGGTGGCTGGGACAGCTGGACGCTCCAGAGCAGGGTTGAGCCCCACTGCAGCCCCCAAATGGGCTTTCAGGGGCCAAACTGGAGTAACACATCCCCAAACAGAGCAGCCCAAGCTGGAGTGGTGCGGGCTGGTGGGGGAAGAGCTGACGGACGTTTCTGGCTCTCGGCCACACAACCTGCCAACACTCAGGGCTGTGAATTGAGCAGAAACACGAACACTACAGCAGCTGAGGGTGGAATTGCAGCACGAGACACATTTCCCAGGAGAAGCTACACAGAGGCAGAGAGGGAAAAGCAGGACTGGGATGAGGGGCCAGCAGGAGCAGCGGGAGGGATGGGGGATGCAGTGGCTTGGCAGCAGTGAGGTGATGTGAATAGCACTGATCAGTTCTTCCTCCCCACCCAGTAAAGCATCTTCTGTTTGGGTCTTGTGTTTGTTTTGCTTCCTAAATGACAACTTTGGGAAAACAGGAGAGGCCTCATCACCTCTGGGCTGAGCCTCTCCTTTGCAAGAGGAAGGTGTCCTCAGTGGGGGCCAAGGTGGCTCTTGTCACCCTCCCCATGGGCCATGTTCACTGTGCCTCGCAGCACTTTTAAACACCCCAGGCTGCTTCTGGCCCTTCCACCTTTGGCACAGACCTGACTGGCATACGTGGGCTGGCAGGGTCTGAGGGTCACCTGCCCAACACCCACAGCACAGGGGAAGCAGCTCTGTGTCCCCTCCACACATTTTCCCTGGATTCAGCAGCATCTCCCCACCAGCAGCTGGCAGAGGGACCCTCCGTGTGCAGGTGACAAGCACCTCGCCAGGAGCTGGTAATTCTCCAACCGCCCACTCGCCTATTTTGTGAGCACAAAAACACTCACTGACATTTCCAGTCATTATTTTCTGCTCTGGAGCTGCCAGAGCTGATGAAGCCAGGTCAGATGTGACACTGGCTGTGTCCCCTTGCTCCAGGGAAGGAAAAGCTGCCCCAAATCAGGACATCCTCCCACCCCAGGCATGCTCTGCTGGGCCAGAGAATGCTCCGGTTGTGAATTCCAAGACTGACAATCTCCACCTGTGATGGGATGAATTGACGGCAAAGGGATGGGAGCACCTGAGACCTGGGAGAGCAGATGAGGGTTCCTCACAGCTGTGGTCTTAAAAGCATTTTCTGCCTTTGTTCCCTATTCCCAGCAGTCTGGACACAGTGGCCTGGGGCCAACCTGGTCTCTGGTGAGCCCATCCCACGGTGCAGGGAGGGTGGGAGCACCCGAAGCCTACAAAGGGTTGTTAGAGGTCAGATTTGGGCTGTGCTGCTGCAGGTGTGGGGCGGTCTGGGGTGTCCTGGAGCTTGGCTGCAGGAGGAAGGGTTGTTGAGGGCCCTGAGGCTCCTCAGTGAGTTGATATCCCCACCCCTGTGCCCTGTGGGGAGGGTTGGGGTGGTGTTGGCAGCAATATGGGTGATGGTTTGGGGGGTCTCAGGTGGGTCTCAGGAGCCAGGCTGAGCCGGGCAGGGCTTGTGGCCAGGAGACCAAGGTTTGGGGGGTAGTTTCTTCTGTAGATTAAAGGGCTGTGCCCCCCTTGCTCCAAGAGCTGGGCTGGTGCCCAGGAGCTCAGTTTCCCTTTGCTGGGGCTGAACTCATCTGTCGTGCTAACTGCAACCTCAGGATGCCCTTTAATTTTTAATGCTTCAATAAAACAGTAATTACAAACACTGGAATTGGTGTTTTTTAAGCAGAAAGTATTAACTTCACGGGGTTTAATTATTCAACAGAAATTAATGGAAGTGGGGCTGGATCCTGCTGGCTTGTCTTGGCTTTTTCTAGCAGGGCTGGTACCCATCTGCTTTGCAGGGAGGAGGGCTGGGGATAGGATGAAGACCATCACTGGTGCCTGAGGCTATCCAGGGATGACTGGGTGCTTTAGAAGCCAGGGCAGAGGTGTGTGTGTGTGGGACCAATAAACTGGGCTGGGTCAGGGAGAGGAGAGGTCTGGGGGGCAGAAGGACTGCCCCCCTAAACGGCTTTTTCTCTGTTCCCTCAGGATTTCCAGCCTGGGCAGGGCAGGATCCCAGCTGTGGAACAGCTCCCTGGGAGGTCAGTGACCGCTGTGGTCTGAGTGATGCCATTGGAGTCTGTGCATTAACCACAGTGGGGAAGCTGAGGCAGGAGGCAGCTCAGGGGGTGGTGTCACCCTGTGGTTGCCCCCTTGTGCCCCCCACCCAGCACCTGCACCCATCCCCTGGCTGGGAGGGGGCTCCAGAGCTCCAAGTCTGTGTTTTCTGCAGTTCTCTGCAGCCTGAATTGTGTTCCCTGGGAAGGTTTCAGGCTTGCTTTTAATTACTCTGCTCAGGCACAGTGTAGTTCTCAAGCACCTTTGTTGGGAGATGGTCTGTTGAGACCCAGAGAGCTCCCAGGGCTGCTCAAATAGAGCAAAACTGTTGATGTCTCGGAAAAGCTTGTGGATTTGAGCTGGCTGATGTTGGACCCCCTCCCTGCACAGGGTAGGAGTGGGGTTGGGAAAGCCTTGATGGAGGAGAGCAAGGGATGGGGAAATAGGGAGATAAAATACTGCCTGCGAGGAGGGAACGGGGGCTCAGGGGGTGTCATGCTGAGATGGAACCTGTTGGTGTTCTCCAGTTCCTTGCACTCACATATGAGACCCAAGTTCTTTTCCCCCAATCACAAAGCCCTTTCTCCTCATAGGCATCAGCCTGTCCCCTCATCCTGTCCTGAGCAGCATATCCCTACGCTGATGGACTTCAGGGGCTGGCATCAGATGAGGTCTCAGGGAACCACGTTTGCTAGGAAAGCAGGTTATACTTGTCAGTATTAATAGTTAACTGTCATAGCTTCATCAGTAAATAAACCTGTGGGTTGGTAAGAAGACAGGGAGAGTGAGGGATCCTGGCGGGATGGAAGTGAAATGGCTTTTTGTCAGGGCTGGGGGAATGAGCTGAAGTGAGTGGAGGAGGTGAGGGCTGCTGGGGGGAGTAGGGTGGCGATGATGGCTCTGCTGATGAGGTGCTGGGGGTGGGGAAGGAACGTGGAGTCATTTGCAAGGGAAATGAAATTATCACCTGCTTCCTCTGCTGTCCTTGCGTCCTGGAGCCTGATGAGCTGTGCGGGGAGGGGGCCGGGCTGGGTGGCCCTGGGAGCCCCCCAGCACCCTGGTGTGGGAGCAGCTCCCCATGCAGAAGGGGCTGCTGTCGCCCTCGAGGGGTCTGGGGTGTTCTGCTGCCCATGGGATGGGCCTCTTATCTCCTTTGCCACCAGTCCCCTCATCAGAGCCTCATCGTGCTCTGTTCAGGCTGTGTTTGGGGAAGGTCACAGTAGTGACGGGTAGTCAGTCACTCCTGGAACAGGAGCTGGGGGATTAGGGGAGGAGAGGATGCTGATCCAGATGAGCTCTCTGCTGGAGCAGGTGAATCCTGGTGTGGTGATGCCCAGGACACTTGGGCTGTGAGGTTGCTGTCACACGGATTCATGTCCCCAAATGGGTCTCATCACATCTGGGTGTGTGTGTGGTTTTGTCTCCCCTGCATGCGCTGGTGATGTGAGGGATTTCTGCCTGTGGTGGGGCAGCAAGACCACCCCTTGGGGCACAGGGCAGTGCCTCCAGCCTGTGCTAAGGGCAGGGTATAACCAGCTTCAGCCCCGTGCTGGGGGTGCTCCTCTTCTGTAATGCAAATGTTTTCTCATTCCCATCCCATGAACAGGGCATCAGTGGTTCCTGGACAGGGACAAAACTCCCTGGTCCTGTTTCTCAGGGTGAAGTCTGCTGGCCTGGGAATAGAAGGAAATTTGGCTTAAACGAGCACTGGCGAGGGAAGGGGTGATTTAACTGTCTCAGTTAATAAGTTGTGGCAGGGCTGGTCTGGGTGAGAGACCCGCCTCCCGCCGCCGGCTCCACAGGGAGAGTTCACAGCTCTGTCACCAGTCATTTGGGGCATTTTATTTAGGTCTAACTTTGATTTAACTCCAGTAGATTATAAAGACAAAAAGTCATTCCAAGGCACTTTACCCAGAGCGGAAAAAAAAAGGCCAAAACAGAGTAGTTTGATGCTGTCAAAATGATTTTCCACTCCTTCAAAATAATCTCACAAAACTAACTCAGATTTTACAAGGCACTGAGGCTTTCAAAGAGCTGCCTGTCTGTGCAGGAGATGGGTCTGTAAAATATATATTATTTTTTTCCCCTTAGTGCTTTCACGGAACCTGTGCCTTGCCTCGTTCCTGTGGGATCTGTATGGGCGCAATGATGGGAAACAGGATCCAGCCTCACGGCTCATCCCAGAGCTGTAAAGCTGCTGTGATGCTCCCAGGAATGAAGTGAGATACTCTGGGGAGAGGCTGCAGCTTGTCCTCGTGTGCAGGAAGAACGGAAAACCCCAGGTCACAACCAGGTCTGACAGCAACGCCCTGTCCCAGCCACCTTGCAGAACAGCCTGTCCTTTGTTTTTTGGGAAGCTCAGGCTGGCATGGGGTCCGGGTGGAAGAGAGCAGAGGATGAAAAATGGTTGGTGATCTTGTGCCCTGGAGCTGCCTGGAGTGGCAGGGAGAGCTGTAAGCTTTCATTTACGGGAGGATTGTTAGCAGGGTGATGGAGAGGCCAGCGCCGGGTTAATTGCTGCGTCCTTGTTTATTTAGTTAATTGGTTGGGTTCTGGAGAAGAAGGAAAAGGCTGTGCTGTGTTTCCAGAGAACAAGCAGGGCTGGCTGGCACTGTGCTCCCAGCCCTTGGACCCGTGCTGGCCACTTGCTTGGCTCACCACAGTTGTCCCTGTTTTCAAGAGTTCAAGATGATCGTGAATTAATCTGGCTGATCATCCCACAGTCCTACAGCTGCAGGGGCTGGATGGAGGCGGGGAGAGCTATGGGAGCTATTCCCACAGCTCCCAACTGAACAGCCCAGCTTGACCTGGAGACACGAAGTCTGCAGGTGCAGAGCTGTAGGAACAGGTTGAACGGGGGTGGTAAAGGCTTTGGGTGCCCCTCAGGCTGCCACAGGGCTCTGGGTGTTGCTCGTCCACCTTGGCCATGTCCTGCTCACGAGAATCTGAGTTTCTTGGCAGGGGATGGAGCCCGGGAGCACCAAGGGGACTTCTGACAAGGGCATGAAGTGGCAGGACAAGAGGTGATGGCTTCACACTGACAGAGCACAGGGTTAGATGGGATATTAGGAGCAAATTCTCAGTGAGGATGATGAGCCACTGGCAGGTTGCCCAGAGAAGACGTGGCTGCCCCATCCCTGGAAGTGTCCAAGGCCAGGTTGGACAGGGTTTGGTACAACCTGGGATAGTGGGAGATGTCCCTGCCCATGGCAGGGGTTAGAACAAGATGATCTCTAAGGTCCCTCCCAACCCAAACCATCCCGTGATTCTATGATATGATTCTGCCTTTAGCAAATGAAGATGCATGGATGTTTCCAAAGGAGGCTGCTGTAGGCAGGTGCAAAGTAGGCAGTTACCTTCCAAAAATGGGGAGGTGAGGAGAGAGAAGGAGAAAAACAAGCTGGATGAAAGCAGGGGCTGTGCTGAAAGCGCCTTCTATTTATGATTGCACAAGGTCAACAATAATCCCCACAGCTACAAGCACATAAAAATTGATTCTTTCCTGAAGAGATTGATGGATTCGTGGTCAAGGCGTATTGCCTGATCCTGCTGCCCTCGACACGGCTGGAATTTATGGAGATGGTGTTGTTTCTCTGTGGAGGACTAAATAGCTTCTCAAAAACCCGACCACTTTCATTTCAGAATTTTCTGAGGTCCTGGGAAGTTGCTGTAAATAAGGGAAGTGCTTCCTCCAGCTGCTGGGCTGTATTTCCAGAGGTGAGCAGCTGCCTGCTGTGGGTCGAGGCTCTTCATCCTGCCCCAAAACTTGCTGTGAGGTGAGCAGGGTGATGCTCACCCCATAGTACACACACCTCTGTCTGCTCCTGCACAAAATCTCCCCTCTTCCCCTCGGGGAGGTGAGGTTTATGGAGGTCACGGCCCACCCAAGCCCAGTGCAGGGGTGTGAGAGGCAGACCCTGTGAGGATAAAGGCTCTCCCAGCTTGTCCCAACGCTGTCATGGCAGGGAAGAAAGGACAAGCATTCCTAAGGCCTCCAGCTCCTTCCCCAGCAATTCCCAAACAAACTCACCTCGCCACTCAGATGTCAGCTGGAAACCTCCTTCGCATTTTCCATTTTAAAAATACCCAGCTTCAGAGCCGCAGTGTTTGAAACCGCTTTGTTTTCCAGAAGTGGCAGGAAGCTCCCCCAAAAAAAAAACCCTTTTATTTTTCACAGCTTCGTCCCCCCCCCCCTCAGCTATTAAATCCTGGGCACTACTGAATCCCTGAGAAGTTTGCCGGGGCCTGTGCACACGCAGCATGTGCAGCTCCAACACCCCCGTGAGCAGTTTGTGCTCTGCACCTCTCGTGTGGGGCGAACGAGCAGCTTTAGGTGCGCCCAGAAGGCGTTTCTGTGAGTCCTTCTGCACAACTTCATCGCGTTGAGAGCGTTATGTAAACTGCTGCCACACAAAGGGATCCAGGCACAGGAGCAGCAGCAGGTTTGGGAGGTCAGGCAGGGCTGAGCTGGCGGGGATGTGCAAGGAGAATCGATGCCAGGCTTTTTAACAACCACGCGTGTATCGAACAAAGCCCTTCAAAAGCTTTTCAGACAGCAGTGGGCTCCCCCTCTATAATGTGATGGGGTTTGTCACGCCCGAAACAGGGACACGTGGAAGTGCTGGCTGCCATGCTTGGAGAGTGCTAGGTGTGTGGGTGGGGGTTCTCCACGCTGAGCTGTGAGGTTGGATCGTGGCTCCTGGCTCAGGACATACAGCCTGTGGTCCTGCACCGCCTCCCCTGCTGAGGGCTCCGCCACGGCCACGGAGGCAGGAGGATCCCAGTGGGATTCCTTCCTCTCCGTTGTCCACGCTGCCTCCAGACATCCCCCTGTGCTGCTGAAGAGAGATGCATCCCACGGCTCTGCCGCCGTAGGATGAGACAGGCAGCAAACAGGGTCAGTTGGAAAAGAGCAGAGGAGCTCGCGGCCAGGAGAGGTGAAAACGAAGTAGTCCGAGCATGGGCAGAAAAGTCACGTTCAGAAATGTTGCTGGGGGACGACAGAGTCGCTTTGTGTGGCTGGCAGTGCTGGAGCAGAGCCGCTCACCTGCCAGCTTGGGGTGGGATCCCTGGGTCTGTGCGTCTGGAGCTCCGTGTGCTGGGTGGGAGCGGTCCCCGTGACGTCCCCCAAGCTGCCCTGGAGCAAGGGTCCCTCCCTGTGCCCAGGGACCCTGCAAGCACACCTTCAGGTGGAGGGAAGGCAGGCAGTTGACTTGATCCCCTCCTTGACCCAAATTTCAGCCTCTTTGGAGCAGTGCTGAGCTTCCTCTGCGAGGGCTGTGCAAACACTTGCTCTCCGCTCTCACGCAAACGCTTGCTCGCAGGCTGTTGCCTTTTTGCAAGCTTTCCCAGCTGGAACACGCTGCTGGGGGGTTTGTTGTTGCTTCCTCCTCGCAGTGGTGCTGAGCAGTCCCTGCAGAACATCCCTCACAGAGGGATCACCTCCTCCACACAGCCAGCTGCCCTTTGGCTTCATGCTCTTGGGACCCGCTGGGGGAGTGGGAAGCACAAACCAGGATCACAAAGCAGCAGTGAGAGGGAAATGCCTGGGAGCCCTGGCCAGCCTTGGGCATTAAAATGCCATGGTTTTTCATCCCCTGGTATCCCCCTGCAGCGCCTCAGCTCAGAACAAACCCTTCCGCTGCCGAGCAGCAATCCCACACAAATCCTTTGGTATAAAGCTTCTTCCCAGAGGGGTTTTAATAAACATTGGATGAAGTCTGGTGATGTCTGCTCTAGTTCCCTGTGCATGCCAGCACCAAAGAGCCCCGTGTTTTCACCGGTCCCTCCCAACCCGCTCTGGCAGCGGTGAGCGGAGGTCACCAGTGCGGCTCTGTGCCCCCTGCCAGGCTGACAAAACGGGCACGTGGTCCCAGTTTAACCTCATCCTCCCTCCTACAGGCCAGTAAACAGGAAAACCGTTTTCCTCTTCACCTCCAGCCCCGGCTCCCTGGGCTCCTGCTGCCAGATGGCAGCGAGCAAAGGCCTCTCTGCCCGTCCCTCTGCGGCGTCACGGCCGCCGACGGAGGAGAAGCTCCTTCCCAACCATCTCCCCAGTGCTTTGCACCATCTGCAGCAGGAGCCCACGGGGCTCAAGGCACTGCCTGAATGAGCAGCCTCCTTCCTAAGTGTAGAACTGGAAGCAAGGGGAGCCGGATCACAGGTGACGGGTGCGTTTGGACTTGCTGCCTTCCCTGCGTGCAGCCAGGGCGGACCTTCACAGTATCACTTCTTTTCTGCATCTCCTTCTGCTTTTTTCCAGTGTCTTTTCATGGGTGTTAAGAGCAGCTTGGCCTCAGGAGACACGCTGCACGTAGCTTTTATAGGTGGCTGTAAGTTACCTGCTGGAAGAGCCCCAACAGGGTGTTTGCTGCCTGCAAATGCTCTTTCGCTCATTTTCTTCGAGGCTGTCGCAGCTCCACAGTATTTTGATCGACCAGGGAAAGGTCAGCCTTGGCCAAAGAGCAGCCATGAGCCCTTCTGGGGAAGGGAAGGGGGCACTGGTGGGTCCTGCCCATCCCCTTCCCCTCAGGGCTGAGCCCCACGACCATTCCCAGCTGTGGGAATGCTCATGTGCACTGTCACCCTGAGCCACATCAGGCCAGGAACACCCAGGCTGGGGGAATCTGTATCCCCCTTGGCCTATTTCCAGAAGGAAATAAATAATCCAATTTCTCACCTGTTTTTTTGTATTTGCTTTAGTTTTCAGCAGTTTTGTTTCAGACTGGTAAATGGGGGAGAGCATCCTGCTGTGTCAGGGGGCAACTAACAGACCCCAGAGCAGGGAATGCTCAGGAAATACACTGTATAATGTGTGACAGCTGGGAGCTTCCATTCCTGGAGCTCAGCTCTTGCTCTGTGAGCAGCAAAGGGACCAGTCCCTGCACTGCAGAGAGGATGGGGGCCTCTTCCCTGCTGTTCTCCCAGATTTAAATGAAAGCTGGGATGCTACAGGAGACAGAGATGGTGCCCATGGCTCTATGCAAAGTGCTGGTTAGGCAGCTCCCACAGGATCCCCAGCTTGAGGGCTGGGACACATCACAGGAGGAAAAACAAAATCGTGTCTGTGTCAAAATCAAGAGCTGAATCTGCTCTGCTGATTTCCCAGGTGAGATCCCTGCCAGTGTTTAAAAAGGATGAATGAGATGACCTGGATAATTACAGGCCTGTCAGCTCCACTTCGATCCCGGGCAAACTGATGGAGTGGCTGATGTGGGAATTGATTAATAAAGAATTAGAAGAGAATAACATCAGTAAATGAAAGGGAAGGCGTGAGTGTCTATCAACAGGTAGGTTTTGCAGAAGAAGCTTTTTGGGGCAAAGCTGGCTGGTTTGGAGAGGGGGTTTGTGTGAGGTGTTTCACTTGGAAGAGAAACGGAGTCGAAACCAGAGTGACCAGCCCAGCAGGGCACAGGATTTTGTGCCACCCAGCTGGATGTCACTGTGGGGGACTAGTTTCCTGTGCCTGTTGTCCCCATCCCACCCCAGCTTCAATCTGTGCCCCTCTGGACAAACAGAGTCCCATCCAGCATCCCAGTGGAGTTCATTCTCCTGGCCATGTGTGGACCAAGCAGGGAGCTGCTGTGAGGTAACCAGAGGACAGACAGAAAGCACCAGGAAAACGTGTTCCTGCCCTGCTCATTCCAGCGCTGCGTATCCCCCCACGTACTTTTGGCCTCCTTGCTGCCAGGAAGGGATGTCAGCATCCATGCAGGATCCATCCCAGCGCTGGCTGCAGTGCTTGCCTCCTTTTCCAGTTGCCATAGGAACAGACAAAGGCCTCTAAAGCATCGCAGTGGGGTGCGTGTCTAGGTCATGCTGTGGAGCAGGCAACCATTTTATAGTGATAATAAATTCAGGGAATTGGGAATTTGGCCGAAGTAGCACGCAAGGAAAGGACTTGAAAAGGCAGAATGGAGATAAATGAGTGAAAATAATTTTATGAGGAATGGCCATACGCTGTGCCAGACCTGACTGAAATCCTTCTCCGGAGTTCAGGCAAAAGGGGCCGGGAACACAGACTGTAAGGAATTATTTGTCCCTGCGGCCTGGAGATAGGAAGGCAAAGGCAGCACCTGAAAGTGTTTAGGGACTATTGGATTTCAAAAACCTTCATTATCTTCGGTCCCTGCGCTGTCTGGCTGTGAATTACAGCTGGCCAAAGGTTTGCCATCTCTCTGTTTGCGTGACAGGAACCGGAGAGGCACCAAATCGTGGGAGACGAGCGGTGGCCAAGCAGAGCCAGCCCTTTGAAGGTCATGGAGAATCTGCTGGGAATGTCCGCACGGGGCATGGAGGTGGATGGCTCAGTGGAGCTCTACAGGTCCCCGAAGGTCTCCCAGAGCAGCACAGGGCTGGGGGGCCTGGGAGGTCCCTCGGGGACCTTGGGGAGCTCTTGGGTCAGCTGGTGTTTGTTGGCAGAAGCTTGATTTCTGGAGCTCTCACCCATGTGTTCATACTTGGCTGATCCTCTCCTGCACTGTGGGGTGGAGATGTTCTCCTGCTCCAACCCAGGATGCTGCTTGGGTGCTCCCCACCGTCCTGGCGCACTTCCTCTGTTTCCTGCCAGACCTATGTGCTATGCTTGTTTTCCCCTGCCTGGTGAAGCAGAAGAAGCAGAAACTCTTTGCCAAGTCACTCTTTGCTAACGGAGCCCATCCCCTCGGTGTTCACACCAGCTCTGACACCTCCAGCTCCTACAGCAAGAGTGTGGCAGCAGGAAAACGGGGGCAGTTGGTGTGGGAGATGGTGGCAGGTCACTGACTGGAGCTGGCACCAGGGCAGCAGTGTCCTTGCATGCTCCAGTGAGGATGAGGGGGATGAAAAATGGGTGGAATTGGGCGTATTAGGCAATCTTTGTGTTTTCCCAGCCCTCAGAGCACTGAGGAAGGAGGCTGTTGGGTGATGCAGCCCCTTGTTCTCCCCAGCCTGGCACTGCTGGCATGGCACAGCAAGGTCAGTGAAGCCCAAGCAGGCATCCCCTTCCCCAAACCCTTCTCCACCCTTCCCCCTAGTTGAGATGCGTTTTCTCTCACCGCGTCCTCTTGGTTTCAAGAAGCAGAATTTCTCATGCTGGTTTAATCACCTCGTTATGTCAAACAAGTTCAGGTGATTGCGAGGACGGCTGATGGGTGCCAGTTTATACCTCCTGGCAGCACGAGGCCTGTGCTTTGCCTTAGCACTTGGTTTTTGGCAAGGCGAAGAAAGCTTTGAGCTGGTGCTTCGTATGGCAAACAAGGCTCAGCTGGGACCTGGGACATCTGGTGCCGGGGCTTTTGCTTTCAACTGCTGCCCAGTTTGGTTTAACAAGGCGATGGTAAGAACTGGGAAATTACTGAGCTGGGATGTGGCCAGAGCTCGAGTCAGGCAGGCACCAAAATCTGCAGCAGCTCTTCCCTGCTGCCGCCTCCTCGGGCAGGGAACCAGCCGAGGGGTGGGGTCTGCTCCCTCCTGGGGCTGAGCCCTTTCCAAGGCTGGGAGGTGCAAAGGTGCCTCTCACACTCCCCAGAAACCAGATTTCCACTTGTGTGTTCCAGCAGAAGGGATTAGGCTCTCCCTGTCTTTCCATCATCCCATCCACAGGAAAGAGCAGGTCCCACAGCCCTGGTTACAGGGCACCTTTCCCTGTGCTGGCTTGAGGCATCTCCTCTGGTTTCTGGGGGCAGGAGGATGATGGAGAGAAGGGTTGGAAAAGACCTCTGAGATCACTGAGTCCAACTGCTAACCCAGCAGACGCTCAGCTCCTGGAGCCAACACGGCTGTTGGCATGTGGGTGCTCCTTCCAGAGGAGGCAGTGGCGTATTTAGCATCTCCTTTTCTGGGAGGGCTCAGAGGGAGCCCTGGCTGAGAAGCTCACTCTGCCAGTGCTCTTCTTGGGTGGAGCAATTGATGCCAAGACACAAGGAAGGGCAACATGTGGGTAGGGGAGCTGGAGGGACACCAGCTTCTGAAGCAGATGTGACCAGGGAGGCCCAGCCTGGGCTCTCACCACTGGCTGATGGTGGTGGATACCCCTCTGAACCCTCCTGCCTCTTCCAAGCAGGTGCAGGTAGCTCTTCCCAACCAAGCCAAAACATAGGGCATCTCATGCTGCTCACAGCCGAGCCCTTTCCCCGGAATAGGATTAGGGAAGGGGAATGTTTGCTCTATTTCAGGTTTTGCTTTGTTCCGGAGAGCTTCTCCCACTGCACAGAGTGTCTGCCGCTATTTTGAGGTCCCTTCCCTTCCCTGCCATCCCCAGAGGCTCCTCACTGAGCACTGGAATAGAAAACAACAGATTATTGCTACATCTTGCTGAGCTTCTCTCGTTCATACGAAAGAAAGACGCTCTGGCTTGCTCGGGAGCGGGGGTGTGCTTTGGAAGAGAGTCAAAGCCCGACATGCCAGGAAGGAACTGGATCTTTTCCTCAGTGTCTTCCCGGGACGCTGCTGTAGCCAGTGGGGAGGTGTCCCACTATGTCCCTGCAGGCCCTCTGGGCTGCCCCAGGTCCTGCTAAAACCCAAACCCCTCTCTTCAGGCGTCTCTCCATCTGCTCCAAAAGGACGACGCTTCCCCGAGAGCAGTGGGAAGGACCAGGGGAGCCTGGCATGGAGGGGTGTGGAGCCCTCGCTGCTCCACAGTGGTGGGAAACCCACATGTGGTGGGTTCCTACAAAACCTGCATATCCTACCCATAAGAAACTTGGGAAGGGATGGATTTGCTGGCTGCAGAGAGCCAGGATTCCATGTCTCCACTCTGCGGCTCTGCATCATCCACTGTTTCCTGAACATCATGGGTTATGCACCGAAGTGCAGCAGCAACCATCACTCTGCTTCTTTCCCAGTACCCCTGACTCTCCTCAAATCCCAGCTTTGTCTCCTTGACATGTGCAGTCAGGAACAACTGTGGGACAAGTGTCTTTCCAAGCAAGTGGCACTGGATGGAGCCAGGACTGGGAAGGACTGAATGACCCTGGGCAGCTCTTGGTACTCGTGATTTAGATTTTTTTTTAACCCACTCTTGGCACTTGTAATTTAGGGGTTTTTAATCCATGGGAGCTCAGCACCATCCTGAGAGCTACAGGGTGGGTAAGACCTGGCAGGTGTCCTGCCACTGTCCCACCACATCCCACCACTTCCCACTGCATCCCTTGGAGTGCCAGGGCTGCCTCCCACCCAGCCCCGACCCTTCCCAAGGGAGGGAAGGAGTTTAAAGCTGAAGACTTCAGAGATGATTTATTTCAGCCACTTATTTTAATGATGATTTAAATCAGCAGAGCAGAAAGCTTGGTTGGAATGATCCACTTCAATCTTGTTTCTCCTTTGTAGGTTTTATTTACCTTCTTAACTTGGTCCTTCTTTGTTGGTAACCTGCAACCTGCAGGTTTTATTCTTCTACAACTCTTCTATTTTGCTAAGCAGAAGAAAAAACACTTCATGTGTGTGAGGTTACTTAGGCAATTATATAGCTTAATGCACATTTATAGCAATTCTTTGTGTTTGCATTTTATTAGGTTATAATGTAGGGAATGATGCATTTCTTTTTTATGAGATGATTATTAATTTTGGGCTCACAACGTGTGCCATGGTCTATTTGGATGGAAATTGGTTTTCAATTTAAGATGCCCAAAAACAGCATCGAAAGTGGGGTTTATTAGTTAAATAGAACTATTTAAAATGTGCTAGCTACAGATGAAAAAATTAGCTTATCTGAGCGTGCATTTAAAACTGATTTCCTAAACAAGATAAGCACTATCCGCTAGGAGGGAGCTGAGTGCTTTGGTCCCTATTTTCATATTCTTTATGGGGTTAAAATTAATATATTACTTTGGTTTTATTCACAGGCAGGAAAGGGCAAATGAGCTTTTCCATTTTTCCTCATCCCAAGTTCCTCGGGTTTGCAATGACTAAATCAGCGGGAAATGTTGATGCAGAGTTTATTTATTTAGCAGAGAGGCTTTTATTTTGCCTGCAGTTTCGGAGGGTGATAGTGCTGGTTGGTGCTGAATTCATCCCTCGATCCACTAAAACTTCAGTGGTTTTAGAGCTTCTTTACAGAGCTGACAGCAACCATGTGCTGCTCCATGTTTCTACACAAGCTACTAAAATTACTGTAGGTTACATCTCAACGATAAACTTGATTTTTTAATAAAAAAGTGTGCTTAAGGTAAAGAGAAACTGCTCTAAAACTAGAAACACTCCAAAAATAAAGGTGGAAACCCAACGTGGCAGAGCAGGCAGGGAGCACTTCAGCCCCTAATCTTTCCAGACACGGAAATTATTACTATTATTTGCCTTTCCACGGCCCTGAGTCCAGTCCATAACTTCTCTTTCTCCTTCCCAGGAAGGGGAATTTTTCCCCATTTGCAGGTCAGAGCCGACAGTAATTGCCCACCACTGCCTGGCTGGAGGTTTTCACTTTAGCAATTCCACACAAAATAAATGGCCTCGTGTTGTTATCAGCAGTTTTCTGCACACCAGGTCCGGTGGGTTATATTACCTCATAGAAAAGAGTTCAGTGGGTTGAACAAAAAGAGGGGCAGGGCCACCTCAATAAAGATAATGGATTATTTGCATCATGCTGATAAAAATGCCCCCTGGGAGGGTGAAATCTCTCATTTTTGGAGAAGCTGGAGCTGTTTTCAGGGCACATCCTCTAGGTTTGCCCCTAAAGACAGCGATGCTGGAAGGGATCTCCCAGAGCTGTGGCTCTTTCTGGCACCCCGGGTGTGGGGGAATTATTTGGCATTTCCAGGGGTGCGACTCCTGTGAACTCGGGGGTGCCAGAGGACCAGCCCCCGTCCCCATCGCAGCTTGGGGGGTGTTTTGGGACCTCCTCGTGGATCTGGCTGCGGATGCACCATCTGTCTCCATCCCTGGGCATCGCTCCCACTGCAAAAAAAAATCTAATAACGAAAAAAAAAAAAAAGGCTGAAGAAGGAAAACAGGAAAACAAGGCACTTCTGTGCTCTCGGTTCTGCGGCGACTGGCAGCAGTTTAATGTGTATATATCACCAGTGCTGTTTTATGAGCTCCAGTCCTACTGGCATAATTTTTTTTAAAATCCCTTTTCCAGTGTAATTGCTGTTTGTTTTGTCATCTCTCAGTGGACAATTACAGTTCAAAAACAAGAGTGCCTTTGAAGATTGCAGGCGGCGAGCGCGGGCTTCATTAACACACTATTAATACTCCATCGAAACACACTTGAACTCCACCTGCCTGGGGCCTGGGACGTGAAAATCTGGCTTTGCAAAGCGATGGTTACTTGATCTATTTAAAATACTCACAGTATTACTCTGGTCTCCTGGATACATCTCAACGCCAGCAGTTTTGGGAGGCTGAAATATCTCCTGCAGGTTTGTTCCGCGACTTGATCATTCAGAAAAACTCACTGCAAAGGATAATCCCTATTTATTTCTCTTTCCGGAGAAGGGAGAGGGAGAGACAAAACCTGACTCAGGCTTGACACAGGATGGGGTGCTTTACCTGTGCCGATATTGGGATTAAAGTGGTAGGAAGAATAGAAAGAGATTTTGATTCAAACAAGGCTCTCTCCAACCAAAAGCAGCTGGGGTCACCCCACTGAGCCTGTCAGACAATGCCTTTAGGAGTGTATTGGAAGGCTTTCCAAGCCCTGGAGCTGCAGTGATGTCAAGAGTGGGAAGATCTGTTAAACCTCCACCCCCCCAAAACATAGAGAGAAAATAAGAAAGTTTTCCTGGCTGGCTCAGTTTTAAAAGTTCTTACTGTAAGGGAACATTTGCCCTGGCAAATCAGGTTAATTGCTCATCAGGAATGTTCGTCCTTGATTAATATTGTTCCTCATTCATGCATCAGCCTATTTGCTAGGAATTGGTGCTGGGGGCTGCTGCCAGATCCATGCCCTGTCCCTCATGCAGCTCCCAGCAGGGCTAGGGAAGCATCCACCACACCAAGCTCTGGCCTCAAGTGGGAGCTCGGAGCTCACCAAACAGTTGTCAAAAAGACACAAATGTGGCTCTGGACTTGTGTCCCAGGACAAAGAGCTTTCCCCAAAGGGAAGGAAAGGCTTTTCTTGCCGCTGTGCAAAGAGGGTGAATGTCCCTGGAGCAGGAAGGTGTCTGCCCGAGGCTGTCGGAGCTGACAGTGGTGGAGGCACCAAGCCCTGCAGTGGGAGCGGGGCAGTGATGGGCTGCGTTCCTGGGAGGTGCTGGGCTGGGATGAACGGCGGTGCCAGACCTCCAGGAGAGCTTGGGCATAACGGGGTGGTTTAGTGAGTGCGTAGGTACAAGGTTTTGGCCACTTTTCTGTGGTTTCCAACACGCTCCTGCTGCAAAGTGCAACCCTGGAGCCCCAGCAACGCCCTCCTTCACCGCTCAGCACCGCTGGGCAGGGCGAGCAGGTTGCAGTGGGTGATCAGGAGGCTGGATGGAAAAGGAGAAGGGAAAAGGGAGCTGCTTGAAACAGCTGCCATTAAGCCATTCTTTAAAACCTAAAAAAGCTTCCTCCAGTCAACCTGACGAGGCTTAAGAGACTGTGTCTAGCAGGGAGGCGAGCAGCCCTGGAATTACGGCGCAGTAATTGCTTGGTACTTACAGTCCAGGTCTAGAAGATCTCCAAGTAATAACTCATTGGAAAGATATTGAGCTCACATCACAAAGAGGAAATATGGTCTCCAAACAGGCAGCTAATGGCATGCAATTTATCTGATGGCAAATCACCCACGTTCATTACTCTCTGCAGCACAGCCAGGAAGAGAAATACAAAATTAGCTGAAGGAGAGAGGGAAGGAGGGAAGGACACATTTCCTTCCAGTATTTCTGCAAGGTGGCTCCTGCAATCTGTGCAGCAGCTATTTGCACCCAGGGCTGCTGCCAACACAACCCAGCCAGGAAAAATCACTTTATGTGCATCTTCCTCCCTGGAGACAAGAAAAATATTTTCCGTTATATTTTCACACTGTTCAGAGCTCTTGTTGAGAAAAGCCTTAGCATTCGTCAAGGAAAACCTAGGACTGGTGGAAGTTGTATTGTTCTTGCTCATCTTTGCCAGTGCCATGGTTCCAGGGGTGAACAAAGACCAGATACTCTTTTATGCCCTTCCAGCTTCTGAGGGTTACCGTGCCGAGGTTGGGAATGTCTTACAGCTTCCTCTGCTTTATAGTTTCCTTCCTCCCTGCTTCTTTTGCTCTTTTCCAGGTATTTCTGGTTGAGGAAATGTCTTGCTGGCTGCCCCTGGCTTTTCCTGAGGGATGAGTCATGTTTTCCAACCAGTGATGTGGGTGCCTGGCAGGGGGACTGGCCAGCCGGAGATGCTGGGTGAGCCCAGACAAGGAGCACCCCAACTGAGCACCCCCAGAACATCCCTCTATCCCTCATCCTTGGGAGAAGAGACCGGCCCCCACCTGCCTACAACCTCCTTTCAGGTAGCTGGAGAGAGCTTTGAGGTGAAACGTAGCAAAACTCACTGGCTGGTGCCGAAAAATCCTCCTTTGTGCCACCAGCTGCTGTTGGAGGCCCTGAAGAACTGACCCCTGCCCAACACCTGCAGAGGATCCACCCCCCAGCAGCAGCCCCCGGGCACTGCTGAGCGTTGTCAGGTTACACACGCTGATAGAAAAAAAAGCAGAGCAAGTGCCTTCAGCAATTAACTGTCCTTTGTCTTGGAGTCACAGAGGAAGATTGGGGAAAAAAGCTGTAGAGCTTCTTAACACCTAATTTGCCCTTTCTAGGTAATCGGGGTGGACAAAGTGAGTTGGGGTGTGTTTGACTGAGGCTGCTGTGAATTTTGCCTCCTGTTTTTTGACGGTCAAGAGGAAGTTATAAAACTCTGACATAACCTTGATTTCTTGGGAGGGGATGCTTTGTTTCAAAAAGTACCGTTTCCTTCTCACACAACTATGAGAATGACCTAGAAACAACGTGAAACCTTATTTCCTGTTAGTCATAGGCAAAACACATCCAAGTCGTCGTTTCATGCTTGGGAATTTGTCATTTTAATGTGACTGGAGATCCTGACGCAGTTCTGAGCTGTCACCAGCCGGTGCCAGGGCCAAACCACTGCTGGGACTTTCCTGCTCCAGCAGCTCAGCCCTCTATTCCATCTAATTGTGAGCCTGGAAGAGAAACCAACAGCTCAAGGCACGGAGGGGAGACACCTTTTCCTTCCCTTGCTTGCCCACCATCTGTTTTGGAAGGTGCTCTGCTCCTCTCCAGCGAGGCGGCTCAGCAGCACTGCTGCTATTTTCTGCTCCTCATCCTGTTTTCTCAGATTCCCAAACAACTGCCATTGCCTCCCCCTTGGACTGGTGCATTTTGGTGACGGACAGATGTCCTCGGAGTCCAGAGATGGGAATTAATTTAAGATGCATTTCGGTGATGAACAGATACATTTTGGTGATGGACAGATGTCCTTGGAGTCCAGAGATGGGAATTAATTTAAGATGCACTTTGGTGATGGATAGATACATTTTGGTGACGGACAGATGTCCTCAGAGTCCAGAATTTATAGATTAGGTTAAATTTGGGGGCAATTTTACCAGTCTTTTCCTGGAGACCGTCCTAACAAGGCTGGCTGCTGGCAGGAGTCCTGCCTGGCTCGGGCCGCCACCAGCTGCGGGTGTGAAGTTCCACGGGGCACGAGCCACGCTGCCCCAAAGGCTTCACCACCCCACAGAAGAGACCTTCCAGTTTCATCCCGATCTCGAAGATTCCTGCAGTACTTTTTAATCCTCCGGGGATCAGCAAGGGGTGATGTCTCAGCCTTGGTGGAGGTGGGGGAGCCCAGACCCCGGGGACTGCCAGGGAGGGCAGAGGGATGCTGGTACCTGTGGTGGCTGTGCCTCCCCATCCCAGGAGAGGCAGACCGGATTCACGACGGGAGCAATAATTTGCGGAGTGTATGCCAAGCCAGGAACATTAAGGATAAATCACTCATAACTGGGAAGACGATAATAACGGGAGCCTCTGGGGAAATCTGCACCGCTGAACAGCGGCTTTTATTAGTTTTTTTCTTTTTCACTCGAAGTCACTTAACGAACCCTCATGTTGAAATCTTCAGAAAGGCTCACCTTAGGGGGTATTGGGAAATATTGATAAATAGTGCTTGGCACTTCTGAGGCTCTCAGAGAGCGGCACTGACACTGTCAGAGCAGCTGGTCTGGATGCCTCCGTGTTTTCCCACCCTCCATGGCTCTTCCTACCTGCCAGGTGCAGGCATGGTCCAGCAAGAGGTCAGCATCCCCCAGCCCAGCACTCACACCCCTTGCTGGAGCCTGATCCTCAGGGAAGGGGCTGTTAGCTCAGCAGGAAGATGCATTTAATCCCAAACTTTCCCAAGTAGCAATACATTAGCTGTAAAACAGCTTCCACACTTTATTTGCTGGTAATTTACAGCCCACACTGCGAGACAGCGTAATATTTGCAAGCAATTAAACAGAGGATGACTCAACAACAGCCACCTCGGGTCAGATTTTCAAGTGTTCATCGTTCACAATTAAGAAGGGATTTGGGAAGCAGTGGCTGCTGCCCCACTTCCCAGCACTGCTCTATCCCTGGCAGCTCCTGCCATCAGGCCTTGGGGGCTCTGGGCAGATTTGCTGATGGAGGAAGAGGAGGTATTTATTAAAGATGGGAGGAACGGTCCCAAGGTGCTCTAAGCAAAGATGCCTGACTGTCAGAACAAGGGAGGTTTTTGGATGGGGTCTGGAGTGGTCCCAGCCAAACCTTGCTGGCTGCAGCCCCTCACCCAGGGACTCTGCTGGCTCTGGCTTGAAGGGGACTATTGCAGAGGGAGGATTCCGTGACATCCCTCGGGCAGCTGTCCTATTCCAACAGCCTGGCACCTCCAGCCCTTCCACTCGGTGCCTCCCATCCCAGACTCCCCGGCCAACTTGGCTGCAGGCGGTGCAGAAAAGCAAGGAGGATTTTTTTAAGCTTGGCTAACCCCCCAGCACAGACCTTGTGTGCAGACCCCCGGATTTTCCAAGCCTTTCATGGGTGAAATCGGGATGCTCCGGCACGAGGCAGGACCGGGAGCTGGCTCTGCCCTCCTGCCAGCTGGGGCTCTGCCGCCAGAGCTCATCACTGTCTGCTCTTCCCAGGAGATACAAAGGGGAAGTGTTTGACTTGGGTTTCACATCCCTCAGCAGAGATCCTCGCTGTGCTCTGGGCGTGTGACGTGTCACTGCCGACCCTGTGACAACGGAGCCGGGGGGGTACGAGCTGGGAAACTGAGGCACGGCACTGAAGTGGTACCTTGGCTGAGCCAGCAGGGCCAGTGGCTGTGCCAGCAGCATTCCTGGATGTCACCAGGCTGGGGACAGCCCAAACCCCCCGGCACAAGGCAGTTTGCCTGTTGGATGGGCTCCTGCTGGCTGGGTGGGGTGACCCTGGGCTGCTCTTGTCTTTCACCCGAGGGATATTGCACCTTCAGTTCCCTTCCACCACATCCCCCTGACTCCTTCATCCTTCAAGTAGCTCCATTTGCTCCTCTGCTGCTCATTCTCTGGGTTAACCTTGCTCCAGAAAATGAGTCTATTTACCATCTGCTTTTTCTCATCACCAGAGGCAGCCAAGCAACACCCCAGGAAGAGATGGGGGGCTGGAAAGGGAAGAAATGGGAGGGGACCGGTATGGAAGGGGCAGCCTAGGGGGGCACCTGGCTTACAGGGAAGGGTCTCTGGGCAGATAAGGGTTAATGACCCTCCCTGACTGGGAGGGAAAGGCAGAAAGGTGGTTTGCATCTCCTTTCTTCTTTTAGGGAGGGAGAGGCCAAAGTCAGGTGGTGCATGTGAGCAGTACAGGGCAGCCCCAGCTGGGCAAGGCTGGCTGCCCCATGGCTTTTCCTCCTTTGGCCCACAGCTTTTCCACCTGCCCCAAGTTTCAGAGGAGTTTTGATGCTGCTGGAGGCAGCCTGGTGCCTTCAATCCAGAGCTACTGCTGACCCCAGAGCTCTGAGGCTGTGGCACATGTCTGTCTCTGGGAAAGATTGGAGAGTTCAGGGGCTACGTCCACTTCTTGTCTCAGCTGGGAGCTGCCTGCTCTCTTCCTGGCTGCCCTCTAGTGTGTGCTGGCTCCAAGCCAGGCTGCCAGGGGCTGGTTTGGGAGCAGGGATGGGATGGTGACAGCAGCCACCTCATCTCTGCCACAGGATGGGCAGGAGGACTTGAATCCAGCAGGACCCTGGAACTGGCTGTAGCTGACGGAAAAAGGAAGGGCGGCCTTTGGAAGTGGGGTTAATAACTAAAGAAAGGGCACTGTTGAATCTTTAGAAGGGGGGAACTCTTTTCTCACGCTCCAGGGACAGCCAGCAGGGCTGGGATCCTCATCCCTTGGCTGGCAGGGGCCTGGGTACCCCAAGGAACATGCTCCCCTGAATCTGGTGGGCAGACAGCAGTGCTGGGCGAGACAAGGCTCCTGCTCACGACTCAGGTGCACAGGAGAAAGCAAACACGAACAGAAGTAAACCTGCCTTGCTCTTCCTCGTGGCCCCTGCTGTAAATAAGCAGCATTTCACAGCCAGGGATAAAATGCTGGAATAAATCACACCAGCCACCAGAGCAGGTACAGCTCCCTGGCCACAGTGGGTGGGCTGGGACATCACCGCTGGCAGGGCTAAGCTGAGTTGTCACCCCTCGAGGTGACCTTGTGCCCTTCCCCTCCTGGGGATCCCTGCTTTCCAGACAGCCCCTGGTCCTTGGCACCTTGCCCAGCAACTTCCAGTGATTAAAGGAAACCCCAGTGCAGGTCTATATAAGAGATGCTGATTTAACAGTTTTGCCATAAACCATTATTCATTATCTGTGTTTCACTGGATAACCTGGGCCCTGTTGAAGAAGTGCTATTTCTTCAGCAGTCAGCTGTATTTTAATGTTACATTACTGGTAAAACACCCCCAGAGAAAATCCAAGCATTGTTCCATTCATTCAGGGTAAAAATATTCCAAGGTGAGGTAATGTTCTGTGACACTGTGCAAGTTAATTTATAAAAGAATTAACTGTGTTTAGAAGAGAGGATGAAACTCCTTTCTCCAGCCAGCCAGGGTTGGAGCGGCCCTGAAGTGAAATGTGCTGGTAGAAATAACAATTCTTCCTTAAAAGACAGGTTGTTAGGGGCGTGGGTTTTTTTGGTTTGCTTTGGTTTTGGGGTTTTGTTTGTTTGGTTTTTTTTGTTTGGGTTTTTGCTGTGATTTTGTTTGGGGTTTTTTGTTTGTTTGTTTTTTTGTTTGTTTTGGGTTGGGGTTTTTGTTTGGTTTGGGTTTTTTTATTTTTGTTTGTTTGTTTTGTTTTTGGGGGTTTTTTTAAGTTCAGGGGCTAAAACCAGGATGAGTAGAACCAGAGTTTAAGTGGAAGGGCAGCTGCTTGGGCTGGTCAAGCCAGGGGACTTCTGCTGTTGGGTAATTCCCATCAGCTGGAGCACTGCTACACGCCTGGCTGCTAATTAAGTAACGTTAATGAGAGCTCTGGGATGGTAGAGGATATCAAAGGCTTGCCTGGGCTATGGCATCCCTACAGAGCTGCCCCAGGATGTTTCAAGAAGTCCCAGGAGCTCAGCAGCACCAGGTCTCTGGAGCTTCAGACCTCCCACAGCCCAATTTCACAGGTATTTGGTCACCACGAGCGCCCCGTGCGCTTTGAGGTCCCCGGTGGGGAGGGGACCCGAGCACTGCTGTGTGTCCTCTGCCAGCAAAGGGTGCTGCAAGCTGTGGGTGCCAGCTGTGAAAGGCCTGGAATGCAGTTATCCTGAGATTTCCGTGCTGCTTTCTGTGGCTGCGCTTCCCTGGGTTCCCAAGGACGTGGGATCTCTTATGGGAAGGTGCTGGCACCCCCCTGGGCTCCTCTCCCCTCCCCAGCGCAGCCAGAGGTCTGGACGCATCCCGAGGTGAATCCGTGACGCCTGGGTGGGGACACACATCAGAGCAGGCACTGCTGGGGATGCTCCCCCTGGGCTCTGGGTCTGGCTGCAGGGATGCCCTGGTCCTGCACGCCTGAGCTCCCGCTGCCAATGACGGATGGAGCCAGGGACGACCCTCCAGAGCTTCTGTTCCAATGAATGTTTGCGAATTTGTCCCCCTTATCTGGCAGCTTTCGCCTCTGCTTTGCAAAAGCAGCGAGGAGTCTCTATTCTGGAGCTATTTTTCAACATAATGATTTATAATAGATGAAGAAAATGAAACTGCTGGAGGAAGAGAGGCCCAGTCTGGGCGCTTGGATGGCCTAATGAAGTCCCATCCAAGTTCCCATTTCTTGTCAGCTCTTAATTCTCCCTCCAATTCAGTCCCCAAATTACTTTCCCTAGAACTGAATCTAAATATGAAAATCAATTAAGAAGGGAACGAGTAGCTACATCTGGGAGAGGAGGCAAATATAATGACAAATCACCTGGTTCCTTTTGAGCATGCAAATTAACATTTAGAGTGTATTTTGAGGAAGGGGAGCCTGGAAATGCTGCTTCACAGAAACTGCTAGATCAATTTTCCGAGCCTGAGTGCTAGAGATTCTTCAAAGTTACTGAGGGCTCTGTCTTGGGATAAAAATATAAAAAAGACAAGAAATCAATGCTGATAATTAATTTAGCAGAATCTATTCGTTCTTTCTCCTTCCAGTCAATGCAAAGGGAAAATCATACAGGAGCTGAATTTTACATTTCCACAGAGATTGTGCCAGGACAAAATGAATAAATGCTCACAAATTAGTTCAAAAGCTCTCTGCAACATTGTTGGAATGGGGCTTTTTAATTAACTGGAGGAATTTGTCATCACTTTCCCCCCTGCCCTTGTGAGGGAAAGCGACCGCCATCCAATGTGCTTGGGCAGCCCAGCCCTCCCGAGATGATGCAGCTACAGACCAGAATGTGAAAGAGCTTTAAGCTGGAAAACAGCAGTTCCCCAGCCTCTCCTTCAAGGGAATTTCCTTTTTTTTGGTTTAGGTCGCCTGGTTCTCAGTTTGATGTGCAGCCAATGCATTGCCAAGTCCAGCCTCCACACTGGGAGCTCATGTCCCAGCCAGGATCCTTCATGTGTCCCGCAAACAGGAGCTGACTGGGAGTTTGTGGGATTAATCTCCTGGGAACAGACTTCTTAGTAGGGCTTGTTGTGACGGGACAAGGGAGGATGTTTTTAAATTAAGAGGGTCAAGTCAGACTAGATACAAAGAGAAATTTTTTTTATTAAGAGGATGGTGAGGCTCTGGTACAGGTTTCCTCAGAGAGGTGGTGGATGCCTCGTCCTTGGAAACACTCAAGGCCAGGTTGAACAGGGCTGTGAGCCCCTGGCTCAGAGGAACGTGTTCTTGCCCATGGCCGGGGTGTTGGACTCGAGGAACTTTTGAGGTCCCTTCCAACCCGAACCATCCTGCGATTCTATAAATACTTTGAGGTTTTGTAGGGTTCCTAAACAGTTTAGGGGGTTTGCAGGGTTAGTAAATAGTTTAGGGGGGTTACAGGGTTACCACCAGGTGCTGGGCTGGGAGCCTGGAGCAGGGGTGAGGGGCAGAGCAGCAGCACATCCTTTGCTCCATCCATCACAGCCAGAGAGGAGCTGGCTCTTAACTATTCAAAACTCATCTCCCCTCCCATTAGCAACAAATGGGAAGAGGATGGATTTTGGTAATGAATCCCCAGTAGGGTACTTCAGTTTAAAGCAAAACGTGTCCAGTTAAATGTGTCCTGTGGAAAAGGGTTTGATTGCTCTAATCCTCCAGCTTCAGTTTGGTGGGAGCCGTGGCATATTGCCAGGCAGAAGGGCTGTGCAAAAACGTGACAGATGGAAAATAAGAGGGGGAAAATGGGTCCTGGGCAGGTTCTGCCTTTGGTCTCTGCTTCAGCAGTGGTGGGCAGGCTTGGGGGATGAGGGGATTTGGGTACACGCGGCTGCGGCATCCGCCTGGGTTTGCCTGGCTCCCTCCTCCTGCCAAGCAGGGTTTGCCTGCAGAGCTGCCTGTGCTCTGGGAAAGGGAAAGGGTCTGGTCTGATTTTTCAAACCTGTTTAGTGTGCTGTGGCCTAAACCATGGCTGGCTGAGAGGAGGGACGTGTTGGTGCGATGCCGACACGGACAAGCCCGGGGTGCTTGTGGAAAAGGGGCTGTGTAAAATCCGGGGCTGGTGAGAGGGGCTTGCTGCTGGTGTTGTGGGCATTTGGCCCTTGCTCCGCCTGCAAAATGAACTGATTTATTTCCATGAAAATATCCTCTATTTCTTGATTAGTGAGACTCAGCCAAGGGCAGGGGGGTTGCTGTCTGGGGGGTTTCGTGGCCTGTCCCAGGCGGTGGCTTCCCCAGGAACCCCAAGAGCTGATAGCCCTGAAATAGTGGCCCACACCTCTAATAAATCCAGGTTTTGGCCAGTGTCCAGAGACAGAAACATGGGATTTTTCTCATGTACATACAAAACTTGTTGCTTTGTGTAAGG
>VXAY01001191.1:614561-629356 GCA_013399855.1 Oxyruncus cristatus | reverse complement strand
GGGGGGGGGAAGAATCAACCCTGCTGTGCCAGGCATCTGAATCTGCTTGGTCTTGGGAAGCAGAAAAAATTCACTTGGCACTTTAGAGCAAGGGATGGCTTCTGGGACAGGAAGGGCAGCCGAGGAAAGGTTCATTTATTATCATCCTTGTCATGACTTTTATTAGCAAAGCTCTATTATAGGCATTTTTCTCTTTCTGTTTGCTCGTTGTTTTTCCTCAGGAGTGGCTGGGCTGTTCCCCCCGGACGGGTAACGAGGGTGCAGGGTGCAAACCCTGCTAGTCAGAGCTGGAATATGTCCCAACCAGCCTCTTTTAAACCCTCAGCGCTGTGTCATCCCAGAACAAACCACATCCCCAGTTCAGCAGGAGCCTAATAAGCCTCCCAGGACTGGTCCAGGTGCCCTGTGGTCCCAGTTCGCTCGGTGCAAACCCACATGAGCTCCAGGGCTCTGCTTGGCAGCAGAGCTGAGCTGTGATTTTCCCTCCCTCATTAACAAATAAATCTCTTGGTGGAGGAGGTTTGTGTGATGGATATTGGCCACGATCCCAGTAGGGCAGGCGATCGTGTTCAATTACTTTATTAGCAGGACGAGGTTCATCCCGGTGACTCCACGCACCAGCTCCGGGCTGGGCCCGGCAGGTCGGAGCTCCAGCAGGATCAGATGCTGCTTCCCCTGATGGAGTGGCTGGTCCAGCCCTGTCCCCCATCCTCAGGGCTTCTGTGCTGCATCTGCCCTCGTCACAGGCCTGGACCACACGGCAGCTGCTTGAAATGAAGGAATTTCTCTTTTCTTTGTCTTAAAAATGCATAAATGATCTCTTCAAACTGAGGATGATCAAGGGTTAAGCTTTTTATTGGATGGTTCAGTTGCTGTGTCTGTGTTTGGAGTTTCTGTGAGTTCCTGCCCCCAGTTTGATTAGCATCAAACCCCAGCACGTTTGTCATGAGGAAGGAGAACATCAACTGACATTTTTAGGCCAGGGCCAAATTCATCACTTGTCAGGCAGCTCTGCAGCCGTGTCTCTGCATTTGCAGGGGAAGATGGAAGGGATGCTCCCAGCCCAGGTCTAGCAGGGAAACAAACCAGTCCCACAGCACCTACTGTGTTCCCTGTCCCACCTGCCACTGTCCCTTTGCCTGCTTTGTGTTCCAGCACATCTGGCCCAAGCCCAGCTGCTTTTTGGGCTGTCTGTCCTGCCTTCTGCTTGGGTTTAACTTGGCAAATGGAGCTCCAGGCTGGAATGCTGTGACCCCTTCTATGTGTGTCCATAGGCAGGGGGTTGTCCTGCATCTTACCCACTATAAATAGTATATGAGTGTGTGTATATAGATGTGTATAAATACATAGACAGATTTGCAAGTTGATATCCAGTCATGCAATGCTGGGTTAACAGCTGGACTCTTTAAGATCTTTTCCAAGCTTAATGGTTCTGTGCTTCCACGATTACATATATATTTATAGAAATAAAATAGGCAGATTTGCAAGTTGATATGCGATCATGCAGTGCTGGGTTAGTGGATGCACTGGATGGTTAATGGTCTTTCCCAGCCTAAAGAATTCTGTTTCCCCATGCACTGTAAGAAGGAGAAGTGTGATTTTGCAGCTGGGGAAATTGAGGCACAA
This sequence comes from Oxyruncus cristatus, assembly GCA_013399855.1. NCBI lineage: Eukaryota > Metazoa > Chordata > Aves > Passeriformes > Cotingidae > Oxyruncus > Oxyruncus cristatus. The sequence goes on along the minus strand of VXAY01001191.1, from coordinate 627,730 downwards.
GTTACCTGGCTCGTACCTGGAGCCAGTGGGTGAAAAAACTAATGTTCCTCACGTTTATTCAGTTATCCCAGCGAAGGAAAGGGCTCCCCTGCAGTTCAGCCTTGCAGAGCAAATCGCACGCGGGTGGGCACAGAGCATCACTTTATTTCCCAGGTATTCTGCTTTGTCCAATATTATATGAAAAATGAGATCTGACTTGGGATATTGTGGGGGTAAAAGGTACCAGTGTGCATTGGGATTAGGGTTTTGGTTTCGTTGGGTTTGCTTCTTCCTTTATTTCCACGAGGAGTAGCAGCAATAACATCGTGGCTGCAAAGGCAGAGCTTGCTTGGAGAAAATCCAGGCTGGTTTGACACTCTGTTGCCCTGAATGACAAGAATAAAATTAAAAAGAAAAAAAAAAAAAAAAAAAAAAAAAAGGGGAAAAAAATTGAAGGAAAGAAATTCCAGCAGCTACTGCTCCTGCTCTGGCATTGCTAATCCAACAGCTGAAGGTTTATTTGTACTGACTAAGCTGGAGTGAGCAACTTAATTCCCTCTTAATTCTCTTCAGAAGGCTTCAAAAAGCCTAATAGCTGTTTTCCTGCATGCTGTTAACTCCGAGGCAGCCCCTGGCCTGCCCAGGCTCCGTGGATTTCGTCGTGGTGGTCGGATTTTTATCAGCCCTTCCCAGTAACGGGTGGGATTGGAGCCTGGAGCAGGACTGATGGAGCTGCTGAAGATGGAGCCGTTATTTCTTGGTGCTTTATGCATTATTCAGGCAGTGACAGCAGGGCTGCCCCCATGGCTCTGGCAGGGGTGGCCTCGCTCTGTCCCCCTGCCATGTGCCGTGGGGTCACCCTGAAAGTTGTCAGCCAGGGCTTGGCCAAATGTGTCTTTTAGAACCTCCCCTGGCCCCTGCGGCTCCAAAAGTGTCTTCTGGGGTTAATAGACTGCAAATCCCACTTAGGATTTACAGCATCTCTGCGAGCATCTCCAGGCCTGCTGTGGATGTGGCAAAGCTGCTCAGTGCTGGTTTTTTCCCTGGCAGCCTGAGCCCAGCACCAGCATCCCCATCCCTCCACATGCTGCATAAAATCTCGGGAAATATGGCAGAGCATCCCACCTCCCTCTGCCCTGAGGTTTTTCCAGACCAGCAAACCAGTCTCCATCCGACCCCAGTGGGTGCAAGGCAAACCTTTACCTACAAGAAACACCTTCCCCAAATAGACAATTAAAAAGAAAAAAAAAATCAAACCAAAAAATTAAAATCAAACCGAACCCAAAATAAAAAACAACCCTCGAAAACCTGAAATCTTTTAATCAGTGTGGACTTTCAAGGACATTTCTGGGTGTAGGCCCTGAGGAGAAGGGGCTGCTCTTTGTAGCCTGCTGAATCCTGTAAGATATTTGGAAGGACAGAAGAGGAATTGGAAATTGCACTTCTTGTAATTGAGGGATGGGGTGTGTAGCAACTGAGTGTCAGGACTGGGAGCACGGAGGGCAGAGGGAGACCCCAAATATGCACTGAGGAAGGTTGGCAGGAGAATGGGAGTTTTACCCTCCTGTAGTATTTCATACCTGTGAACCTCCAGCCCACAATTAGAGATAGTTGAGATTTTGATGCAAAGCACTTTTTTTTTTTTTTTTAACTAGAAAATGATAATTTCAGGGGATATTTGCAGGGAGAAGGGTTGGTCTTGATGGATTTTGCTGGAGGGAATTATTTCAAATTCTGCCTGAATAATCGTCCACTGGTGTTGGGAAACTGTGTCTCGTTGGGAGGTTGTAGCTGATGTGTCATAATCCAATGAGCACAAAATCAAATTGCTCCGCTTGGTAACATCCTTATTCCTCATTTTCCACGAAAATGAGACATATTTGTTATGTGTCAATGCTGTAAGTGAGCCCAGCTTGCTGGAGAGGGGAGCTGGTCCCATGTGGACAGTGCAGGTGGGGGGCAGCAGAAAAGCTCCTGGTCTGGATCTCTGGAGAGGGAGGACACAGGTTCAGCTCAGAGTTGCCAGGTCAGGGGCTGCCTTCTGCCCTGGGAGCATCCCATTCTGGCTTGGGGCTGTGGTGTGGCTCATCCCCAGTGGGGAAGCCAAAATAATCCTTTGTGCAAAGGGCAAAATCTGTTGCAATAGGAGAGCAAAGGATCTGCCAAGTCTTGGATGATTTTGGGAGGATGTTAAACGGTTGAGGTGGGAAGGAGCGGATGTTTTTAGGGAGGTGTTAAACAGCTGACGCATTATTGATGGTGACAGGGCTCTGGGGACAGTGCAGAGCCCAGGCTTGGGGGACAGCTGGTCCCACAGCTCACTCTGTGCCAGCCTGCAGGATGGTCCTTGGAAACCCTGCCTCCTGCCCCTCCTTGCACATCAACAAGGTGTTTGTAGCACATCCTTCAAAGAAACCGCCCATTTTCTTTCCCTCGCTGTTTGCACACGTCGTTTATCACCTAGGGAGGAGCAGTTCCCTGCTGGATGGAGGATGTTGCCTGCTTAGTGCCAGGGACAGGGAATTGGGACCCCTGAACCCTTGGCCACAAGGTTCAGAGGTCTTCCCCGCGTCTATCGAGGGGCCAGAGGTGCAGGGGAGACCTCTGAGCCAATGCCTGGAGGTGGCAGGTCACACCAAACCTCGCAGGAAGGGGGACAGTGGGGTGCCCACATCCAAGCATCCTTCTTTTCTTTCCCAGCTCTGCCGCCGGGATCAGCCCTTCCCAAGCAAAGCCCCATCTCCAGTCTTCACTGACATCTAGTGGCACTGCTGACGCTTGGAGCTGGCACGGGGTGGCTGCTCGAAGCCAAAATGAGCCTTCTTGATGGTTCCCATCCTGGGGGGTGTTCGCACTTTCCCGATGGGAAAATCCATCCCCTTGCACGTGCCATGGACCTTGGAAATAGTGTCCCTGGCACCACTTTGGCTCTGCAGGTGATGGCATTGAGGTGGGAAGGGGTTGAGTGGCTTTGACCCCTGTATCTGCCTGATTCAGTTTTCTTTTTTGAAGGCTAGGGGAAAAGGTTGGGGGGAGGATCCTCATCCTCTCTTGGGCTGAGGGAAAAAGGAGCAATGTGTTCGCACTCAGCAGGAGTCATAAATAGTCCAGGGTAAAAAGGCTGCTTAAATATGTGGTCCAGGGTTAAAAGACTTGCTCCGGGGGGTTTTAAATATAACAGCAAACCTTTGCTGGCTGCAGGTTACCCTCTCTGTCACTCTTCTCCACACTGCTCAGCAGCAGGGAGCACGGCTGCCCTCCTGAGCAAGGGAGGGTTTGAAACGTGCTGCTGGACGCATCAGTCAAGAGGGCTTCTCACATTTTTCCCACCTAGAGGAATGGAAAGATCTGGCAGGACGGGTCTGCTTTGATCTGCTCAAATTGAGTTAGAAGCTGTAAAATGGGGGCAGGTGGGAAGAAGTAGCAGGAGAGGCACCTGTGAAGAGTTGAGGATGCTGAGGCAAAGGGGCTGGGATGTGCCCAGCTCCACAGATTCCCCCCAGTGGAGGTGAGTGACACCCCCCCAGGTCTTGTAACTCCACCAAGGACAATGGATGGTGTTGCTCTGCGCCCACAAACCCAGTTTGTAAAACCTCAGCTGGTGCAGCCACCCAGTGCCACCCACCCTCAGAACTCCCAGGGGTGGAGGGGCTGGAGCTGCCTGGACTGATTTTACTTTCTCCACCAAAAAAAAATGAAAATTGATTAACTTTGTTGCTGTGCAAACACAGTTTTATGGGGTTTTTTATAATCCACACTGTTCTGAATTTCCCTCCCAAAGTGCCACAGAGCCCAGTACAGCCTCCACACTGCTGGGAATCGCTTGTACAGGAACACATTATCTGATAAGAATCTCCCTGGGTTTTTTTTCTTCCCACTGAACATCCTTATCTCTGCCCTGGTGTTGTGTGTGCAGGCAGGAAAGCGGCTCCTTCCCATTCATCTGCTGGAGATTGGGTCGATTCACTGCCCCCAGAGGACCATCAGGGCACGATGGTCCAGCCATCCCTTTTCTGCAGAACCAGAGAGAAAATCAGCAGCTCAAAAGCCCCATTCCCAACTCCACAATGGGAGGAGCAGAGCAAGGGGAGCCTGACCCATCTCCAAGGGGGAAAGTGGAACTCCTGAAGAGCTGGGCCCTCCTCCAGGTCAGGACCTTGATCTACAGGGGTACCTACTTTTAATTGAATCTGTTGATTTTCAAGTAAATTAACTCCTGGGCAGATTTTGAAGCCACGAGGCTCTGCTAAACAATTTCTGCACTAAGAGGGGAAAGGTTTGCCAAGGAGGCAGGAGCCAACAGCAGCTGGCAGACACGGATCCCCACCGCTCACCACAGCCAGAGCCCGGCATCGAACAGCCCAAGGTGTTCAAAGCTCGAAGCTAAACGCTTTTTTAATGGGATAACATAGCCATGATATTTATTTATTTATTTGAGGATCATGTTTTGCATGCAGGATGGGGGTTTTTTAACATTTCTTTTTTTTTTTTTTTTCCTCCTTACCACTGGGAAGAGGAATATAAAAGCCTGTAATCTCCAGCTGGCAGATGCCATAAGCTTCAGGTGCCTCCCAGTGCTCACGGAGCAGTTTTGTTCTCCCACCTTATCTCCACCTCCAGGTCACATCATCTCGGGGCTCAGCACAGTTCCTGGGGGGAGTGCAGAGCGCTGCTGTCCCATCCCTGCTCCGGGCAGGGGGTCTCAGGGTGGGCTGTGATCCCAAACCAGGCAGGCAGCAGTGTGTTTCTCAACGATAACCCTTCTCCCAGCTGGTGCAGCTCAGCCGCCGCTCGCAGATGCTGCTCCTGGGCCACAAACCCATCCTGGCACAAGCATCCCTGGAAGGCCTTGATAATCAAGAAGAAACCAATTTTCCCCACCTCCTCAGGTATTGTAGCTTTCAGTGCTAATTATTGTGTGTTTTAATTCATCCATAACTGATATGATCTTCAAAGCTTAAATGTCTTGCTCTAACGCTTCCAGATTTTTATCCTTTTTTTTTCTTTGAACTCCTGAAAAGGAGCCTCTGGGACCCTGCAGCTTTCGCTTTATGTTTGCATTTAATCAGCTTGCTTTTCTTCCCCGAAACAAAGACAAATAATGCTGCCACGGTTTCTCCTTGGAAATTTCTCCACATTGAGAAGAAGAGAGGGGGAAAGCATGAACTTGTTAACGGCTGAGTTTCCCGATGTCTTTCCTCCTTTTTATCTGGTTTGCCACAAGACAAACGACTCTCTTAGTTTAGCTGAGAAGCTGAAGGGTACCCCTATAATTCAGCAGTGGTCCAGCCAGCTGGAGGCCTGGGGAGCCATGGTGAGCAGGTGTGATGGGGTGTCACATCCCTCCCGACGCCGCGGGATCACCAGGCCGGGGAATCCGGTCCTGGTGGCAGAACACCACCCCGGGAACGTGGCAAGAGCGTCACCGGTGCTGTGTGGTGAAACCCTGGCCACCGGGGCAGTGAAATAACTCTGGTAGATGGCAGGAGGTTGGTTTGTGCTGCTCCAACACAGAGGTGGCAATGCGGGTCAAGGTGGTGCTTGGAGAGGGGGGGAAGCATCCGTAGTGCCCATGGGTGCCATTCCTTTTTATTCCTTTATTCCTTCCAACTCCTGCAAGGGAGTCTCTGGGACCCCACAGCTCTCGCTTTATGTTTACATTTAATCAGCTTGCTTTTCTTCCCCAAAACAAAGACAAATAACGCTTCTATGGTTTACCCTTGGAAATTTTTCCACATTGAGAAGAAGAAAGAGGGAAAGCAGCATCTAAGGTAACGCTGAGTTTCCTGGGCATTATTCCAGCAGATGGATTTGTTGGCCAAGCGCTCAAGTCCTGCCCCTTTAGAGGACCCTGACATGAGGACTGTGCTGTGCAGATGCAGACACAGGGAGATGTTGGAGGTGGCTGTCCTGGCAGTGGTGACAGGGCTCAGAAACCACAGCACAGCCCCCATGCCTGTGACAGGATGGCCGGGACACAACCCATGCCAGGAGGTCACTTGCAGGGCCCCTTCTCTCTCCCCCTTCCAAAGAAGCCAAGTGGAACATTTTGAGTCATATTTCTGCTTTTCTCATACCTGCTCCCAGCTGGAGCTGATTTATCTCTGCAGCTTGCACAGCTACATCCAAGAGGGACATGTTTTGCCTTCGTAGTACATGAGATTGCTATAAATTACTGGCTGCTTTGTGTCAGCCTGAGCCTGACACGGCCCATAAAACCTTCTGGCCGTGTTATTGCACTTGAACCTGGCAGCAGGCTGCTGCTGGTGAGCTGGCCCAGACCCAAAGGAAGGGGTTGCCAGCTCCAAGGATGTATTGTTCTTCACGGCGACACCCCCAGCCTTGTTCCTAAAGTCACACGTGGATTTTATGAGTCCATGGAGCCTCAGAAGGAAGAGCTCTGCCCTTGCTGACACTTGTGTCTCTGGACAGCCACTGCTTGCTCCAGGTTTACAGGGGAAGGTGCAGAGGATGGTGCCAGGCTCTTTTCGGTGGTGTCCAATGACACGACAAGGAGAAATGGCCATAAACCAAAACACAACAAGTTCCACCTCAACATGAGGAAGAACTTTCCATGGAGGTGGCAGAGCACTGGAACAGCTGCCCAGGGAGGGCGTGGAGTCCCTCTCTGGGCACATTCCAAAGCCACCTGGACACTTTCCTGTGTCACCTGCTCTGGGTGACTCTGCCTTGGCAGGGGGGGTGGACTGGATGATCTCCAGAGGCCCCTTCCAGCCCTGGTTATCCTGGGATTCTGATTCTGTACCATGGCCACCCCTCCCCTGCGAGCAGGTGGGCAAAGCACTTCACAACTTGTGTTAGTGAGGCTTGCAGGTGGAATAATAATAATAATAATAATAATAATAATAATAATAATAATAATAATAATAATAATAATAATAGTAGTAGTAGTAGTAATAGTAGTAATATCATATTCCTAAAGCACAGAACCAGTGAGGTTAAAACTCAGCAGTCTCAAGGCGAGATTGCTGCGTGTTCACTCTATTATGTGTAAGTGATGTGCATGGGAGGGCAGTGGGGAGCAAAGGGGGGCCTCGTGAGAGCCACAAAAATTGGACTTCTAATTTAAAACTGCCCTCTCCTGTTCAAGTGTCTCTCCTGACAGTCCATTTTTTATTTCCCCTATGCAACAGTGATCAGCAGGTAGCAAGGGAGAAAGGAAACCGATGGTCTCTGCCTGATTTCAGTGCTGTAAATTATAGATATCTATGGAACAAAGGAGTGCTGTGATATTAATTTCTGTTGTTGAAAATCACAGACCCTCTACTTTAATTTACTGCTAAATAATAAATGACTTTGTGAGATAGTCGGCAGAGATAAAGACTCCTCGGTAAATCAAGCAGCTCATAAGCACTTACGGATCAGTCTGCCTTGTGTGTGTACTTAAGTGGTTTATATTGTTCTCAGAAAGCAGAAATAAGCAGGCGTTTAACTGATGCTATCTGCCAAAATAAAGGATGAACCCGTGAATCAAATGGCTTCCTGCAAATCCTCATTTGCATTTGCAGAATAGAATGAAAAGTGGTGCTTTAGGGATCCTGAAACGTTTAGATACAAGCCTAAAATGTGTCCCGCAGGAGGCAGACATTGGGGCCCGTCGTGGAGAGCAGCAGGTAGGTTTGTATAGGGTTTATGTAGGTTTTGTATATATGGGGAGGAGGAGGAATGGAGTGTATGGATAAGCCTGGAAGATGACAGGTCTCTCCTCATCCTGCATCTGCAAAAAAACTCTGAGAGCACCCATTCTCATGGCACTTCGTGAGAAATCGTGCAAAGGTGAGAGAAGGATGAGACTGGGAACCCAGATCTGCTATGGAGAGCCAGACCCCTGGCTGGTCCTGCCTCAGCTTCCCTCTTGGCACGCACAAGAGGGAAACTGCCTTCCCAGACTGCCATACAGGTCTGTCTCCTGGCTCAACATGTGATTTTCTCTCCCCCCTGGGTCCTCTTGTGCTGGGCAGCAGTAAAAAAAAGCCATTAATTCCATCTGCAGGGAAGTCAGGAGCTCTTGGGTGGCCGTAAGGAAGATGTGTCGGGCTCTGGGAGCGCAGCTCCGGATCCAGGAAGGTGACGTCCTCAGCATGCCAGGATCCAGCTATTGGCAAAGGCAAGTTCGAGTCAAAACGATGCAATTAGAGTCTGAAGTGAAAATAAGATATGGATGTGGCCGATTTTGACATTTATAGCACGTGTTTGTTATGCAAATTGGCCAGACTCTACAGGAATGCAACAGAAGGAGATTGCAAAGGGCACCAACTCATCCGAGGCGCCTCTGCTGGAAGCGTCTCCTGCATGACTGTGGCCGTGTTAAACAGTTTGTCGGCGTGGTGGGGAGGCAACCAGGGGCACGGGGGCTCTGTGAGTGGTGGCAGTGCCTGGCTGGGGATGGGGGACATTTAGGGATGTGGGTTTGACAGAGTAAGAGGGTTTCAGTGCAAGCAGGTGTCAGTGCTGGTCCCCAGGATGCAAATACAGAGGCATTTCCTTGGGATAATTTCAGCAACCAGAGCTCCTGGCCTCACTTTCAAGGGCACAGGGAGCTCCCATGAGCAAAAACAAGTGCTTTGGGGTATTTCAGAGTGTGGCTGCCTGAGCACAGAATACAAGGGACTGCCACAGTCCTTTAAGGGTTGACATCTGTCTCTGCACTGCCCAGCCTTCCTCCTGCTTACACATGGCTCCACTGTTAAAGATGCTTATTTACCCCCTGAGTGCAGGCACACTAAACTGGGCAGTTTGGGGAGGACTCTCCATCCCACTTTGGGGTGTGTTTCAGCTCTGTGGAGAGGCCTGAGGATGCTGTTGTGCAGCACAGAGGAGCTCAGGGATGTGCCCAAGAAGGTAGTCAAGCTCCATGACATAGTGCCTGCTGCTGTCTGCTGGAGAGGACAAACAACCCCTGGTACAGCTGTTATGAGGGAAGCACAGCCCTGTGGAACTGGGTCTGGCAGAAGCTCTGCCACGGTGAGTTATTCTTCCAAAAAAAAGCCCCTGGTAGGTGGGAGGCAGCAATCAGCAGATGCCTGGCCACCACAGTGCTCCTCTGCAGGCCACTGGCTCTCAGATTTATTATCTTCCGAGTGGAGGACACCAGCCCAGCTGGCTCCATCTGAATCGTGCACACAAACTGCCCAGCTGGCAGGCTGATAGGGCAGAAACCTCCAGCTGGGGACAGTGATGAGTGCCTGAGAGAGAAAACATCTTTCCCCAGCACAGCCGGATTTGTTCGAGGATATTTCTCTACGAGCAAGTGGGTTTGAATAACAATTCATTAGATACACAAACCTCTACAACCTTTGCTGGCAGCAGGGGATTGGGGGCAGAGGAGATGCTGATGGGAGTAATTCCAGACACAACTGAGCTCTGTGGAGTAAGAAATTTTCACTTTGTTTTTTAGTTTAAGCCAGAGATCCCCGAGCTTTCAGCCCAGACACTCTGTGGTACCGTGACGGGAGGGACGTGTGCTCTGCAAGTGCCTTGGCCTCAGGTGTCCAGGTGACATGACCAGCCATGGCAGTCTCCACCCAAGGGGGACACCTGCATTTTGATCTCTGATGGATGTATTTTCCAAGTGTGACATGGGACAGGAGGGTGGAGCCAGGTTGGAGTCAGCCTCTGCTCTCAGGGAACAAAGGACTGAGAAGAAATAGCCTCAATTTGTGCCAGGAGAAGTTCAGATTGAATTTTAGGGAACATTTCTTCACTGAAAGGGTTGTCAAGTCCTGGAACAGGCTGCCCAGGGCAGTTCTGGAGTCATCATCCCTGGAGGGATTCAAAAGGCATGTGGATGTGGCATTTGAGGACATGGTTTAGTGGTGAACACAGTTGTGCTGGGTTAATGGTTGGACTCAGTGGTCTTAGAGGTCTTTTCCAACCACAAGGGACTGTGAAGTCTCTCAGTGTGAGCAGCCCCAGGAGAGGCAGGAGTTTGTGTGTGGTGGGAGCAGACGAGGAGCATGTGCTGAGCAAGGTTTGCACATCAGATACCCACAGTACAAACATGCACAGGCCAAGGGCTCAGCTTTGTGTTTCAAACTCTCTGGAAAGTCCACGGTGCCTGGACATGTGAGGCCAACTTCCTGGCAAAACTGCCCAACCAGCGCTGGGCAGAGCTGGGGACCACCCTCAGCCTTTCTGGTCTTGCCAACAGGAGAACACGGAGAGGTGAAAGGCATTTTAAGGATTTGATGCACTGACATGTTCCTGTCCTTTGCACATGGTCTGGAAAAGCTCTGGTGGCAGCAAACCCTCTGGTCTGTGCATTCTCCCCATGTGTGTGCCGAGCTGCAAACCTTCATGCTGATGGAGCTTCCCACCCTCTGCTCCCAAGGAGGCAGAAAGCCTCCGCTCCCTGCTCTCAGGCACCACATGGAACCAACACGGAACACATGGAACCAACCTCCCCGCATCCTACAGGATACTCTTCACAAGGACCAGCTGTGGGAGCTGACGGCCCCATCAGGACTCACAGTGCTGTGTTCTGCCACGTTCCACACCCCAGCACCGACTCCAAACGCCGGAGGATCCAACCCCAGCACGACCAGGCTCCCAGAGCCACACGCTATTGAGCTTTGCTAATGCTGTTGAAAGACGGGGCAGCTCCAATTTGCCCAGAGCTGCTTGGTCGTAACGTGGCACGGCAGGGACGGGCTGTTCCCGAAACCACTTCTGACACTGAAAGCATTTTGCTGGAGCACAGCGAGAGAAAAACAAATTACTGTGGCATAAATGAGAAAATCCATCATCGGCGGGAAGAGGAGAGAATTGGTTTAAGGATCCACGTAGGAGACTGTGACAGTAATCACACAACAGCCCTTTAAATGTCAAGGGGGGTGAGCATGGTTTAATAGCAACCGAAACGCTGCCAAGCCGGGCGACGCGGAACAAAGCAGATGGATGGATAGATCTACCTATTATCTGCTCCCTGGAGAAAGAGAAGAGGGAGATAATTCAGGTTTGTGCTTGATCTACTGTGTAAATCTCGGAGAGGTAATGTTTTCTTTTATCAAAAAGGAAAAAAAAAAACCCAAAGAATGTTTGTTTTCTCAGGACTGTCCCTGCCATCAGCCAGACAGCCTGGGCTCAGCTGTACAAAGGAGATACACAACGTTTACAGCTGGCCACAGCCTGGGCAGTGCTGTGCCCCGGAGGAATGAAATCCTGGGGGTGTGTGGCAGCCAGTCAGGCCCTTCGTGGGCCTGTGGCTCTGTTGAGCAGTGCTGTGGCAAAGAGGGGACGAAAGGCACGGCAAAGAAGGGCAGCAGGCTGAACCATCTGCGGCATTGGGCGTGAAGTGCTTTTTTCTTTCCAAGTGAAACACATGAAAGGGTGTGAAATGCTTTTGCTCTGCACACACAGTGCCCTGAGCTGCCCTGATGAGGAAATCGGTGGCTCTCGCTGTCCATAGTGGGGTGTCTGGGTGCTTCTTCCACCTCCCTGCCAGGCTGGTGATAGACAAGGTTTTGAGGGTCTCAGAGCCCCTCTAACTCAGCTGGAAAAGCCCAGCTCTTGTGTGAGGGTGCCAGCACAGCCTGGCTGCAGGGCTCTTCCCCTGTTCTCTGGGCACTTTCTGGCACCATTAAAGGATTCACTGCAGTCACAGCTGGATGTGATGATCCTGGAGGTCTTTTCCAACCTGGACGATTCTATGAACCTGTAAGAGAAAAAGAACACTGAGCAGTATCACTTCCAACACGAAACCAGCAACACGTGAAAACCTGGGCTGTGCTAGGAGAGGGAATACCCCCTGGCTTGTGAGAACTGATCAGGGGGCAGCAGGGAAGGGCTTTGTGCTCTGAAAAGTGCAAGAGCAGGTTCTGCAAAGCTGGCTTCTCAGATCCAAGCGTATTTGTGTTTTCATTCATCTCTTTGCATCACAATTCTTTGTGCAAAACGGGGATCGTGACCTCTGCTTTCACAGGGACTGGAAAGATGTTACTTAGCATTTGTAGAACATTCCAGCTGTGTATTTACAATCACCAGAAGAAAAATCACACGGAAATGGAATAGTTTAGTATTCAGAGCAGGCTCTGAGCGGTGCAGGCACCGATTCCTGGGGAACCAGAGTGTTGAACTACCTGCTCAGCTGGCACAGTGTGGGGCTGGGCTGGTGGGACAAACCTTGTCGCTGTGTCATTCCATCCCCTCGTTCAGATGTGCCAGCACTGAGAGGTCACACTAAGGTTTAATGGGTCACCCAAGAATGAGTGTTTCCTCGTGCTGTGGTGCTTGGCTTCCCCAGCTGCTCCACCCATCCAGGTTTTGCATGATTTAGACCCATATGCATATTTTATAAAAGGTCTGCTAAAATGTGTTATTGCAGCAATAAACCGAGCTCTGGCTCATTTTTAATTAGCCATCAGGGAGCAAGTTATTGTTGGAGAGGTTTTCTTCTGCTGGGCTGTTTATACTGAAATGTCTTGGAGGGAAATTTTGTGATTAAATTTCATGAGTGAGGTACCTGTATTTGTGCTGAAAGCTTAGCCAGGAATGGGGCTGTCAGAGCCACTGAAAGAGCAGCACAATCCAACATAAAAGGGCGGGCTTGAAAACCTTCAACAGAAAATTAGATCTAAAATACTGATTTACTGTGTATTAACTCCCCTGTAGCTTCAGCTCCAGCCAAGAGCATCCTCTGAACCTTCTGTGTGCGGAGATTTTGCCTACTGGGGGAATATAATCATAGAATTCGGGAACGATTTGGGTTGGAAAGGACCTTACCCTGCCATGGGCAGGGACACCTTCCACTAGCCCAGGTTGCTCCAAGCCCCGTCCAACCTGGCCTTGGGCACTTCCAGGGATGGGGCAGCCACAGCTTCTCTGGGCAACCTGTGCCAGGGCTTCCTCCCCGTCACTGTCAGAAGTTTCTTCTCTATACCTGGTCTGAATCTCTCCTCCTTTAGCTTAAAAGTGTTCTCTTTTGTCCTGTCGCTGCCTGCTCCTGTAAAAAGTCACTCTCCATCTTTGTACCATCCGTCTTTAGGCACTGGAAGGGGCTCCAAGTTCTGGCTGGACCCTTCCCTTCTCCAGGCTGAACACCCGCAGTTCTCCCAGAGCAGAGGGGCTGCATCCCTTGGAGCATCTCCGTGCCCTCCTCTGCACCAGCAGCTCCAAAACCAAACGGAGCGACACAGGGGTCCTGTTCTCTGCCTCCCCCGAGCCGCTCCCGG
>VXAY01001191.1:600440-613657 GCA_013399855.1 Oxyruncus cristatus | reverse complement strand
GGTGCAATGGGATTTTTGGGGTGTAGTGGGAGGGGTGGTGAGGTACTGGGGCAGCATATGGAGTTCTGGGGGTGAGGGGGGGCTGCAGTGTAGGGGGTTTGGTAGGACAGCCCTGGGCTGTGGTTCCTCCTTGGGGGAGGTGTTGGAGCCCACAGCAGGGTGTGGGGCAGGAGCACAGAGTGAGGGGGCTTGAAGGGGTGGGGGAAAGCCGAGTTGGGCCCAGGGGTTGAAGGGGTGAGCTGTGCTGTGGGGAGGGGGCTGCAGGGTGTTCTCCAGGGCTAACAGCCAGGCTGGACTGTTGTTTTTTCCTGTGAATTTCACAGAACTTTGTCTGTCACAGGATTTCCTGCCGGGGCCTCCGAGAAGCCACAGCCCCCGATGGTGACATGGGTGGGTATGTTGGCACTTGGTGCTGCCATTCTTGAGGGGAGGGAGGACCAGGTGAGTCGAGTGAGCCCATGTGTCTGTCCTGGGCAGGGGCAGGGGGGTCTGTGGGCTGGGGAAGGGCTGCTGGGTGGTGGGGCCAGCAGGCCCAGCCTCATCCCAGCCAGTCTGACCCGTGCCCGAGATCAGCTCCCAGGTGGGCTCCATGCGGGGGCTCACCTGTGCAGTAACAGGTGTGAGCATTCATGAAGCATTTTGATGGTCATGTATGATACTGCATACAACGTCTGCACCCCCTAATGCAGAGAAAAACAGGGTTTAGATTCTTTGGGGTATGCTGAGTCTTGTTTTGAAAATCACGTAGCAAAATCAGACTGATACTCTCTCAGGTGTGGAAAACAGAACTTGGGTACGTTTGTTTGGACATACTTTTTTTCACCCGATTTATCACTAGATATTATTTGAGTTCTAAAACTTTATTCCCCACTTAGTAGGGAACAGTGATAAGGTGGTTTTTGTGCTTGAGCACATGTAAGGCTTTGTTGAAGTTGTGTACTTTGCTCTCCTGTTACATGTTTGGTTTCTCTCCTGCAGTGGGGGGGGTTCAGCTGGGGTCAGCTCAGGGGAAGGGGAGAGGGGAAGGCCTGTGCTGGGAACCTGGCACCAGAGTGATCTTGGCTTTGGCAAAAATTCCTTGCCAAAATAAAAAGTGCTTTTCCTGCTTCATGTAGCTGTCAGATGGATGACCTGGCTCTGGTGAGCTGTTGGGAAATGTTCATGGTAGAGATGCTGCTGGGAAGGATTTTCTGGAGAGCTGGAGATGGGATGATGCTTCAGTTAACACTGATCCAGAGGAGATGGGTCTGTGTAGGACAAAGGGCTCTGGCTGAACATCCTGGTTGTTTCTTTTCAGGTGGCTGGAACAGGAGATGGTTCTGCAAGATGGTGAGAGCTACCCTAGCAGTTTGGTTTTACCTGTTTGGTCTTTTAGGAGGAATGGTTTGGATTGGAAGGGACCATAAAGATCATGTAGTTCCAACCCCCTTCCATGGGCAGGGACACCTTCCACTATCCCAGATTGCTCCAAGCCCTGTCCAACCTGGCCTTGGGCACTTCCAAGCTGTGGGGCAGCCACAGCTTCTCTGGACAACCTGTGCCAGGGCCTCGCCACCCTCTCAGTAAAGGTTTTTTTTTCCTGTTATTCAATCTAACCCTGCTCTCTGTCAGTTTTAAGCCATTCCCCTTGTCCTGTCACTCCAGGCTCTTGTAAAAAGTCCCTCTCCAGCTTTCCTATAGTTATAGAAAGCAGATTTAGGTATTAGATGATAAACATAAATAAAATCTATTTCTCAAAGCCGACTTTCTTCCTTTCTTCATATTTAATATTTCCTACTGTGCATGAACAAAGTAGAAGGACGCTTAACGTGCTGCAGGTCTGGGTGCAGGCAGGCACAGAACTGCTGCTGCATTGACTCCTGTGACCTGGGCCCAAGAAGTCACAGGCTGGAGGTGTGCAGTGCCTCAGTCCTGCTTTGGGGAGCTGTAGGGGGAATTGGATCCTGAATTGAATTCGGGAATGCTGCAGGATTTGGGAGCGTCTCGGTGTGCCAAGCTCCCACCTCCACTAGAGGGTGTGGAGCTCCGCAGAATCCTTGGCTTTCTCTGAAACTGGAAAACCGGGAGACTTTTCTTCCTTTAATGGGATGCACAGACAGCGAGGCCATGGTGGGATTACATCCCTGCTCTGTGCCTTGGCAGCAGCCCAGGCTGCTGGTGCATTATACAATTCCCAGCCGGGCTCTCCGGGTGCTCGTAGGCAGTGTCTGTGCGGGGGGAGACAGGTCAGCCCTGGGTTTGATCAGTGCCCACCTCCAGTGTGGTACCCGGGAGAAGAGGCTGCTCCCAGGGATAACTTGCACATGCCAAGTTCCCTTTCCCTCCACCTGGGAACAGGTCCCAGCTCTGGGGCAGGGAGGCCAATGGGACCACCAGTGCCCTGAGCCTGCCTGTGAGATTCTCCATCCAAGGGCGGTGTTGCCAGTGCAGTGATCCGGCTGAACGGGCACTGGTGTGAATTAACCCAAGCTGAGCCCTTTGGAGAGGGCAGTGCCAGCAGGGGAGGAAAGCAAGGCTTGTGGAGCTGTGCAGGGATGGTGTTTGCTCTGCACACTGGTCCCTGCTCATCCCTCTCGGTGCCTGGCTTTTGCTGTGCCTGGTGGTGTCCTGCAAGGCGGAGCAGAAGGACCCCGGGGCCGTGGTGGGTGGTGCAGCAGTGGTGCTCGGCACTTGCATTCTGGTGTGCTCACCCATGGCCAAGAGTGCTTGTGGGGGGTAGGGCAGGGACCGACTGTGTCCTCCGGTGCCAGATCCTGGTACAAAGCCAGCTGTGGAGCCCCAGCCAGGGTCATAACCCAGCCAAGCAAATCCTCCATCAGCTGAGCGTGAAATGGTTTATTACGTGTGCAGCTCAGAAATAACAAGGAAGGAGGCAGAGGTGTTTGCATAGGCATTTGTATTTTACCTGAACTGCAGGCAGGCCAAATGAATCCCCAGCACTGAGGCCGGGCTGGGATCCAGTCACACCCTGTGGAAAGGGAGCAGGTCCCCTGTGGGCAGGGGAGATGCCTGGGTTGCAGCAGGCAGCTGCCAAAGTAGGGCAAGTCGGTGAGCAATGGGGAAGAAAACCTCTTTGTCCTTCGGAGCACATCCCAGTGAGTGCCTTGCTGTGGCTGTGGCCTCTCCACTCCCACTAAGCCCTCAGCCCCCGTGGCCACGAGGCCACAGTGCTCCTCTACTGGGTCAGTCCTTGAAAGCTGGCCAGGAAGCGGCCCCACGCTGGGAGCCCGGCCCTGCTGCGAGGCTGCCTTCTGCTCTGCCCTCCTCTGCTCCTGTTTTGTGCTGAGGCTGGAGGAGCTGAGAGGTCTGTGCCCGGCTGGACCTTGAGCTGGGGCAGGAACTGGTTCACAGTGTCAGTGTGTTATGCAAAGGGATGAACTCTGCGTTGTCGGAAGAGGAAATGCGTGCACTTTCGCTCTGAACTGTGCAGGAATTGTGAGTGTGCAGATTTGGGGCTGTGGCCACTTCTGCTGGGTAAACAGCCAGAGAACTGCCTGGTTTCCACCTTTCCTCTCCCTCCACCACCCGCTGAGGTGGCTCTGGCAGCTCTCGTAGAGTGTGACGTCTGGGAACAGTGCTGGCAACCAGCAGTCCAGCGCAGATCCTTCCAGTCGGCATCACTCAGCTTTAGTGAAGGTTCACCTCTGCTAAGAGGCTTCTTTTATCTGCTCCCTTGGGAGCTGTTTTTAGGTCTGGCTGTAGCACTGTTCTTCCTTCAGCAGCAGATAAATTCCTGCGGTCTCTGCTGGAGGGAGGGCACAGGCTGCAGGAAGGTCACGTCTGCTGTCTCACTGCCCTGACCAAGGGGAAGGACAAGGCTGGGCTGGGCACAGCCTGAGCATCCCTTGGGCTCTCAGCTCCCACCAGAGCCAGGATTGCGTGGCAGTTCCTGTCAATCACTGGGATGACAAAGGGAGGGGGCAATCAAAGAAACCTTAAGAATATATATTTTTAAGCCGTAGCTAAGAAATCTGCCACAGCTTCAAGCTGAACCTTCCAGCCAGAGGTGAGCAGGCTTAATTTGACAGCTATTTCTTAAATATTTTAAAAGCTACCTGGAATAAACTGAATGCTTCCGAGTAGTGACCTAAATTCCACTTGCTGTAAATTTCATTAGAAAGTGGATTTGTGTGCCTGCCAGGCTGCTTTGCAGCTTCATTGATCTGCCCGAACCATGTGCTGCGTAAGTGCCTTCCTCAGCAGATTTTTAAAGAACTCGCTGTTGCATGCTGCTAGCCCAGAATGTGGTTTGTTTTCTTCCTTTTTCTCTCCTCTTCCTCTTTTTTCTTTTTTTTCCCCCTTCCTGGTGCAAATGCATCATCTGTTTACTAATCACGTCGCATCGTTAGCTGTGCGGAGTCATCCCACCACCGGCTGTGTGGGCACAGATATAGCAGCTGGGAAGGAAAATGTCACTGTCTTCAGCTTGCTTGATGTGTTTTGCTCTCAGATCCCCATCCCACGCTGTGGAGGCCAAAGA
The DNA here is from genome assembly GCA_013399855.1 of Oxyruncus cristatus. Lineage (NCBI taxonomy): Eukaryota > Metazoa > Chordata > Aves > Passeriformes > Cotingidae > Oxyruncus > Oxyruncus cristatus. The sequence goes on along the minus strand of VXAY01001191.1, from coordinate 609,177 downwards.
CTTTCGCAACCCTGGGAGCTGCCTGCAGCTCTCTGCTCTCCAGCACCGTCACCTGTGGTTCTGACACCCCCTCGAAGAAGCCTCCCTTCCCTTCTGCTGTCCCCAAGGCGCTGTCTATCCCTGTGCAACCACGGCTTTGGATCTTGTGGAGAGGTGTGATGGTAGCACAGATGGCAGAGACTGAGCTTACTAGGGGAAAAAATGCCTGGGGAGATGTGGGAACACCAGACCTGTGGATGCAGGAGCAACATGTATCTCTCCAAGCCTGAGCAGGGTCACCCAGGTGATGTCGAGTTCCCTTCCTGCAGCATGTTTGCAGCCCACCAGCCGGGGTTAAAGGTAGTGTGGGAGGGCTCCATGTAGCACCATGGGGATGCAGGGCCTGTACAAAATTACAGCTGCTCCCATGCTGTCAGACACAGAGCAACTGTCTGGGTGGGATGAGTTATTGGGTGAGGGGAAAGCAATGTGTGTCTGTGGTCCTGTCTCTGGGTACTCAGCCCTGCCGGACCCATTGGGAACCCTGGGCTGCCCCTGTGCCCCTGGCACTTCTGCTGTTTGCTCTGCATGGAGCTGATGCTCCTGTGGGGACCTCCAGCCTGGGGACAGGCCATGTATCAGCATGAAATCCATGCTTTTGAAGCCCCTGTCCTGCGTCCTTATGAAGAGGGGGCTCTCTTGGGCTGAGTTTTGGCAAGATATTGGCAAGGCAGATCCCAAGGAACAGCAGCCTTTCTGCTGCCCTCCCTTCACCTTTGGCTGCCAGCACAGGTGATGCCCAGTGCTGGGATCCTGGCTGTCCTCTGCTCTGGCAGAGGTGCTGCTCCACCTCCGCCCTAGGCCTGATTTATTTGGGGAAGTTAAGCTGAAGGTCTGAACAAAGAGGCCACAGCCCAGGCCAGCAGCGTGGGCTCTCTTGGGGACAGAGCCTTGCTGGGTGCCAGAACCAGACTAGAGCTAAATTAATTTCCCATAAATCTGAAATGCTCTGCTGGTTTCCAAGCCTCTCAGCATCTCTGGAGTCGCCTGTTATTTATTTCCCCAAGGTCTGAGGAGATGTGCAGTAAGTTTTGCCAAGGTGATGACCCGGGTCCATTTCCTTCCTGCTGCCAAAACTCTAAGCCTCTCCTTACTCTGGCCCTTGATGTGGGGTTTCTCTCCTGGCACTAAGTGGCTTCACCTGTCCCCAAGCCTTGTCTGTCCCCTTTGGAGGAAAGACAGGGAGGAAGGAGAGCTGGAGGCAGGAGGTCTCCTGGCTCTCCCCTGTTTTGGTTTTAGGCAGTGTTGGTGGTTCAGCCCCTTCGAGGGGAGGCTCTGCAAGCTCACCTTGGCAGGTGAGCAAAGGCACTGGGGACTGTGCCAGCCTGGACATGGCTGGGTGCTGGGATGGCACTGGGAGCTTCCCTGCCCAGCACGGGGAGGCTGGAGCAAGTGCAGCTCCACTTGTCAGTGCCAAGGAAAGGGCTGGTCAGGGTGTAGCTGCCGGGGAAGCTGGATTTAAATGTTGGGAGCATCACCAAAGCAGCTGTTTCTCTCTGCAACCCATGATGGGGTTAAGTGAAAAATGAAATTTATCTCCTTCCTTGTGCTTTCTCATCTCCGCCAACGGAGTGAAGACGGGAGAGGATTTTTTCCCTATATTTAGCTTTGGAGAAATTGCTATAACTAATCGGCTTTAGGATTCTGGGTTCTCTCTTTTATCTTTTCCTGTCACTAAGACCTTGTCATGTGGCTGTGGACTGCGGCTCGCTGGCTGTCTCTGCTGGGCCTTCATGGAGTCAATTAATAACCCATAAAAATAACACCTCCAGCTGTTCCACTTGCAGCTGCCGGGCTGGAGTCTAATTACGGGGCCTTGGATCCCAAATCCTGCTTTGCATGTAAAAGTGCCAGTGAATAGGAAGAGGCAGAGGAGATGGCAATGCAAAAAAGGAATGAGGTTTTGGGGTCTATTTTTAGCCTTTTCAAGCCAAATGTAAAAAGACCCTTAGGCTGCTTGTGTCCTGCTGAATCTGATCACATGCACAATATTGTTCCCGTGGCACAGCGCAGCAGCCAGGGTGGGCTGGGGCTTATTTTTGGCAGTTAGCTTGCCTACATTTAAACTCTTTCTGGGTTAGTTTGAGCAGTGCCTTGTTGTGGCTTACATCCACGTACTAATGTTTCTTTTGCAGTCACCTCTGGTTCTCTGTGTGTTACTGAAGGTGCCAGTGCTGGATGTGTCCACAGCAGTGATGGGAAGGGAAGGCACACAGCTGCTCACCCAGTGCATCTCAGATTGGTGGTAAAGGGGTGCCCAGCCTCCCTCAAAAAGTGCTTTCTGACTGATTTGAGATATAAAATTAATTCAGCAGAGGCTCTGGTGGGTAGGCAGTGGTCTCTCTCCCATGTCACTCTGTCTGTTGTGCACCCTCCTCTGCTTCCCGAGCTGGATGTGATCTCTGTGTGAACCTGCTGGGTTCTGGAGCCTGGGGTCTTGCCTCTGATGGGCTGGTGCTGCCTTGGCCCTCCCACTTCCATATTCACCTGCCTCTTGCCTCCTCCTGGGTGCTCAAGACTCCTCCCCTCTCTTGCTCCCCACAGAAGTGGTGAGGCAAAGGCCTAGGAGGGCTCAGGTGCACAGGGGGTCTTGGGGAGGGGGCACAAAGCATTGGGCTTGTCTGCAGTCTCTGTCCAGGGAGTTGTCCTGGGGCATATCAGTCCTTTCCATCACAGGGCTCTTGTTCAGACTCAGCCTGGTTGTGACCAAAAGCGAACCAAACAGCTGTTCATTAGCTAATTTCAAATACTTAGTGGTCACACATTAGTCTGTAGCCACCAGCTGGAAACCACAACTGCAAATAGGCTTCCTGTGCCGGAGACCATCCCCTTCATCAAACGAAGCTATTTTGAGACTGATACTGGAACCTGCCCTCAGAAAAAACTCCAACACCTCCCACTTGCACAGGGGTTGCAGAACCAGTGCTTGACTCAAAAGGCAACTCTACCTATTCTCTGTCTGCTCAGGCTTCCCCTGACAGCTACCAGAGCCAGGAGGTGTTAAACATCTCATCTCTCATCCCTAGAGAGATGGAGCCAAACTCTCAGGCTGTGTCCCTTCAGTGGAGCTCTGCTACCAGTTCACTTACCCAGGGACAGAGGATGCTATCAATCTGTTCAGCCTTGCCTAGCAAAGAGATTGCAAACGTGGCTCTCCATCATGCGGTACATTAGCCAAATTAATTCCAGGACAGACAGCCAGTGGTGCTTGAGGCCGAGACAGATTAATGCTGCAGCCGTGTCAAAATCAGCAGAGCTGCTGCCTGCAAGGTGCCAGCTCCCTGGACACAGCCAGCCTTCTGCTCAGCCATGCCCTCCGCCTCACGCCCCTCCGGAGCGCTGAACCCGCTGGAGTCAGTGACACAGACAATTCAATTGGAAGGAACATCTGTCTCTGAACTGTGCTCCCGTTCAGGCCGCCGCCGTCGCCACGAGTGGGTGACTTTTTTCCATGCGTCTTGCTTGCTTTCTTTAATCTCCCAAACACAGGCTCGCCTGTGGAGGCACAAGGAAGGTTCCTCCCCCGCAAGAAGGCAAAAGAAATTAGCCGGCAGATTGAGCATGTATAGGAAATAATGAGATTGCCTTGGATACAGGACCGGAATTCATGCAAAGAATGATGCTGATCTGAGAAGATAAGCAGCATTTCTAGGGTCTGCAAGCAGCGTCGTGAAACTCGTGTTTCTTGAGTTCTAACACATGCTTGGATGAAAGCTGCCAGCACAGGCCTGATCCACAGACAGTGTGATTTAAAAAATAAACCCTGAAATAGCTATGCTGGTAGTAATTCTGGTGTGCAAGTGCCTCATAATGCCTCGTTTTCCTCCAGGCACAGGAATAAGCTGAACAGATACTGGCACTGTGATGCTGGAGGAGCAGCAGCCACAAAGGAGGCTTGTCCTGACAAAGCCCCGCTGAAAGGTGCTGTGTTTGCCCACAGGGTGCAGAGCCAGCACTGGTGGAGTCAGTGTGTCCTTTAAAAAGAGCTGGATTTGTGCAATACTTTACTTTTAATAATAAGTAGTTATTTCTCATTATTTCTCTCTTATTAAAAAAAAAAATAATAATTATCAACATGTTAGAGGAAATGGGGACAAAGTCTCTACCTGGAGAGTAACCCAACAGCTTGATTCAGTGCCTGTTGAAGTAGCTGAGAGTATTTGTACTGTCAGACTCATTAAAAGGAGGGATGGTAAACTGCCTTTGTTTTTATTTTTATAGGAAATTTACTCATCACTGCATTTGCTGAGGCTCTTGGCTGACACTGCTGTTTTTCTAAGGATTGACTGATCAGATTCTGGCAGTCCTTTAAGTCACTTAAAGGGTAGACTGGAAACAGGCTCTTCCCTGTGAGGTAGGTATCAGGAAGCTCCCAGGCAGTGGCACACAGACACGCAGGGCTGTGTCCAAAGGCAATTAGAAAAGCTGGGCGTTCCCAACAGCCCAGTGAACCCTTCCTGGCTCACAACTCCAGCTCCCTGTATTATGAGCTTGACATCTTCACCAACAATAAAATACCCCAGCAAATAAGTTATCATGCAAGTTTTTTCATGGGCGATAGGGGGGGGAGAGTTCCATTTGGTATTTTGTCCCCCCCAAAGTCTGAGGGGTAAAATAATCGTGTGGAAGCCCCAAGGGGAGTCTCCCCCTCCTTACGCTCCCCCGAGAAGACGGTGCCATCAGCCTTTTAGGTGTTACAAATACCCAACACGGGATTGGAATGTGTGTTGGATCTGATGCTCCATCCAGAATATCCGCTCCAGCTCCTCATGCTTTAATTATTTCTGTAAGAGCAGCCCCCCCTGCACCACCTGCTCACTTTTGTTTTAGCACCGCACGGCTCATGAGCAGCGACACTGAACTCCACGCAGGGAGCCTTGGATGGCTACGGGCTTTGCAGGGGGAGCGTGTGGATAAGGGCTGGGATGTGTGCCACACGCTCCTCCCGATTCATCCATTTCATGAATCAGGACTTGGGTCCTATTTGCTAAAGTCTGTCTGCGTAACCTTTGCTATGTCAACCTGTGCTCTGATGTCAGCTGCTGGACTCCGAGGGCTGGCAGCTGGTGTCCCTGGCCAGCTCCCAGCCTACAATTCAATTTTCCTACCAGTCACTTGAGAAGAGAGGAAAAAACACGTTTCTGGCTGTTTGTGGCATCAAAACATAAAGGGCTTCAGTTTACAAGGTCATTTAAGGCTTTTCTACACCGTGACACATGGGAAAGTAGAGATAAACCAAACAGTGGTATAAAGTTAATACATCTTCACTTATGGTGCACTGAACTACAGTAAACTAAGGCTGGTTTAATCCTGAATAAAAATCTCAGCACAAGAGTTAAACACCTTGTAGCTATTGTACATTAACATCCCCTCCCTGAACACAGACCAGTCTGGAGACATTTTTACCTTTTTCCCAACCTTGTGAATAGTGGAAAATTACCACAGAGCTAAAAGGCAGGAGCGTTTGGGAATAAGGGAACCACCCACGAAGAGAAGAGCTCTGATCTCCTTTCTTATACTGACTTGCTGCGTGACTTTTTCTACAGCATTTTGTGAGCCTCAATATTTATACCTGCATATGGGGATTATTAGTGTCTTCCCTGCCATTACAAAGGGCTTCAAGATCTTCAGAGTTGTTTCTCCTCCTGTGTACTGTTTCCCCAGTACGGGCTGTCCAGGGAGCGTACAAAAATACGTAAGGCTGATACAGGTGAGCACAGTCAGGTCTGTGCCTGGAGGGCTGAACTTGGGTGTCACAGTTAGTTTTAAGAGTAAAGGAGTGAAGGAATTCACACCTCCTCACATCCAGCACCACCAGGTTCTGTCTCCCTAGACTGACAAGGGAAAGAAAAAATGGTGACACCTAGTGAAGTACCCGTGATGCATTAAATAATAGCTCTGTGTAAACCAGAATCAATGTCCCCAGGGCACGACTCTGTCCCATTAGCTGTTTGTCAGTCAGCACGCTTATTTTAGCTGGGAATGGTATAACTTGGGACCTTTTTTCGTGGTTTTAAAGGTTTAGGAAGGAGCCAGTAGGTATGTAAAAAATTCTGCCGATTCAGATGGGACTGATTTGTTAGGGAATGGCTCTTGAAGCAATCAGTTTGTCTGAGCTCAAACTCTCATCCCTTTTCCACGTATTTTAATAAACATATGGCATAGCAGCAAGGCCTCGAATGAACATGTTCTCTCTTGTCAAGAATTGCTGACAATCTCCTTTCTTTACTACAACAGCTCTGAAGATCATACCTGCTGGACAGTGAGAAGTCAGATTTGCTTCACTTTTCTTCACTCCCTGGGATGCAAACAAAAGAAACCAGAGCAAGTTCCTGCCTGCTGAAATTCCAGGGGCTTGAACTACGTTCCAGCACAACCGACCGGGGAGGCGTTTTGAATCTTTTCTTGCTATACATCAGCCCTGCACTGCTCCCAGGCAACTGCACTTCAAGTTAGATATTGTTAATTTTAAAGGTTTGACTACCAATAGTTCTCATTAATTTCCATGGCAATATCGCCTGAAACAAGACAACAATTGCTTTGAGTTGTATAACCAAAGTTCCTAACGTGAAGGAATGCAATCCAGGAAAAGTGCTCAGATGGAGGGAACTGACCGACCTTGCATAACCTCCCTGGGGCCAAACTTCCCTTCCTATCTAGCAAGCTGCATTCCTGGTTTGCTGAAAATATTGAACAGTTTGCACTTTCAGCCTGTGTCCTCTGGGCTTCAGTCTCCAGCATGCCATACAGCTTTCCTGAAACGTTTCACCCACACGTTTATTCCTTTGTTATTTCTGCTAATGATGCACGGCTCGAGCTTCCATATGAGAAGATGTGACAGGGATATAAATGATAATAGAAAGTTTTAAAACTGTATTACTTTCCTCTTCTTTATCTATCTTGCTAAGATTGTCAATTCTACAGAAAACAGCTAGGACACCTACCATGATTGGTTTAGACATTACATTATGGACTTCAGTGCTTTCATTCTATCAATAAACTCCAAATATCTTTAAAAGTCCAAATAAAGCTTTTCTGGTTACACGGCCATTTGGTTAAGTAGAATAGTGGCAGTCAGTAAGAACTAAAACGTTTCCCAGAATCTAAAGAGAGAAGTGTTATGAACAAAGAGGAATCTGAGTGGGCGTAAATTCCTCGCCCTGCTATGCCAGTAGGATTATATTTCAGGCTTTCAGAGCAGGAAAAGGATGTTACAGGCATAATGGCAGGGAATATCAATCAGATAGCTACATCTAATTACAGAGTTACTAGATTAACTAGTTAAGTTCAGCTACATGAAGGCAACTGGCCAAGTGCCACAACAGAAACAAGATTCAGAGGAACAATTTCTCAACACATTAAACAAGTTCTTGTAAGGACTAGTTTCAGATCAGACAACAGACTGTGCCTTGGCTAACTTTAAAAGACACACAGTTTGTGTAAGAAAGAACAGTAGCTGAATCCCTTGTTAATAGTCACTACAAATTCAGCTTTCCTAAAGAAAGAATTGCACCCAAAGGACAGGATAATGACTGAATTTTAGTAGATTTATTTTCAGAGAGAATGAGCCATTAATGAAAGATGTTTTGGGTAAACAAAACACATTGATAGTGCTGTTGAAGGGAGCAGAGGCATGGACCCCCTAACTTTGAAGTCCTTATTTTAGCACAGTTTATGATACTGTGGTACGGAACAAAACATGACCGTGTGTGCCACGTCCTGCTCCCTGTGTTCTCCTGCACTTGGGGGGTGTGTGCATGGCTGTGTGTGTTGAGGGGGTGTGAGGGGTCCTCAGCTGAGACTCCCACCTGCACTGCTGCCTCCAGCTCTGGGGTCCCAGCACAGCAAGGACATGGAGCTGTTGGAGCGAGTCCAGAGGAAGCACCAAGATGATCAGAGGGATGGAGCAGCTCTGACTGGATGAAAGGCTGGGAGAGTTGGGATTGTTCAGCCTGGTAAAGAGAAGGCTTCGAGGTGACCTAATTGCAGCCTTCTCGTATAGAATCATAGGATCACAGAACACGCCGAGTTGGAAGGGACCCCATCAGGGTCATCGAGTCCATCTCCTGGCCCCGCGCAGGACACCTCAACAACCCCACCATGTGCCTGAGAGTGTTGTCCAAATGCTTCTTGAACACAGACAGGCTTGGTTTTGTGACCACTGCCCTGGGGACCCTGTTCCAGTGCTCAACTAGTGTAGTTGCAGACTAGAAGTCTAGGCGAAAAACCTTTTCCTGGTATCTAACCTAAACCTCCCCAGACAGCTTCATGCTGTACCTGAAGGGAGACCACAAGAAACATGGAAAGAGACTATTGACCAGGGCACGTAGTGACAGGTTACACGAGAGGAAGAAACTTTTAACAACGAGGGTGGTGAGGCAGTAGCGGGGCGATCCCTGGAAGGGCTCAAGGCCAGGCTGGAGGGGGCACGGAGCAACCCGGTCTAGCGCAAGGCGTCCCTGCCCCTGGCAGGGGGTGGAGCAGGGTNGCGAACGACGGGCGGCGGAGCCCGCGCCCCCCCCGGCGCTCCCGCCCCGGCGGCATGAGGGGACAGCGCGGCCGGACCGAGCGAGCGGTAAGCGAGCGGCGCCGAGCCTGCTCAGCGCGCACCCTGCCCTGCCCTGCCCTGCCCTCCCCGCCGTGCCCCCGCGGCAAGTTTCCCATTGTCCGCCCGCTGCCTGCCGGCTCCTCTCAGCGC
>VXAY01001191.1:527226-599401 GCA_013399855.1 Oxyruncus cristatus | reverse complement strand
GGTTTGGGGTTGTTTGTGTTGTTTCAGTTTTTTTTTTTTTTTTTTTTTTGTAAAATGCAGGGTAGTCATGGGTAAATTCCGCTCTGGAATGGGATGTCGGAGAACTTTCCCGCGGCTCTGGGGGTTGTTTGTTGGCTCCTGCCGTGTCCGAGGAGCCGCCCGAGCCCCGCTCCGGGGCCGGTGTCGCTCCCGCAGCGCTGCAGGAACGTGGGAGCGCGTTAAGGACAGAAAAGTGAAGCGAACTTACTCTAACAAACCCATTTCTCTCCAAAATGACGCTGGCTCGCAGCCCGCGGCTCATCTGCAAGTGCTGCTGCCAGGATTTTTCAATAAACGTAATTGCAGTCGAGAGAGTTCGGGTCAAGCTGGGGAAAGCACACACGAAGCCTTTGGAATAACTTCCAAATTGTTTCTGGCCATGTAGTGGAATTTTTGCAGTTTCGTCCAGTTTGGTTTTTTTTTCCCCAGCTCTCTCTTAAGTTTCTCTCTCAAAAGTTTTAATTAATTTTATTTGGCGATTATAAAGGAATGCTTTGTATCACTGTGCTGTAGTGATACAGTTTTTTCTTTCTTTCTGAAAACAAGAATTTTTAACATTTGTTCCTTAACCTCTTTTCGTCTTTTCTGTATTTATTTATGTTTTAGTTTTTTTTAAACCCAGTCCCAGTTCAGCATGAGCCCTGAGCAGGGCAGCCCACATATGGTGCAGGGGGACTGGGAAATGCTTCTGTGCCTGTCGCTGGGATGTGTCAGTGTTTGGTTCTCAGCAGCAGCACAGGAAGTCTCACCATCCTGACAAAGAGTCATAAACCCTGTTAAAGATTTGTTACTAAAAGTGGCCTGAAAATGTGCTAATTTTATGTCGCGCTTGGAAGAAATGATAAGTCATTTCTGACAAATACACATATATAGATATATATATAGAGAGAGAGCTTTTCAAGGCCCCCCTTAGGTCCTAAAAAAAGTCGTCAAGGAATTGTGAAGGGTTTCCTGTGGAAATTGCTCGCGTGGTACCACGCATGGAATAATTGTATGAGGAAATTGAAAATGGCTTCCTACGTCTGACAGATGGTTTTAAAAATTCCTTTTTCAGGTTTGAGTCGGTCTCGCTAACTGCAGCGATGGTGCAGAAGTACCAATCCCCCGTACGGGTGTATAAACACCCTTTTGAGTTAATTATGGCTGTGAGTATTAATTTTTGCTGTGATTTTTCTTCTTGATACTCCCTTCTGTTGCTGAGTACTTACTGGGCTCTGTTTCGTGGATGCTGTAGAACACACAAAGCTGAAACAATATGCGAAATATGAGATGTATGTGTTTTGGTGGCTGCTTCTCTGCCCAGAGTGGGTTTTTTTTAGATAATGTTCTCTGATTTTCCTGAATTTTGCATATAACTTACAGATGATAATTTTCAGATGTTATTTGAAAGTTAGAGCAAAAGTAGGCTCGAGGTGTACTGCCCAGTTGATTACAGGGAGGAAACTCTTCTAGAATGGGAGAAAGTGTCATGTACCTCGATTAAAAGATTGTTGTGGTTGTGTCCTCATCAGGGTGGAGTTTACAGGGCCCAAGAGCACAAAGAAAGCCGTGAAAGCAAGGATAAGCCTGAGTGAAAAAAGAGAAAGGACGCTGGTGATACTTTCGGGGAAGGAAAGAAAAAAGCTCGTAGGGAGGTCAGAGAGATGAACAAAAAGCCTTTTGGGTGCCTGGTTGCTAATTTGTGTGATAATGTTACAACAGTGATTTAAAAAAAAAAAAAAAGGGAATCCTAATTAGGTTCCCTCTTCTTTCTCCCTCTCGCCTCCTCCCTCCCTCTTTAAAAACAAAAACCAAAAACCAAACCAAAACAAAAAAAAGCCAGGAAGTAGGTATTTGACATTTTAAAGTCTATTCAGCCATGGGGCTCTCATTAGTTACAAAGAGCAGTTAAGGAGCTTTTCCCTGATAAAAACAGTTGAAACAAATTCATGACCTAAATAATAATTGTTTTATTTTACTTGCTGAAAATACTATGTCTAATGGCCTCAGAGGAGAGTTTTAAAAGTGCTCCTAGTATAAATATTTGGATAGATCACATGGTTTGGAGTGCAGAGTTCCTTACAGAAGTGATCCTTTGCAGTGTCAGGGCAAAAAAAAGGATTAGGTCACTCTACAGGGAATACTTCCATTTCTTTTTATCTTATTCTTGAAGCTGCCTCCAGTATTACACATGTAGGTCTTACTCTTGCAAACACTTCAAGGCAGAGAGTGGTCATTTTCCTGAGCACAGAAGAATCAGATTGTGATGTGTTTAAGGTCTTTTAGGACCTTACTAAGCTGACAGCTGGGCTTCAGGTGGTTTCTAATTTAAATTTGATGGTGTATGTAACTTCAGCCTTCAGTGGAGTTACGCTGGCTCTTAGATCAATCAGCCCAAATGAGTTTCTTGGACGAAATTCTCTGGCTGTTTGCTGGGCTGATAAATCTTCGCCTTGCTGTCAAATTGAAGGCAAAAAATTCTTCCCTTGAGTTATTTCTTCAAGGATATTTTGAGTCAAAATGGTGATATCAGGATTTTTCACAACTCTTTATTGGGTGTAATTGGAAACACGGCTGACTATTAATATGAACTGTGAGTTCTCAAACTGCTCTGTGTCTTGGGGGTGATATTTGAAAAATAATCTTTAACAAATATTAGGTCTTTCCTTACTTTAAGGCTTTTCTTCTTTGGATAGGAAGAGGCTGTGCTCCGTATGCAATTAGGATAAGACAGTAGCTGAAAAATTAAAAGTGAACTAGGAGGAGAAGAATGTTTATAAAAAGAAACAGCTGAACAAGATCCTTTCTGGGACTGGAGGTTTAGATGAGCGATAATACACATGATTTATTTAGTCTGTGCCAGCGCAGTGAGTTATCACTTGAACTTGTTCAGAATGTGAGCACTGGATGAACATCCTCCTCCTGCCATGTCGCTTCTGATTTTTAAAGCTTGTAAAATTCCTGGAGGTGATCCATCAAAACTGTCCATGCATTTTGTGAAGAGTGTAGAGGAATGCCTCCATGAGCCAGATTCTGTAAGGAGTAGAAACAGTATATAATAACTTGATGCTTTGTTACTGTTTTGTTACTGTCTTCCCTTGGTGGAATAGCGATTCCATAAGTTGATGAAGTATTTCTGGAATATTTGTGTCAAATTCCATGCTCACTAAAGTGGAAGCACCACGTTGCATATTCTCAACAAAAAAGTGCTATAAGGTTGTTTTAACAGTGCCACCAGCTCTTCTGAAACGAGGTGCACGGCCTGGCATATACCATGCTTGAATTTAAAGCACCCAAGAGTGACTTAACAATGTGTTTTATCTGATACTTCTCTTCCCCCCTCTCTTTTACTTGCACCCAGCCTTTGAGAGGAGAATGTGTCCTCAAACAGAGGTTTAAACCCACACACCAGAGATACTCACCTGTCAGTAAAGAGCCTCTTGGAGAAACCTTTGTACTGTGAATGTGGCAGCAGGGTTCTGTGTGCTGAGATATCTAATAAAAATCACTCTCTCTAGCCTGGGTCTTGTTGTGGGGGATCTCGCCTTCTTCTTAAGGTGCTGGGTACTTTTAAAAATGTTATTTGGCAAATTGTCCTCCTTTTCCTGGGTTTGCTGCGGAGCTGAAGAGGTAATTCATTCTAGAGAGTAGCAATGAAGTTCACCAGAGTCAGTGAAGTGATGTGGACTTGACTGTAAAGATTTCCTGGGTGATACGTGTTCCAGTTACAAAGTGGAACTCATTAAGTCAAACTAATATTTAGCCTTCAGATAGAGAAATCAGCATTAAATTCTTCTTTTCTACCAGCAACCAAGTGAATGCCACTTGCAGAGTGGGTCATTGAGACTACAAAATTCCTATTTGCCCTCTTTTCCTTTCCTGGGTTTCCAAGAGGTACTTGAGGGAGAATGGAGCACAATCAGCATTCCATTCATGCAGCTCTAGTGTGTTTTGAGAGAACTTTGTTCTCTCTGTGAAGTGTGAGTGCAGTTCTATATTAAGACAAAAAACTGAATTTAATTCCACTTTGATCTAAGCCAAGATTGACAAGACAAGTGCTTTGCGGACAATTATGATATAAAGACTTCTAAAATAGACGCAGTCAAAATTCTTTTCCTAAGTTGAATTGATGTTGAAAATAAGTTCCTCTGTTAATGCTCCTTCACTGAAATCCAAACCTCATCTGTTGAACCCTAATATATCTCTGTGGCCTTGTCCTTCAAGGCAAGACTCCTTTTCTCCCAGGTCTGGGGGGGGCTTTGGGGAGGTGCTGTGGTTGGTAGAGGTCAGGAGATCCATTGTTGAAAGCTTCTTGCCTGCCTTGATCGTTAAGGGCCAGCTATGTAAAATCTAGGACGAGCTACTTCCCTTGGAGATTTCCTTTTACTAGCAAATTGTGTGGTTCCAGATAATATCTAAGATGCAAATCTTGTAAGGAAACTGTGTCCTGAGCTTGAAAAGACTGTAGAATCACAGGCTAGAAATGAGCATGTTTTAGTCTGACACACCTAACACAGGCACGATGATTTCACCAAGTATTTTCCAAAGCTGACATGATGATTTTTGGCTGTTCTGTGTGTTAGTGTATATATATGTATTTTAAATAAGCACCCAGACCAACAGCTTGCACAGCTGTTCATCAGACTGAATAGAATCTCGCCTGGCTTTTCCTCCTGTTCCTGCTGGAGTTTACGTAATGCTGGAAGCAGCTGAAATGTGGAAAAATGGCTGTTTACTTAGAGTCACTTGTCAAGTTACCAAGGTTAAATATACTGGAGAAAAACTGAGAAGCTGCTTTTATAAAACTTCTGAAGATTACAGATTCAATTTTTTTATATTAGCTTAAAGAGGTTTACATTTAAAGTAATACAGGGACTTTGCTGAATAAGTAGTTCTTAATATTAAAAGGCAGTTAAGAACTTGAATCTTCCTTCACACACTGAGAGGCTAAAATTAACTTTGGAGATTCGCAGCTCATTTTCAGTCTGACATACTTTAGATAATTCCCCTCGAGTTTAATTTCCAAAGTAAATTTAAATAATGAATAATCAGCTGCAATGGCATTCCAAGGGTGGAATGCAAATGGAAAATAAATAAGATTTTGGAAAAAACACACATTGAATCGAACCACTGACCAGAGGGAATTTTTTTTTTTTCTACTTTCTGGAAGCTCTGTGAAAAATTTATATCTCTTCAGCCCATTTAGAAAAAGACCTATTTACAGTCACAAATTACTTCGTTTCAGAAATAAATGTGAATTAAAAAATCAATCTCAACATTTTTCCTTTGTTCTGATGGAATATCTAAAGTATCTCAAGCATGACTCTTTCCTAGTAAGTATAATGTGTAGTGCCTTTCATTATATTATCATTTTAATGGCTCAAATCTGCTGCTTTTGGACAAGAAGCTGCCTGGCTTTCTTTGCTTTTGTAGATCTGAAAAAGTAGTTTTTAAGGTCTAGCTTATGAATTAAAGTATCCCTAAATTACAGGTAAGTAATAAGATTGTAGATGGGATAAATACGCTTCAGTGATAGAGTAGATTAAAAAAAAATTATCTGTTTTTTCATATTGACAAATCAAAGTATAATCCCTTGGTCTAGATTATAATGAGCTTCCTGATCAGGCAGCACATTATCTTGTCGTTATAAAGGTCATTACTTGAAAAAGTAATTTAAAAAAAACTGCATCGACTGCCACACCTGCTCGTAGATCCTTGCGATTGTTTTTCCCTCCACTCTCATTTTCTTTTTCCTGGAAAAAATGCATTCCACACATCATGTGAAGAGGGGCTGAGAGGCTGGTGAGGAAGAGGAAGCTCTTCTCCAAGTGCTTCTGAAAGCACAAAATAGGCTTTAAATGTGTGCAGAAGGATATATAGGATTGATCTTGGGTGCTTAAATCCCAGGGAAGGGAACAGCCTGAGTGTCCGCTCCCAAAACTGCTCAGCTGTTTTCTGTTGTAGGACTCCAGGACTCTAATCTACTTTGCTTCCTGACTCTGTTGCAAAGTCAGGCTTGTTTGCTGTTGAAAATGTGTTGGTCGAACTGCAGTGGAGCAGAGCCTCGTGTGGAATTTCTGATTTTATACGAAGTGCCCGCAGTTTCGCTGCTGGTTTGTGTGGTTGGTGCTCCCCTGTGTCAGCACACATTGTAAAGAACAAATGACTCTTTGGCCACTTGTTTGGAATGAGCCGTGGGTAACAAACAAATGGAAGAGTTCGCTTGAGCACTGGGGGAAAATATTGACTTAGCAGCCTGCTAACAGTGCAGTTTATGTGTTATTTCATGACTTGCTGAGATGTTTCCATGGCTGGCTGTTTCCTGTTTGGTTTTTTTGTGTTCGTGTTTGCTTTTTTTTTNTTGTTTTTTTTTTTGTTTTTTTTTTTTTTTTTTTTTTTTTTTTTTTTTTTGGTGGGCAAACACATGACCCGGCTGTGGCTGACAGCTGCAGTTCTCTTGTTCACCAAACCCTTTTAGTCAGTTTTTAACAAGTCTTTTGCACTTTAAAAGCTAAACCACCACTACTGTCACACTCTGAAAGGTGTCAGCAGAAGAGAAATGTGTATCAAAACACTTCTTGTTGCTTTGTTCTGAGAGCACTCCCAACTTTTCACCCTTTGCAGGTGTTTTAGCTCTGCTGTGAAGTGCTGCTCCGGGTTCTGCTGATCAGCCAGGTGACGTTTCCTTTGAGTTAAAACTCTTAAACAGGTGGGAGTGTGGCAAAGAAAGAAGTGGTTACACATTCGGAGAGTCCTGGACGCTCATGGTGCTGCAGTTACATCTGGAAAAGGTGTAACTTCATGCCCGTGGTCTAACACGTGGTTAGCCTTTAAGAAGCACGTGTAAAAGCCTTCAAAACCCTGTGGGAAAGAGAGATGGTTATTTTTTCGGTGTTAATTAAAAAAAAACCAAAACATATTCAATGAGAAGCCAGGGGTTGCCTAGAGATTAGAACAAGGTGTTTCCATGCGGCGTGGCCGGCTCTGTGCACCTCCAGCGTGGACAGTCTGTGCTGCCTGTTCCGTGGAGCTCTTACACTGAGGAATATCTCAACTGCTGTGCTTTTGGGAAACAAGCACTTAATGAAAATGGGAGTGGAAGGAGATCCTGAGGGACTGAAGGCCACCCCTGAGCACTTCCCATAAACCACCTTCAGTCAGAGGCCAGATTTTGGAACGCAGAATTCAGGGGGTGTTCACAGTAACCAGGATTACTCTTGCTCTGCACATAATTTGGATTCAGCATGTTTCTGGGGGGGAAAGGCTGGCGGTGTAATCTTTAAATTGTTGCATTCTGAATGTAGAATGAATCTTCTGAGAATATGCAAGGAAATCTGTTAATTAGCTCAAGTTGAAATTAATTACAGGTTAGTCTTAAATGGTCTATTTTCTCTTCTCCCAAGTGAATTTGTCTTCCAGTTTTTCATGTAGTTTAAAATATGTTTGTATGTATTCTAAATTGAGAACCAGTCTGTTAAGCTGAGTTATGAACTTTTTGTCTCATTTTTTGTGATATAGTTAAGACAGGTCGGGTTAGCAGCTCATGTTAGGCCTGTTACAGGTAATTTAATAATTTGGCTTTCTTGCAGTCAATCTGCAGCTGGTTTCAGTCAGTGGTGGTTGAGGTCAGAGCTGTGCCAAGGACCTGCACTGGTGGAAGATCTGGTGGCAACAAGGTTGGGAATCTTGTGCTGGAAGAACCATCTGGCATTATCTGGGCTCCACTGCAGTGTGGGGCAGTGCTGCCAAAGGACTTACAAGTAAGCAGCGAGCCATCGAAATTTCTCTGGAGTTCTTGGCTTTTCTCTGCATTGCTTTTTTCTCGAGTAATGCCGATTTCAGCCCCGGTCCACAGAGGTTTTCCGCCTGTGGTTCACGGGCTCTCTGTTCTACGGGTCAGAGAAACATCACCAAGTATGTGATTTCCCATTACAGCTCAGCTGGTGTTCCAGGTTGCTGCTCTTGCTTTCTTGCAAAGACGGGTTCATCAGTTAGGGAGACAGGCTGGTCAAAAGCTGTCCTGGAGGAAAGGAAGATGAATAAACCTTGTTGGCCCCATTGCTGAGCACCCCTGTGGGAGCAGGTGCTCGTCCCCCCTCCCTGTGCTGTGGGAGAGCTCCTGGCAGCTGGCCCCAAGAAAGGGCGAGTCAGCAGGGCATTTGTCAGTACATGTAGCGCTGTGGGAGCCCTTGATTCCACGGGGAAATAATTAGGGATCTGCAGTCTGAAAAATGCAGAAGCCGGCTGCTCTAACAGTAAGCGAAGGGGCCATTAGAAACCTGATTCAGCAGTCGTCAGGTATTATTTAGCAGTGCAAAGTACTTGCAAATTGTGCTTAATGGCTCGGAGTTGTGGGTTCTGAGAGTTCCTTTGGCGTGAGGGGGCATCTGTCCTCACCTTAGAAAAATGAAAATTAAAAATTTATATTTTGTAGGCTCTAACAGGGCCATGTGCGAGTGGACTGGCTGCTTTGCTTTGTATTCACGTATAAAACTTCATATTTGAGCATTCTCTGTCTTGGATTCCTCTGGGGTTTTACTTTATGATAATTAGGTTTGGGTTCTATATATCAGCAAATTTGAAAATAAAAATATCACAGGGCTGTTGGAACCTACCAGTTTTAACTCTGGTGCCAGCAGAGGGATCCTGGGAGGGAGCAAAGAGAAGCTACCCTTTCGTATTAAAAGTGAATTTTTATTAAAACTGTTTTAATTCTTAATCATATATGTCTGTGTTCTCTTAAAGTAGTGTTTCAAGGCTTTGTCATGGTCAGATTTATGAAGCTAAATATCTAAATCCATAGGGTTATGGATGACATGTGGGATAATTACAATAGTTTTCATTCTGACATTATTTATATTCTCAAAACTGGAGTATAGATGCTTTTGGAAATACATGCAGATCAATTTGTGCAGCAGTTGAAAGCTACATTGCAAACCTCAACATTTCAACCTCTCTGATAACTTTCTGCCTTGCCTACTGCCGCTGTAATATTAGATCATATCGCTTTGGTAATAATAGATCTCATTCTGTGAAAATGAGTATTTCCCTGGCGATGGTCAGGATGGCGACGTGCCATTTCTAGTTGTTTGTGTCATGGCAGAAGGGAACAGTTTCCCGATGAGAGCACTTCCTTTCTGGAGTGCTTTGTGTCTCTTCATTCAGTGTAAAATGGGAATGCCATGGACATTCAGTCCAGCTCAGGAGCATCAGTCAGCAGAACCTTTTCCAGAGGACGTGGGTGGGTTTTTTTTGTTTTGTTTTGTTTTTTTGTTTGTTTATTTTTGTTTTTTTTCCTTCTTCCTGGCTATTTCATTCAGTGTGTAAATTATATGAAATGATTTGCAAAACTGTCTTTGCTGTGCAATTCATTGGCTTGTAGATAAATTCTTCATTACTGAATTCGTGGCTCTCTGAAATTACTTATTTCTATTGAAGTGTTTCATGGTCTGCGTGTTGCAGCCACTGATGTTGTAATGAATGGGATTTAAAGCAATTTCACTTGAACTTGTTTGTTCTGTGGTGGCTAAACCGATTCATGCTTTTGTTTGCCTTTCTTTGCTGTAGAGGAGGGTAAAGAACAAAGAATTGATTGTCTATAATCCTGTGATTTTAATAGCTTTTTAGAAAAGAATTAAACAACTGTAGGCTTCTTCTCTTTCTGGCTTCTGTTTGAAGGGAGGTGATATCTTTGTCTGTATTTTGTTGGGGAGCAGATCCAGGGGTGCAGAAGCTGTACCACCTTACCCTGCCAGTGGTATTACCTGGTTATTGAGACCTGAATGGTGTATTTGGTCATGGGGAAGGGGATTGTCTTTGTCTCTTAACGGGGGCCACAGAACTGAATTGCACCATAAGGCCTCTCTCGCTGGAGTGCTGCGTTTCTGGCAGTGGCCAAGGGCAGTGTCTGCCTCTAGGGGAGAGGATAAGAGTGAGATAAACATATGGTAACACTCTCTTAGGATACTCTCTCATCCTCCAGCAATGTGTCTTGACAGCCCTTCTGGTCCAGAGTGTGCCGTTGTCTGTAATAACATTGCATGTGCTGGATGTCTTGTGCCTCCCAATTCCTTTCTGGAGCCAAGAGAGCTCTGTCATGACACCCTGACACCCAGTGCTTCATGACATGCTCTGTCAAGAGATAGATCCCTTCTCTAGAGCCTGGCTCTGGCTCAGCCTCCCTCCTCCTTCTTGTGTTGGAAGAGTCAGTAAAACCGAACTCGGTTCTCTGTGCTGCCTGCCCTGGTAGATGTGTCACGTATCTCCCTCAGTTTTTAAATGCTCGTTTTCATGGTGTTGAGTCTGTTCAGGAGTTTATGATGTCATATGAGGAACCCCTGCTTTGTACTGTTGATCTTCCACCCTGAGTTTTTAACCTTTCTGAGGATCTCTGATACATCAGACATGCATATAAGGTAAAGACATTTTTTTTTGTTCCACTTCATAGCTTAAGAGCTAAATAGCCTGTGGGCTCCAGACTGCATTTTGATGACATTCCATTGACATTAGTGAATGATCAAGATTTAATTGGTGTACTTAAAAGAAAAAAAAAAATTAATTGGTTTGCTTAATAGAGTATGACTGCTTTCTGTCTGGAAGGTGATATCTTGCTGGTCCAAAAGCCAAACTGAGACCTTTACATTAGTTGAGCCCTGCTGTTTATCTTGAATTGTGTCCTTTTGGCAAAGCTCAGTGTACTGATTACGGTCTTGGAAGAGGGAAATCATCAGTGCAGGGCTTAGAGGACAACTGCCTCTGGGCCAAATGAAAACCTGGTGGGTGAAGTCTGAGGCAATGAAGTCAAACCTGTTTCACTGAACCTCCATGGGGACAGGGGGATCTGAGTGGAGATCCGGAGACTTTGTTCTTTGTGGTAATACAAGTCTTTAACCTCTCAGCCACTGGTTTAATGAGGAATTCTGAGCCCATACTGTAGCAGTGCTGTAGTCATCCACTCCTAAATTAAATTTGGTCTACACAGGAATAATTTTATGTTAAATAGCCTAACATATTCCAGATGTTAAACATGTTTTAACAGACCTTCTTATTGAAAGTGTCTGTGATTCTAAGACCAAACAAGTGATGAATACTAATAATAGGGCTCATAAAAGTGAGACTTGAGCATGGTACAATGGAATAGGAGTTTTTTTGGAATATTTGACTGTCCTAAAAATAAATCCTCAGTGGACACAGTGGGATTGCAGCTGAACCAGACATGCAATTTTGTTAACTGGAAAAGGAAAGGGGAAGCCAAGTACCAAATTCTGCTTTCACTGTGACAGCACCCCGTACCTTGGAGATGCCTGTTGGCAACACAGAACATAGTCGTGATTGTTCAGCTGCTGTAAGACAAGTAATGGTTATTTACAATAAGTGGTGAGACAAACCTAATGGTTTACGGTCGTTTTTATGTGTGTACCTTAAAAAATTCAAAGAAAGATATGCTTCTGTGTTATGTGAAGGTTTGTGTATTGCCAGTGTTGCAGGGAAATGGGAAGTGCTTGGGAATAGCTCACATTCCCCAGTAATCACATGTCAGTCTCCGGGCATTTAAGCTTTCACTGGCCAGTCGCCAGCCTGTGCTGTGATGCTCTTTTGGAGGTCAGCCTCTTCTCCATAGTACTTTAACCTTGAGCCAAAACAGTCGTGTCCTGTGCAATTGGGGTCAGAAGCCAAGTTTCCTATCCTAGGAACTCCCGAAGTTGACCCTAATTGCAGGGCACATTCTGTCAAACGCAGTGTTGTGCTCGGAGCTACGTGGCTTCTGGGCCAGGCTGATTTCCATCTGTCTTGCTTGGAACACGGGCAGGGCAGCCTTTTTTTCTTTCTTTTTTTTTTTTTTTCTGAACGTAGAGTGGTTTTGCAAATGCATTTAATATAAACAAGTTACAGTGAAATTGCAAGTCCATCTGATACTGCTGTTGCCCCCACTGGGTTGGGTAAGGTCTGTGTGTACTGAAGGGCAGTTTGGAGCAGCAGGGCTGCAAAGTCTGTCCTTTATTTCACCTTCAGCCTAGAGCAGAGCAATGCAAGTTGCTTTCTTTCTAACCAGCAATTTGATCTTGGTTTCTCAGTCATAAGCCAGACTAACCTGAGTGATCAGGCTTTCCCAGCTTACTCCAAAGGAAAGGAAGATTAAAATTATTTTATTTGCATTTAGCGTGGTTGGGTTTTCTGCCCTTAATCTTTTGTTTTTCTTGAGGAAGGAGTAGTACTTGCCCAACTTCTCTATTCCAGCTTCTCGTTTTAGAGATTTGTGTCTCAAGATTGTGCAAAGCCTGCAATTGAAGTTAGGCTTGCTCACTCTTTAGTGGAGTGACACTGTGCTTTGGGCTCTTTTGGGCTGTCTGGGCTTCCTAAAGGGAGGAGGAGAACTAGTGATTCCCTGTGAGTGCCTGGGAGGCAAAGCAGGTTTAACTCCAAAACTCCTACACAGGCTCTCCACTTTCTCCTCATATCCCGCCCTGGTCATTAATCTGTTGTCTGAAGATGGACATTCAGGCTCCCAGACAAGAATTGTGTCAAGTATGACACAATTCCACCTGTGCAGATTTATTTAGGCAAACCACGGATGACTCAGGTCTGTTTTAAAGAAACCACTCTTCAAATTAAAGTTCCCGTTGAGGCATGCCTGTGGTTCTTGAAGATCCTCCTTTTACAGATAAAACATGGAATGTTAGCCCTTGACTTCAGGTCAGATCCTTTATCCCCTGCCTGCTGAATCAGCGCACCTTTTACCGGCAGAAATCTGAACGAAGCTGCATTAAATCACTGAAGATGGAATTTTTATCTGGCAGAACATGGCATCTCTGCGTGTAGCAAAGTGGTTCTTAGGTAGTTAAGAGCCAGTTCCCTTCCTGTTTCTTTGCATGCAACATCAGCCCCTGTAATTTTGCTGGTAAAGCTTCTCTGTGACCGCTTTCCTGACGTGAAAACGCCCAGATGTTGAATAGGAGGGCTACACTGAGAGGGATAAAGTACTGATCTGTGTAGAAAGAACCTGTGTGGGTGGCTTGGCTGGTCCCATCCCTCCTGAGAATTGAGGTTTCTGTCTGGCTGTTTTTTCCTGGTGCAGGAAGGAGGCCCTTGGCTTGCCCTGGTAGGTTGGTGACCGCAGTTACGTAACTCGACAGCGAATTACCAGTAAAATTCCACTTACCTAGAAGACTGCTTCATAGCCTGTGTTGGATCTCCTGCTTTATTTATAAGGCCTAAATTATTTTAATGAAATATTAAAGTATTAAAGTAACTTTATTCATGCTTGAAAACACTGGATGCCAAGGCTGAGATTCACCAGCTCTGTAGGCAACAAATTTATACTCCAATACAGAGGCAGTTTGCTGCAGACCTTGCAGTCCCCCAGTAACGCTTTGCTCCTGCTTTTTGTCTTTTCTTCTATCCCCCACCTTGCTTTTGGTTTTAGGCAGTCTAAATCTGGGCTTTGTTTGACTCAAACTTGTCAAGAATGCTTACTGAATATATAGATATATATTATCAAGTGCTTCCTAGGGTCAGCTGAGAGTTTTAATGATGTTTAGCTGCAGGTGCTGTATAAATGGAGCATCCTTTCAATAAGCTGCCTGTGAAATCCTGATTTCTGACTTTTGTTCTGGTTGAAAAATGAGCACTTGTTTTCTTCACATTTACTTCGTAGTGAAGGTAAACTAAGACTCTGAAATGTGTGTAAACTTTCTAAGTTGCTACAGGGAAAGGCTTTTTTTCCCCCTGAAATTTTCGCTGTCTTCTTGAGGCTGGGTTTAATGTCTTCCATAAATTTTGATAACTTTTTTCTATAACTTTTTAAATTTTAATAGAAAAGAATGAGTTCTAACTCCTGCTAATGGAAGTGATACTAATATTCATAATCTCATCTAGTTGATTCTTAGCCTGAATTTCTCAAAACCATTCTGTGCAACAGAGGTGCTTATTGCAGACTCTCCTGTGATTGGCAGCTGAGATAATACCCCAAAGTCCACGTGGTTTGGCAAAACGTTTTGTGCAATGAGAATATTTTGATTTCAGTAGGGCTCCTGATGTGATCCCTGCATGGTGGCCTCAAAGGACAGAAGTTTAAGCGCAGTCAAGACAAACTAAGATGGGTACCAAAGTTGGGGAATATGGTGTGGATGCTGTGATGAGATTGCTTGGAGATCTGTCCCGTTTCAGTGGCTGCTTTTGGAGTGGCCTGGAGGGCCTAGTGAGCAGGGTGCTGACTTTCCAGTGGCGGCCTGGCCAGTGCTGGGTTCATGGTTGGACTCAATGATCTTCTCCAGCCTGAGTCAAGGATTCTGTGCCTGAGTTCAGAGGGACTCAGGGCCAGGTTACCAGAACTGGCCTGGAGGGCAGCTTTTAGGGCTGTTTAAAACTGCAGATTATGCATTTGGTCTGGATTTGGAATGTGCTTAGAGCCAATAGTGATCAACACTAACCATAGAAATGCTGCCTGCACTACAGAGATGGACAGAAATGCCACTATTTGTGTGTTAGTGCGGTTCCATTCACTTGGAAGTGCTTTGTAGCAGTTTAACACATGAAAGGTCCCGTTGTCAGAAATCCAGGGTGGTATGTGATGTGTTGTCTAAGCAGCACTTTAACTGGGAGTTATCAAACATGCAGTCCTTTATAATACCATTGTCTGTGTGTACAAACTATTGGTATGCCTGAAATTTAACAGGAAGCTGTTCCCTTTACACTGCAGAAGATTTGGAAGAGATTAAATAGGTGAGAAGTAGCCTGGACTGTGTCTGCAGAGCTGGCCTGGAGATAAATCTCTGTTCTGTGTAACAGAGCTTTGCTCCCTGTCAGAAGCCACAGGGAGTCTGTTCTGAAAGCTTGTTTTGCTTCCCCATGTCCATCCCTCACGTGCTCTGGATGAGTGGTGGTAAGTGCTGTCTGGAGCCAGAGACCAACAAAAAAATTCTCTAAATTTTAATGGTCTCAGCTGGAGTAACTTACTGGAGCTAAAGCACAAGAGGGACTTCTCTGCCATTTCCTGACTCCGTAGAGATTTTTAATTCACTGAATCAAAGCCCTTCATACGAGATTATAAAGCAGTTAATGAATTCGAGTTTAGTCTTTATACTGGACTATTTTGCAGTGGTTGTGGGCAACGTCCTCGTTGTTTTCAGGCACTTTATTTCAGGAATTTGCAGAATGGATGTGAAGATGGGAGGTTTCTTGCTGCCTTTCTAGGATTTGAGCAGCAAATTGCTGTGCCTGCTTGGTATGACAGACCTGTTAACCCATTTGGTAGAACAAACAGGTATTGTTTATTCAGTGGTGAGTCCACAAGATGACTTTAACAGGTAGAGTCTATTTGAAATGTGCAAGAAACTTAATTGGATATTTACTTAACTTGGAAGTACGGTGGGCTTCTAATGCAGCTAAGTGTAAAAATGAGCAGAACAGTCTTGCCCTCTTCTTCATATGAAGTATTGGGATCTGAGGCTTTATTTAGTTAAGCCAGGGGAGAATTTGAATGCATTGGAATAAATCTCTCCTCCTCTTTCTGTGTGGATGTTTGCAAGGTTCTAGTGGGTCATTCGTAGCAATGTAGGGCCTGAAATCCTTTCCAGTGAATCCTGATGAAATCAAGAGAACCCCTTTAATCAAGCATAAGCATCAAAAGAAGACAAGGATGGTTAGGGATTATGCTCTTCTGTGCACCTGATAAAACCTTTTCTTCCACGCAGGACTCCTGAGTGACACAGGAGCCATCAGGGGCAAGAATTTAATGGCTTTGGTTAATGCCAGGGGAAAAAATGGTTTCTTGTCCACCTCTGCTTATAGATGGTTTCATTTTCCTGAGCTCCTGGTTTCCTGGAGAATTTCTCAGGAATTTCATTTCCTTTCCGCAGAAGGAGAGGCAAGTTGAGGAAGCTCAATTTACTGGCTGTTACACTTCAAGGATTTCAGATACTTTTCTCGAGACAAGGATACTGTGAAGAGCAAGTCACTGTGGCACTTCATGCTCCAACAAGGCCCCGTGAAGGCCTGGTGGTGTTAATGGAATGGCTCTGTGGTGACCTTCAGTGTTTGTAGGTGTCTGGGCTGCTTAGAGCACAGGTTATTTAACAGCTGTGAGTGTTCCAAGCACAGGGAATGCTTGGGGACTGTGCAGGATCCATTAATGTCTGTGAGGCCAGGACTGATTCAGTGTTAGTCTCTCGGGAATCGGTTGAGCCATGGGTTTTCTGAATATAAGAGACACAGACCTGGGCTGTAAATGCAAGCACTGCTTCAGTGCAGTACCATAAATCTGGCATTTTAGGAATCTGAATGTCACGCTGCAGTAAGTTTTTGAACCATTGACAACTTTTCTTCCCAGATACTCTACCTGAAAGCTCTGATTGCCGAACTGGAGAAGAGCCGAGGTAATTTCTCCAACTTGCTTCACTTGCTGTTGGAGAAATTAATTAGCCTTCAATTAGAATTCATGAACAGCATCTGTGCAGAGTAGATTCTTGTTAGCACTTGTCTCATAATTTGTATAATAACGTGTTTTTGTGTGGTCTCTTGGAAAAAAAAAAGACAAAAAATAGAACTTCAAGGACTAAAAAGCCATTGTAATTACAGTTCAAGGATTTGATGCAAAATTATATAAAACTTTCATAGCCCCCTTTATGAAAGTTTTAGGCTCACTCCATTGTTTATGAACTTTAAGGAGTGAATGTATTCCTGCAAAGTAGAAGCATTTGTGCCATTTTGGACAATTACTTGGGAATGCTTTGCTTTGGAAGGCTGTGTGTGAACAGTGCTGTAAACTTACACTCTTAATGCACTAATGATCATTTAATTAGAAAGGCCGCGGTCGGTAGCACTTTCTACACTTGTGTGGTAACCAGGAACTTTTTAGCCTCTAAAATGAGGCAGAACGTTTGTCTTGGTGATATTGGCTTGTCCTATTGATTTTTTTTTTTTTTTTTCAGTGTGACTTACAGAAGGGTTATTTATTTTATCTTGGATACACTTAATAGTCACCATTAATACTTAAATGGCCAAATACCATCTTGTACCACGGTACAGAGGGTGAAGACAATATATCCTGTTCCTGAATGACTTGTACCATTGTGAGGCAAAATGCTTTACCTTAATTCTTAAAATCCTTGAAGTAGTTCTCTTTCAGGTGAAGGATTATGATTTTTAATTTGACGGGCTTCCACACAAGGTGTTTCCTGATGTACTTTCTCGTTGCTTAATCCAGTTCAGTGATAAGTTGTTATGCAAACGTATTTTGTTTGTTGATCTTGCTGTGATAGCCAGCAGGTTCATCATTGGTGAGCCTTGCTGGAAGATCTTTGGAGGAGTGTCTTGTGTTCTAGTTCTAATTTGAACACTTTTAAGCGCTTTTTTAAGGCAGAAATTGCGATGGAAGGCTTAAACATTCCTCCCCCCCCCCACACTTTTTAAAGTAAGGCATAGACTTGAGAAAAGTAGTAGGGAAGGTCTCTTGCAGGTAATGTCCACTTTTACAAACACCAATTGTGCAGTGGGTTATCATCCCACTACTCTGAAAGTCTGACCAGTGATGCCTTGATGGCATAGACTGGGCCAAGATTTACAGAGAAATAAAAATAAGGATGGTTAGACTACCTCATATTTGTCTAGTACCAGAAATGGTGTATACAGGAAATTTTTGTGTTTCGGATGATACCCAGCCTTTCACTGAGAGCTCTGACCCTCCATCTCTCATACTGGTCCCCACAAACCTCATCTGTGTAACTAAAGCATTCTTGGCCTCTTCCACAGAGAGAGTTCTAGAACTGAGCAGCTGCCGAGCAGCCTTTGTTTCCCAGCGATAGGAGAATAACTTCTCTCTTTGTAAATGAGAACGTTTAATGAAGTGAAAACGCAGTGGAGAGAAAAACCATTTAAGCCTCCTTTGAGCAAGGGCTGCCGTGGAGCTGCAGTGCCGGGAAAAGGTCACTGCAAAAAGCCAAGTGCTGCGGGGACTGGCTGGTACCATGAACGTGTCCTTGAAGGACTGTTCCTCCTCCCAGAACTGGCTTCAGAGTGCGGTTTCTTTCCAGAGAGCTGACTCCCTCTATATTCAACATGTTTGTTCTTTCCTGAGCCGCAGTCTGGTTCACGTTCCTGTTGCTGGTGCCTGGGAGTGTTACCTTACCCAAAAAACCTATTTCTAGAGCTTTTTGAGGTATATCCGCTCTAACCATCTGTTTTCTTCCACACACACCCCCGAGCTGATCACTGCCATGTGAGCTCACATCCCTCAGACACCGGCAGCGAGATCACACTGCTTTGTACAAGTGGAATGATTTTTAAATGTATGGATGGGTTATAAGGAGAGAGGTAGAGAGCTGTGAACGGCAGTGTGTCTGTGAGAGTTAATCCAGAATTGTTCCTTTCCAAATGCAACTGCCAAGAATTTGAAACCTCCTGGTTGCCCTCCCATGAGCCAATGCTTTTCCTATTGATCTGCAGTGCTCTAATGCAGGGGGAGGAAGGGATATAGTGCAGGAATGCAGGAATGATCAAGCTGCTGGAATGCAGCCTGTCGGGCCAGGGCAGCATCCTGCTGGATCGACCCTGTTTGTTTCTTGTGTGTTTATGAATAATTCTGAAGTCCCACGTACTACAAGTGTATAGGACCAGTGCCCACACATAGGCAGGTGCTTCAGGCAGGAATTTAAAGTTGGGATGTGGCACACGTGGAGTGCTGCAGACTAGACTGGATTGCCAGGATGAATCTGCTCATGGGTTCTCTTGAGGTGCCCTTGGAGAATGTTGTGCTGCTCTTGGAAGGTCACTGACTGTTCCAGCCATTTTGATCAGAAAACATCAAAAAGGAAATAAAACATCTTAAGAGCTAGATTCATGCAATTAAGGTGTATCAAGCACTCAGTATGCTCCATTTTCCAAATGGTGACTGAAATTCTTGCTTATTTTCAGTTAGAATTTCTCTTTGGAGGATTCAGCTACTGGAACAGCAAAGCATCAGACTGCTTGCAAGATTTTGGGTTTTTTTCCCTTCTTTTCAGTGTAGAAGGTAATTTTGAGTCTAATGGAAATATTGAACAGTCCCTATCCCTGAAGGCAGGAGACTGGGAATATATTAATCTGGCCAGAGAAGCTGAGTAATTTATTTGCATAAATGACTGACTTTTCCCACTGAAGGGCTGAACACATGTCTATTATCAAGGTATTTTATTAGCCCTGGACATGATTTGAGAAGCAAAAAGCCAGAAGTCTTTGGTCTTCCTGAAGACTGGTTTGGGGTCATACTTAGATGCTGTTTTAAAGGTGGTATTTTGAAAGGAACTCGTTATTCCTGGTAGTAGATTTCCAAAATCTAAGGGCAGCAGCAGCAAGTACAATTCCCTTGGCTATGAAAAATGACTGCCATGGGTTTAAAATAGTCTGACTTCTGAAATGCTTTCATGTCTTTAAACACAGCTGAAATACTAGCAAGGATAAAAGTGGAATGAATCCCGTTATTTTGACTCTCCTCTGAGCATGGGTTGCTAAGAGAAGCAGTTGGAAAAGAAGCTTTATTACAGTGCTGTTTTGGTTGAAATTATGCCTGTCAGTGCTCTTGCTGTTAACGTGCATTAAGAAAGTTAAATTTGCAGTTCAAGCTGCTTCACCAGACTGTGTTTTTCTTGATGCACAATGCAGCTTCGAATATATCAGAGTACACAAAAGTTCCAGAGGCTGGTGGGAAGCTGTAAAAAGTACATTATTGGGGAACTGCAAAATTGCAGGCTTAAAATCATTTTTTAACAGATCTGCACACAGGTGTCTCTCTCTCAGCTGAAGAGGTGTTGCAGCTTCTCATGTCAAGCCCAGCAGCAGCTGTGGAGGTTTTGAGCGTGAGAGCACATCTGGGCTTTTTACTTGTGCTCCACATCAGGATCTGCACACACCATATGTGTTACGTGTGGCAGGAGAAAATGGTCCTTGCAACACCATTCCTAGGAGAATTGAGTCCTACAGCAACAGCTTTTCACTCTTGCATGGAGTCCTTCAGGCTCTGCTGCAGCTCCTTTGCTTTTGAGGAATTAATTGTCTTTTGTGATTGTATTTATAGAGCAAAATTGGGATCTTGAGACAAAGATGTGGAATATCTAATGACTTTATTTGTAAAGAGAGACCTGTCTGCCCTGGTTTAACCACACCTCCATTGCACAGGGAATGGGCAGCATTTTATAATAAACTCTCCTTTATCAGGCTGGCAGAGGAACATTGGGTAGCGCAGTTCAGTCATTTCCTGTCTGCAGAGCTGGATTTGGGGCAAAACTTCTGGTTCAAAACACTTCAGCACCGCAGCAAAACCCCTTCAGTTCTATTAGAGACTAAAAGCGGCGTTTGATCTTCCTTTAATCTTCTCATGCTCTTTTAACAGCCGCAGTCTTGGCGATGCATGTGCTGCCCTGACTCACGTGTCTCTGGCTGTGTTGTACCACAAGTTACAGGTTTTCTTCCTGGGCTGTGTTGGTCCGTGGCAAAGGAGGATCTACCAGTGTCCTGAAGTCTTTAGCAGCGTTTCCCTGCCCGCTCAGCACTGTCTGACAAACGTGGAAGACACAGTTGTGCTTGAATCAGATGGAATATTTTGATGTGGCTGTAGTTCACTATAGTCACTTTTTATTCGAACCGTGAATTATTCTGAGAAATGATGCATTGCAAGAACATATTGGCAATGGTACATAAAAAAAAAACCCCAGACTAATTTAAGAGCCCAATAAAATTGACTGTGAACAGCTTTCAGTGCTCTGTGTGCGTGTTCTTTAGGGAGGAAGAATCCTGTGTCGCCGTTAATCTCTTTGGAACCTTCAAGTAGTTTGCTGTAAGCGTTCAGCTTGCCAGCTTTTGGCAGATAATTATTTCGTTCTCTTCCAAATTGAACACATTCAGTTCAGTCTTCCCATTCAGAACAACAAATTCTTCTTGGGCATTTCTTTGTTCACAGTTCAATAAACGCTCAGGAGCAGGTAATGCTCTGATTTGCAAACGTTCACAGGGCAAATGGGAAGTGTTTTGAGAACTTAGATGGGAAAAACATCAATATGTGCAATGAAGGAGACTTGCAAAAAGGCTTGGCATAGAGGAGGCTGTTCAGATGGGGGAAATTCACTGTCATCCAAATGTGAAAAATCCTTTGGAAATAGAGAGAAAAATGCTAGATAAGTACTGCCCCTGCTCTCCTGTCTATAAAAAATCGTTGTAACATGAGGTCCTCAAATAAAACAAAAGCGTTAAACGAAGCAATCTGAAAACCAGAAATACTTCTCAGTTTTGTTTCTTCTGAAAATCTTTTCTTTTTCTGACTTAGGACAACATTTAACTGCATTCGTTGCAGTGAAAATGGGGATTAATTTAGAAAGAATGCTGAGCCTTATTCAGTAAGAGGGCTGAGGTACTAAAATGTGCAGCCTTCTGCCCAGAACAACAGCCTTATAAAAGAAATTAAGAAACTTCTTTGCCATACTAATAGGACCAAAGAAGGAAGAAACTTCTTATACCACGTTAATAGGAGCCATCCTCCCTTTGTGCTGGAGCTGTGAGAGGTTTTTTTTTTCCCCCACTAATGCTCCGTCACTTCTATTGTGCACACATCCCTGAGCCCAGAAATTATTGCTCTTTGTCGTTTAAACAAAACCAGCTGTGCACAGATGAAGTCTGAAGAAGGGACCGCGTGTCCCCCTGCCCTGGTTGTGCTTCTGGGGCCTTACAGAGGAGCTTTATGAACTCGGGACAGTCATGCTGCAAAAATGAATTAAAAATACGCACGAGGGAAAAAAGCCGGCTCTGTTTTAGTGCCTTGCCCCGCTGTCACCATAGTAACACTGCCTTCAAACTAGGTTTGAACACTGGTAATAAACTGAAGTATTTTAATTGTTCTAAAGGGAAGAATGAGGAGACGTTTTCTCCTCCAGGCCCACCACTGCATACTTCGTGCAGCTGCTGCTTATTTTGTTCCACACCCTCTCCCTGTTGGTGCTGCAGCCCAGCTGTATTCAGAGCAGTTAAAACCATCTAGAAGGACAGGGTGGATATTTTAGCTCTCTTAAAGAGTTGTTTCATGGTGTTCTCTGAGATTTATTTTATTTAATCTTTCTTTTGCTTTGGGACACCTTGCAAAATCCTGTTCACCAAAGCCGATGAGGTTCTGACAACAGCAAAAATGAAGTAATTCAGGATGTGGAAAGCAGGCTAAAGAATTAGCTACATAACAAGAAAAGCCAAAGAGAAGGAGAGCTATAGTAGAGACTATGAAAGAAAAGGAAAAAAAATAACAGTTGTGTTGTTTTCTGTAGCCACAGGGGTTCTAAAGCTAAAATTCAACGAGTTTACTAACTGGGATATCACCTATTTTCCCTTTACCTGATTGACTGGTCCCAGATTCTTTACTACCCTGTCTGAGTGTGTCTGATTTAATGCCATCTTCTGTGTGTCAAGTATTTAGGCGATAACTTATTTAAATGGCTTTATTCTTCCAGCAGAATCAAAGCTGTTGCTAGCTCTGCATTATTGCACAAACTTGACATTTTCAGAAGTATGAGAGGGCCTCTTTGTATTGCAAAGACTCACTGACTGCTGTTGGACAAAACTGTGAGCTGATAAACTGCAGTGAAATCGTTGTGAACACACTGCACAGGGAGCTTGAGAGCTCTATTAGCTTAAGAAATAGCTTTTGAAATGTTTTTATTAGGCCTTTGGGAGCTGTAAGAAAATCCCCCTGGATAGCTTGGTGAAACACCGGTAATTAGCATGTGGGGTTTTTTTGTAATCTTACATATAATTGTTTTGTCCTGTGGTATTTTAGAACTAGGGGGTCTTATTTTCCTGTTACTGCTGGCAAGAGGGTTTTTGCTGCACAGAATGAACAACTTCCTTTTTCAGAGGGAGGGGAGAAATGAGGTATTTTGTGTGTCTTAAAAACTGTTTTACTGGAAAGGAGTGTATTAATAAATGCATTGCTTGGAATACACTGACTCTCAGCTGGAGTGTGGGCTCAGTAAAGCTCAGCCCCTTCCACAGAAGCTGTGAAGTACACTGGGGCTCCAAATGCTGGTGACATCGGGGATTAATTGTGATGGTCGTTTGTTTTCTTCTCTTTCCCTCCGTGTAGGCATATGAAAGAAGGTTTCCTACGTGTCCTCTGATCCCTATGTTTGTAGCCAGTGACACTGTAAGCGAGTACAAGAGCGAGGATGAGGCCATCCATGTGATTGAGCGGCGCTGTAAGCTGGACATCGATGCACCGCGGCTCCTGAAAAAGGTGATGGGCTTTTCAGGACCCGTTTTGTACTTCTGGATGAATCCTTTCACATGAATGCTGTATCTCAACACAGTCTGCCTTCTCTTCCTCAGATTGCAGGAGTGGATTATGTCTACTTTGTCCAGAAGAACTCTTTGAACAGACGAGAGAGGACTTTGCATATAGAAGCCTACAATGAAACCTTCTCTAATAGAGTCATCATTAATGAGCACTGCTCTTACACAGTGAGTAACAGGCTCTTGGTGGTGCCACAGATGGAGCTAGATTAGATTTCAGGATTCACAAACACAAGTTGGGTTGTTCTTGGCTTTTGCCTTGCAAGAAAAAATAACCAGCACACTGCCATGAGTGATAATTGTTGTCAGAGTTAAATGTGACACGCTTGCTTGAAGAACTGAGACACGTTTGGCACCCTCTTGCTTGAGCATCTTCTCAGAGAGCAGAACACAACACAGTTTGCTGTGTTTGACAGCTCTGTTTAGGCAAATCTGTGGTCTGTAACAGCAGTGTGGGACTTGGTGAGGCTGATGACACCCTGACAGAACTGTCAAAGGAAAGTTCAGCAGAGCTTGTTTGCCTTCTGCTCAGCCCAGGCAGAAGTTCATCGAGTCAGTTATGTCTTAACCTCTTTTTTTTCATTGTTCTTGGTCTTCAGTGCAGATGTTTTCTGATCCAGAGGAGTCAGGTGGCATGCCTACTGCTCTGCTCTGGTCATGGTTTATTCCTGAATGGCTTAGCCTGTGCCCATAGGCACTTAAAGCACATGCTATAGCAATAGAACTTCAAATTGATGTTAAAGGTCAGATCAAAGCTAACAAATGTAACTAATTTATCTCTGTTACAGCATTCCTTTTATGTACAGGTCGTAACATTTTCTGTTTGTGTACAGACCTGTGGTTAAAAGATCACTGGATGTCAAACCCACTTGACGCTATTATCTGATTTTTTTTTTTTTTAATTTTTATTTCTACCATTAATTTCCAAGGCGAGTTTGTTTAAAAATACTTTTCTTCTGCAGTTTTTCTGTGAAAGCTCTGTTTAAACAGGGGAAATGCTGTAGAGAAAAGTGCATGTGGTAAATATGTACAGAACACAGCACTTCTTGCCCTGGCTCTACTCAATTAAGAAATTACTAGGTAAATACAAAACCAGATTTTTAATGGAAGAGTAAATTGCTTCTAAAAGTTCATTCTTATTAAAGGTAATTGATAATTGAATTTACGAAAATACAGGAAGATTCTTACATGATGTTATTGTTATTATTTGTACTTACTTAGTCTGTACAAGCTAGTCTTGTACCTCCTGTTCCCTAAAGCAAAAGAAGCAAAAGAAGGGAGGGTATTTTTTTTCTGTGGTTGTCTCCTTATAAAGGGTTTATAGTGTTCCAAGTCAATTTTAGCATGTTTTGAGGGGGAAGGGAACCCTAAGGCATCAGGACAGTTGCATGCTCAGAAATCCAGCGTTTGTGTAAGGACAGATTCGGAGCCCAGCCCTGAAATGGCTTAAAGAAGTCTGCTGTAGCTGAAGAGAGTTTGGAAAACAGCTTTTCATAAAAATATCAGAATCAATCATAGAATTAAGACAAGAGGGCGTGACCTTAAGCTGTGCCAGGGGAGGTTTAGGTTGGATATTAGAAAGAAATTCTTTCCAGAGAGAGTAATCAGCCATTGGAATGGGCTGCCCAGGGAAGTGGTGGATTCTCCATCCTGGAGGTTTTCAAGATGAGGCTGGACGTGGCACTGAGTGCCATAGTCTGGTAACTGTGGTGGTGTTGGATCAAGGGTTGGACTTGATGATCTCAGAGGTCCTTTCCAACCCGTCTGATTCTATGATTCTATGAATTTGGGTTGGAAAAAACCTTTAAGATCAAGTCCAGCTGTAAGTGACAACGTGTCCGTTTCAGGATGATCTCAGCAAACCACGAGATGAGCTGAGAGGAGAGGTGGGAGTGCCCTAAGACTGAGTATTCAGCCTCTTGAGAAGTGTACACTTCTTTCCGTGGCCTAATCACAGGAGAAAAAACTACAATAGCTTTCATTCTACGAAATGCTGAGGTCCCTGGGAGGTCAATGAGGAGCAGCCTATTGCAGGGTGTCTGTTGGGAACACATCTGGACAGCAGTGCTTGGAGGAGCTCTCGCTGCCCTTGCTGCAGGGCTCAGCCTGGCTGAGCTGGCCCTGGGCTGTCAGTCCCAGCAGGAAGTTCACTGTAGAGGCTTTTACCCTGTTGGACAGATAACACTGCAGTCCCAGCCCTTACCTAGAATTAGACAGTGTGTAAATGTGCCAGTCCTCTGGCTCTTGGCTGGTGCACAAGTGTTTCTCCACCCTCCTCTTTCTTGTTCATTTAAAAAAAAAAAAAAGAAAAAAAAGCACCATGGGACCATATGAGGGCTCCTCGGATTTTTGTCCTTTAGTGTTGCCTCTTCCCAACCATGTTTTGCAAGGGAAAGAAGACACTGCAAATTCCTCTTGAATGTTTTTTGACTGTGTGAACCTGTAAAACGAGAAATTTCGCATAGTGTGAAGACAAAAAAACCCTAAATGGATAACCGAGCTGTATGATCTTTTAACTTGCAGGTTCATCCTGACAATGAAGACTGGACCTGTTTTGAACAGTCAGCAAGTCTGGATATCAAGTCTTTTTTTGGTTTTGAAAGCACAGTGGAAAAGATTGCCATGAAGCAATACACCAGCAATATTAAAAAGGTGAGCCTGCAGTTGGGAAGGAGGTGCCTGGCTCCAGGTTACCAAAAGACAGTGAGGCTGCTGCTAAGTAACAGGCTGCTCTGCTCAGAAAACTGGGCTGCTTCCTCTTTAGCCCGGGGCAGTGTGTCTGTGTAGGGCTGTGTTTCAAGTGGAATCTTTACAGAGATCTGACCACTTTATAGGTGTTCAGCACAACCCTTTCTGTGTCTCAGGTGGGTGTTTTTCTAGTAGCTGAAGTAAATTTTCTTTTTTGAAGGGAAAAGAAATAATAGAATACTACCTGAAGCAGCTGGAGGAAGAAGGGATAACTTTTGTTCCTCGCTGGACTCCTCCTGTCACGTGTAAATCAGAGAGCAGCACATCCCACACAAGGAGACCAGTCTCACCTGCTATTAATATACCAGAGTCTGCCACAAAGGAGGGCTTGAACAACAAGGAGATCCTCAACACCTCCAGCAGCCCCTCGGAGCCCACCGCAGGAACACCAGATGGTAATGGTGGTCTGAGGTGTTTGACTGGGGTTCTTGGTACTGTAGAGCCTCTCAGCACTGTGCAGCTTCACTGTGCAGCTGGAAAGCTCCATGTTGGCTCTCTGTTTGGTGACATGCAATGTTAAAGTGCAGGCTTGCCAAGCAGTGACATGTGGGGTAGCTCAGGGAGCTGCTACGGGCTGATCTAGTAAATGGAGATCAGGTACGAGCAGAAGAACTCTTCACTCTTCATTAGGTTGCAAATGAACAGCCTACTTCTTGCCCTGAAATTCAGGGATGGGTATAACTGGAGGAATAATGGGTAGGAAACAGCTGAAGCTTCCCTGGACAGAGTCTTCTGCTGTATTGTCCTTCCCCCTGTTAATAAGGGAATTTGGGAAGATTCTTGCACTGGGAGATCAAAGCTTCTCTGAGTATTTCTAGAAGCAGCAATCCCTGTGGTGCTCTGGATTGATGAATCTGAATATACTGGCAAAGTGCTTTTGAAAATGTCTCCTTTTGCTCCTTCCTTAGCTGCAGAAGGGGAATTTACCTTCTTGATTAAGACGACTGTGTGTGTTGCCTTGCTCATCTTTTCATTGATTCGAAGAACCTTTATTCAGTTCTGACTGCGCAGAGCACAGCGGCCGCTTCTCTGCCTGAGAGAGCAGCATGGCAGATCACTTGGTGCTTTGCCTGGGTCAGCCCAGGACCGCTCTAATCCCCTGCACATCTCTCTTTAGACAAGCTAGACGCAGACTACATCAAGAGGTACCTGGGGGACCTGACCCCGATGCAGGAGAGCTGCCTCATCCGGCTGAGGCAGTGGCTGCAGGAGACGCACAAAGGCAAAGTAAGTCACTGGTGGTCTCGCAGTGGTGGCTCAGGGTGTGTGAGGTACAAAGTGGGCCTGATGAAACATCCTGCAACACCCCCCCACCACCACCCCCCCGTGCCTGATTGTTCCTGTTAAGTGGCCCTCCATGATCAAAACCTAAATTAAAACAGTGGCGACAGAAGGAGTTTGTTGTGACTGCCCAGCTGACTTTGCTGGCTGAGGGGGCTTAAATAATTAGTGTGAAAGCCTCTCAGAATGTCAGTTAAACTGTCACAGGGCAATATCAGCAGCTTTTTAAGTCTTCCTGGTTTCCACAATAACCTTATTTTTGCATTTGTTTGCTTTGGCCAAACATCACAGTCTCAAATACTGAAAGGGAAGCAGTGGGGCCAGTTAAATCACTGATAGCAAGGCTGGGTTTTTTTCCAGTAGCTTGTGATTTGCATGTGTGTCTCAGCTTCCTCTTACTTAACAATGAAACACAGTCTGTGTTCTGTCCTGATTTATTTAAATTGGACTGATTTGGTATGGTCATACAGGTGGAAATGATTACATTGGAGTTCATGAAATTTTTATCTCCTTTATGAAGGTACCTGCAGTCCCTGACAGGGCTTATGACTGTTTCAAACAAAGGCTGATTTCCTTGAGTAGCTTCCAGGGTTACACACCCTCCTCCTGCACTGGTGCAGGGCTGCACGTTTTTCAGCTTCTATTGTTCCTTTTTCTGTTCTTGTTTCAAACCTTGGCTACAAAATCGGGTTTGTTTTGTGGTTTTTTTTTTTTTGACAGATCCCAAAGGACGAGCACATTTTAAGATTCCTGCGTGCCCGGGACTTCAACATCGATAAAGCAAGAGAGATCCTTTGCCAGTCGCTGACGTGGCGGAAGCAGCACCAGGTGGACTATATCCTGGACACCTGGAACCCTCCACAGGTACTCCAGGACTACTATGCAGGAGGCTGGCATCACCACGACAAAGGTATGGATATTGCACAGCCTTTCTGTGTTCTGCATCAAAGGGTGATTGATAGTTGTCCCTCTGGTTAACTAGAGGTGACTGGGAAGACGGTTGGGACTTCTCAGTTGTTATGTAATAAAGGCACTTAAATTTGTAGAATCGTAGAAGGGTTTAGGTTGGAAGGGACCTTAAAATAATCTTGTTCCACCCCTCTGCCATGTGCAGGGGCAACTTCCACTAGACCAGAGGTTGCTCAGAGCCCTGTCCAACATCCCTGGCCTGGAACACTTCCAGGGATGGGGCATCCACAGCTTCTCTGGGCAACCTGTTGCAGTGATGTTGCCAGCTCCCAGGAGCTGCTGGAGGCAGACTCCGAGATCATAGCCTTTCTGATGGATACCGACATATTTAAGTCTGCTTTGCCAGGAGCTTAAAAAAAAGCGATTAATTGTGCTTCTGTAGCACTCTGAGGTGCTTAAAAGGGTGTTAGGCAAATGCTGAGTGCGCTCTTTCAGTGATTAAAAGATGTTTGCAAATAAGTATATCTTTGTAATCAATTTATTTCTGATGTTGTTTAAGTCTGCTGATGGCATAAATGAATATTTATTTGACATTACAATCAGCTTAATGATGAGAAGTGGAATGTTGCAAAAACATCAGATAGAGCAGGTTTATTTAAGAAGAGAAGGAGCTTTGGCTGAATTCCCTTTGCATGGTAAGCCACAGCCAGATCTTTGCAGCACAGAGGACTGTGCCTGACACACTCCCCTGTCCCTCTGCTTTATCGTGCACGGCTCTTGTTGCTAATACATACATAGGAATGAAACATGCTGGAATTTGTGGCTTGAGGCAAGCTGGGCTCTTTAGATAAGGAAATGATCTCTCACTGTGAGCGATCTGTGTTCTGATTGAGTCTTTTCCCACTAGGCACTATTGTTTCTGCTTGGCTCTTCCTGTTACAGGCAGTTTATGGAACCGGGCAGGATGCTGTCAAGCTGTAGTGGCCAGGAGACAGGGAGGACGCAGCAGAAGTTTAAGCAGAGCTTGGCTTTTCCCTGCTGCTTTGGGTTTGTCAGACCTCAAACTGAGAAAGTGGAAAATGAGAATGTGCTTGTGAAGATTGTAGGGAAAAAGACTCGTGAATAAGTCCTCCCCTTCACCCAGTTACTTGTCCTTACTTTGCAAAGACTTCCTCTGTCAATAACACATAAACTGGGTCCTACCAGTGAGCAGAGAGGTACAGAATGCATCAAAGGCTTGTTTAATGTTCTTCTGAGAAGTTCTTCAGTCTTGTGGTGAACTTGGTGCCCCCTCCCTTCCCCTCGAGTTCCTTTGATCCCTCCTGCAGCATGCCCACAAGTCAAAGCATGGCTTTGTCAATAGTAGAAAAACAGTTTCAGAACTGAGCAATTCTCTGTAATTTAAAATTTTACAGTGGTAGGTTCTTTTTTTTAAACCCTCTCTTCTAGTATTGCTCCTTTCCTCCTACATATGCTAAATGTGCCAAACTTAAGCTGGCTGAGTGCTTATGGCTTTCAGTGCTAAAGCAAAAGCAGAGTGATTATGAAGCATGTTGTCTGGAATGAGCTATTAGAGCTAAAGCAAAAAAGTTTTTATTTAGGCTTGCAATTAGCACAGTTTTCTTTACATCTGAGTGGCTTTTATTTTGACAGGAATGCTTCAATCCAATGTCTTTTTTAAATCACAAAACCCTAATGGAATATAAAATGCACAGTAATAATACAGCGCTGTCAGCTGAGACTCTCCTTCATGTGTCATTTGGGTGGACCAGGGTTACTAAGCTGTTAGTTTGAGTTTGGATGTGCATGTCTGTCCATGGGGGAGGGAAAGAGGGAGGGAGGGGGACCTGCTTTGAAGCTTAATTGCAGTTTTTGTTTAGTGTTTCAAAAGCTAAACAGTACATTCCAAGATAAGTGT
Organism: Oxyruncus cristatus; assembly: GCA_013399855.1. Classification (NCBI taxonomy): domain Eukaryota; kingdom Metazoa; phylum Chordata; class Aves; order Passeriformes; family Cotingidae; genus Oxyruncus; species Oxyruncus cristatus. Next base: position 569,229 of record VXAY01001191.1, on the reverse strand, counting down.
GTGCTGATGTTAAAATAACATTTTCTTTTAATCCACCTGATAAAACACAAAATACTGTGAACTTGCATGGGGGTGGTGTCTTTGCCAAATAAATAACTTGCCTTGGCTCTGCAGTTCTGGTTGGTTGTTGATTTTTTTTTTTTAATTGTGTATCTCGACAGTTTCTTTCCTGGTGTCCCAGAAGACTTGATGATAATTTGATACCCCTCTTGCAGTGTGTTACACAGACAGCAGGACTTGAGGGAGACTTTCATGTAGAAAGCTTTCTTTTTTACTTCTTCTTGTGTTCTAGCATATTCACTTTTGTAAGTTGCTGCTTATTTAGCCCATTTATTAGAATAGATGAAGCAAAGCTTAAAGAGTGCATCACAGCTTTGAGAGGAGGCTGGGAGCTGTTTGGGACAACTGGCTCCTCTTAGGAAGTGCCGGAAATGCAAGCTTTGATTCTCAAATTCAGCCAACACAGTTATTTAGCTTAATGCCTTAGCATCCTGCCAGTGCCAGGCTGCCCAAGTGTGCAGCCAGATGACTGTGGAAGGGCAGAGCTCTAATGCAGAGGGTCCAGCTGAGCTGATCTCAGGAGCAGAGTCTGTTCTCACCAGGCTTAACCTGCATAAGCGAGGCTGTGTGCCAGTTCCGCAGAGTGACAGAGCTGGGAGTGTGGCTCCAGCAAACACCGCAGAAGGCAAAGCTCTGGGTTAACACTTTGTTTCGTTAATTCCCAGAGCTCAGCGTAGCTACATTTCTAGAAGGGTTGCTGTTCTACCCAGAGCAGTATTGCATCATGTGTGATAGAAGTTTTACAGCCTCCACTGCAGCTCCGCAGTTACAGGAAACACTTGAGTTCATTAGTGTGTCCTGGAAGCTAATAATAGTCCTGTGTCCTTAATTGTGTGTACCAAGATCTTGTGTAGACCGAGGCACTTGAAGTCCTTTGAACTCCCCTCGAAGGTCAAAGAGCTATTTTTGCATCAGGATTTCTTTGCAAACTTTTGCATCAGAAAATCTTTAACCTCCCGATTCGAGTTTTGCAGCTCATGTACAGGTAATCTGTTGGTGTAGCTGCACAGGGTAAAGTTTATGTTGCTGCCTGCTCCAGGTTGTTGCTCTTCCAGGGGAGTTTTAACTGATTATGGTTTGTTTCTGTTTGAAGTTTTAGCATGAAACTAGCTCACTCCAACTGTCTCTTGCTGTGAGGTGAGGGTCACTTTGGTGGTTTGGTCTCTTTGTGCAGACGGTCGCCCACTGTACGTGCTGAGGTTGGGCCAGATGGACACCAAAGGTTTAGTGCGAGCTCTGGGGGAAGAGGCCCTACTTCGATACGTGAGTATTTCTGGAGCCTGCAAGTTGCTAACAGTGGGATATTTTCATTTAGAAATTTCCCCTGCCAGAGCATTCGTCGCTCTGGGTATTTTGATGTACTCTGGCTGTCTGGTTTTGGTTTGAATACATCTGAAAGCTCCCGGTAGCTGTTCCTTCTGCCTCCTTTCCAGCTGCAAACTGAAAGGCGTAGTCTTGGCAGCTCCTGGAGTTACTGCTTGGCATTTTCATGGATTCTTCTGCACTTGTGCAGGGCTTGAGGCTTAAGGCTCTGCATTTGCACAGAAGAGAAAACGCCACAGATTTTGTGAAGTCTGTACTCCAAGCATAGGAATAATTTAAAGAGAAAGTGCCTGCCTGTAGTTCTGGCTTCTCTAAAGGCATCACTCAGGCTCTGTTATTGTGGGTTGGCTCGGTTTCCAGGCAGAAAGCTGGCAGAATTCCAGGCTTGCACTAACTTTTTTTGACTCCTAATAATGACAGTCACAGCCATAGCAACTGTTAGAAGCAGGGACTGGATTTTCGGTTTTGTATTCCAGTGCCATTTCCAGGCAGACAGTAAATTTTGTTTGCCCTAGTTCTGTAATCACAGAGTTTTACTTTCTGTGATTTCCAAAGGGGCTTTAATTTCTGAATAATTAGGGATAATCATAGAGATTTCTAGTTCATTCTTTGTGGGGAAAAAAAAGTTTATGCTGGTTCGATCTTGTAGTTTTAATTAGTCTTTGGATATAAACATGTTTTTCTTTATCCCACCTACTGTGTTTGACACTCTTCTCTAAACCACACACTTTCTTGTGCAGGTTCTTTCAATAAATGAGGAAGGACTGAGGCGATGTGAGGAGAATACGAAAGTATTTGGCAGGCCAATAAGGTAAAATAACAAGTGGATCAGCTCTTTGGGAATTACCTGCTCTCATGGTGTGCCTGTGGGCAATGTCAGGCAGTGGAACAAGCGAAGGGTGGGCTGTGTCTCACGTGCAGGCACAAGCACAGGTATAGTTAACTGAGAGCCTCCCCAGGGAATGTGCCAGGGGCAGCCTGAGGGAAGCACACCTGCCCCAGCAGTCTCAATCTCACACTCCTCATGGTTCTACTTGGGGCTGCTGTGCTTCTCTCTTCTGCTGTCGGATCTCTGCAAAGCAATGCAGCCCATTTCTCTTTTGGGGGCATTTTATAGGCACTGGTACAGGCTGACAAGAAGTCAGGCCATGATATTACCATGGATTTCAGGTGTTGCTTTCATGTCACTTCTTCACCCATGGTCCGTACCAAGGCTCGTTGCACTCAGTTCTTGTTTGCACTCTCCATTTTTTGTAAGTGGCTTCTCAGCTCTCGATCCAAGGTGGGGTCATGAGGCTCCTGTGAAACCTGGGATCTAATTTTGCGGGGACTGGCGTGACTTCGGGTGAAATTTAGTCACAAATGGGTTTGCTGTCCCATCCTTCAGTCGTTGTAGGGGTCACTTATGAAATTGTTAACTGCAAAATGGATTTAGGGGTGTGGAACAGGACCATCCCTGAAAAGATCCCGTGTTTCTTGGCCTCTCTTCCATTTCTACCTCCTTCCTTTAATCTTTAAGGTCCAGGGATGTGTGGTATGTCTGCTTATCTTTTCCCTGGTACAGAACTTGCTGTCCTGGCTGCCAGTGGGAGGTCAAGTCCCAGGGATTGGTTTCATGTGTGTAACTGAAATTTGTGCTGCCTACTGGATGTTCGTTTGTAGCCGTAGTCCTAAAGGGCTGCATATTAAACATTTAAAGTGAAACAAAGAAGGGTTTGGTGTTTCATAGAAGCCTTATGCATAATGTAATGGCTGCTGGCTGGTGCAGCACAGCTGTAAATCTTGAATTCCTGCCCAGGGTGAGAGACCTGAACTTGGAGAGTAACTGAAACACATGCTGATGCTCAGTATTAGTATTAAGAACATACCTCTCCCTGTAGGAGAACCTTCCTTCTCTGAGAACTGACAACAGAATTAGCTTTGACATGTATTGGCACCATTACTGCAGTGTGTTAGTAGGAAATCTGCCTGTGAATGTGAAATTGCTTCATGGCAGCAGCTTGGCCACTTAATCGATCTCCCGGTAAAAGCACTGGTTCAGTGTTTGGGCTGGCTGTGGACTGGATTTTTCTGGGGATTCATATGAACCTTTACCTTGAGTCTGACATATCTGTGGGGGAATCATTGCCTGCTCTTAAGGCAGACCTTAAACTGGGTTGTCTACAGGTACCACAAAGCAGGGAGGTGAAACAGAAGAAACCAAAACATGCAGTGGGCTCCACACGTCTCAGTGTGTTGGGCACTTGCATAGGAAAGGAGAATTTTGATGCTATTGAGATTTTTCTATTTTTTTTTTTTTTGGTCTTTCTCAAACTCAGCTCCTGGACATGTCTAGTAGATCTGGAGGGCTTGAACATGAGGCATTTATGGAGACCTGGTGTCAAGGCCTTGCTGAGAATCATTGAGGTGGTTGAAGCCAATTACCCTGAGACTTTGGGTCGTCTTCTTATCCTAAGAGCACCTCGAGTATTCCCAGTTCTCTGGACACTGGTATGTTTGTAATTCAAGCTATTACTCAGCTCTCTCAGGGCACTGCTACACTTGTTGTTTGTAAAAGCACTTTACAGATCAGGTTTTTATGAGCAGGAAATGTTGCCATTTGGAAACACGTCTTTTATAGGATTCCTGCAGTGGATTAAAAAACACCACCTAAGAACTTGCTCACATAGATGGTTAATTTGGCTTCTTTGTAGTGGGAACTTTGTGTAACCAGGATGGTGATGCTCAGTGTGATCAAACTGACTCCTTCAAAATTGACTTGAGAAAAATGGGAGAGCCTGATCTATTCTGTTTTTCTTTGTTTGCAGGTTAGTCCATTCATTGATGACAACACTAGAAAGAAATTCCTTATTTATGCTGGAAATGACTACCAGGGTCCTGGGGGACTGTTGGATTACATCGATAAGGAAATTATCCCCGATTTCCTTGGTGGAGAGTGCATGGTATGAATATAAACTACAGCATATACAACAGCTTATCTGTGGGGTTTTTGTTTTTTATTTTTCCACTCCTCTAAGCAAAGAAGCCTCCAAGCAGAGAGGGACTCCTAGTGGAGTTTGGAGATGGGGGCTATGATGTTGGACTCCAGGCTTAGTGGTGTTTTGTGGATCCACTTCAAAAAGAGAAGTACAATGCTTCTGTGCAGTGAGGATCAAATAGCTTTTCAAAATAGCCAAGCCCAGTTCAAAGCCATAGTCTGTTACCTGACAAGTTCAAGCAGACAAGGTTACACAGCTCTGAGCAAGAGCTGTCACCATCAGCTGATCAAAAGAGCCTGCGTGACCTAAAAGAACTGATACCATAAGGAGCCCAAGGAAACGTGAGGCCCATCTGCCAACAGGGCTCAGCAGACATCCGTGTCTCCTCACACAGCGGTGTGCACTGACCCCAGCAAAGCAGAAAAATTGTTTTACTGCAGGATACTGTAACTTCTCAGTCCCTTTCACATGCCTTAATAGCTGTTTCCTGCCTAGGCTCTGGGTTGTAACACCTTGATGATACTGTCAGGTCTGTTCTCCCTTTAATGTTTTTGGCAACACAGGCTCACTGGTGGATTAATTTTTTTCTGGAACCTCCATCATAGTAACACTTAGGTTATTTTTTTTTTGTCTGAACTCAACTCTGTTAAAATAGAATCTCAGGCTTGTGTTTCAAACCCCTGTACACTTTGTAGATTAATTTCGGTACCATTCTTGAAAATTCATCTGTGTCTGTTCAAATGCAGTCTCAAATGATAACGAAGTACAGTTAGATGTGTTGGAGTAGAGCACGGGACTGCTTTTTGCTGCAGCAGTAGCTTTCAGTGTTATCTAATTTGGAGCTGGAAGCTGCCAAAATCCACTGTTAAAGTAAGCAAAAATGAATGTTACCAGAAAGCAAATTGCTACAATACTTCCTGCCAGTTACAAGCAGTGTCAGAATCTCTCTGTTCTTCTTCACTTCTGGGTATTTGAACAGAAGCGACTTTCCTGAGAACCTTTCAATTCTCTGTTGTAATTCAGTTACCAAACACTTCCACTGCCCCAGACACTTCTGTGGAACCTGCTCCTGATCAAATAGTTGTCTGACTCCATTGCTAGAGGCTTCTTAAAGAAGAAAGTTATTTAGGGAAGTTGTATAATCGCTTCCAGTACTGGGCTGTCAGACAGTTGTAACTTCAGAACTGTTGCCTTCCTGGCTGCAGTGTCCTTTCACCTGCGTGGAAACTTACTGTATCTCCCCGTTTCCATCCTTAAATTTAGCTACCCCAGTTCTTTCAGGTCTCTGTAGGCTCTGTTTTTTAGACTGAGTCACTATTGCCACTTTGCTCAGGGTTCTGAAGTGGCTCACACCTTTCCTCAGTGTAAGGTGGTCTGAGTGATAACTGCAGCATTTGCACAGCCTTGTTCTGCAGGGCTGGCTGTTGTGTTTGTACAAGATCTGTTCCTCTGGTGTCCAGTTCTGCAAACACCTAAGCCAGGTCATTGTAAAAGAATTTATGTATGTATAATGTACAAGCTATAAAATTACTTTCCCACTGTTTGCGTCTCATTCTTTGGAGTGCTGCCGAATGTGAGGTTTTGTTTCTGAGGTGGGAGGCAGGGAATGGTCACAGGAGATAATTTTTATGGCTGTTTGTTTTTAGTGTGAAGTACCAGAGGGTGGGCTGGTTCCCAAGTCCCTCTACCGGACAGCAGAAGAGTTGGAAAATGAAGACATAAAGCTTTGGACTGAAACAATCTACCAGTCTGCAAGTGTCTTCAAAGGAGCTCCACATGAGGTACGGCTGCAACCTGACCTTTGCTTTCATCTCAGCTGCTGCTCTGGACTCTGTCTGGTAGACTGAGGATGGTTTAGAGCTCAGTTACTTAGTTGCTGTGCTTCCACCTTGCTCTTCTATAGTTGTGCTGCATAACGATGCTTTAGTTGCTGAAGTTTGTGACCATTCCTGGTGTCATCTTGTTGGCATTTAGAGAACATCACCAGTTTTCATTCTGTTCGAAGCCCTTTTCTTCTTAGCAAAGCAAACAATATTCTCAGAAGCTGCTTGAGAGCTTCTTAAAGTCCTGTGTTAAAATAAAGACACCCCAGCAGCAGGGAATTTGTATCTCAATGCCTTTTTTCAACTATTACAAAACCGTGACTTTTTAACACTTTTTAACTAAGCCCCGCAACAAAAAACTCTGTCCTTTGTCTTTTTTTTCCTGGTAGGAGTTTGCCTTTATTGGGCAAATTGCTGTTGTCTAATAGGACTTTTCCTGCCCCAGGTTCTCATCCAGATCGTGGATGCCTCATCTGTGATCACGTGGGATTTTGACGTGTGCAAGGGCGACATCGTTTTTAACATCTTCCATTCCAAAAGGGCCCCGCAGCCCCCGAAGAAGGACTCTCTGGGAGCCCACAGCATTACATCTCCTGGTGGGAACAACGTCCAGTTGATAGACAAAGTCTGGCAGTTGGGGCGTGACTACAGCATGGTGGAGTCTCCCCTGATCTGCAAGGAAGGGGAGAGTGTGCAGGTGAGGCACCAGCTCCTGTGTGGGAGCAGATGGAGCCCGGCTCCAGAACTGCCTGTTCTCACTCACAGCCGCTGATGACGGAGGGGTGATTCAGTTCCGGGCTGTCTGCTCGCTTTGGGCCAGCGTTTCAGCTCATGTTCCAGGCTGGGTGCTGCAGGGAGCAGGGTTTGGATTTACGTGGGATCTGCTGGGATGGGAGGTTGCATCAATCCAGCAGCGACTGAGGTTGATCAGCAAGGAATATAGAGAAGCCACCTAGAATGAAGTGCACGTCCAGAAAGTAGCAAAACACGCTTTGTGCTGTAATTCTGACTGTTTTTTTCTGAGACAAACAGTCTGCATTTGAAGAGTATTATAGAACCTTCCCCCAGTAATGAGAGAAGTCTGGAAATTAAGACTGAACTTCTGTGTGATTGTCCCTCTAACAGCCACTGTAAGGAACTCACTGTGGCCAAAGTTCCTGAAACTTTTTTTATGCCATTTTTAACCTGTCTTTTAATTACCAAGTTTGATGTTCCCTGCAGCATATTTACAGTCACACTCTGCCACTGCTGTTCCTTTTGATTTGAAACAGGAGTTGGACAGTCTGTGAAAAAAGAACTCCTTAAGTCACCTGGTTGGAAGTGTTAAGCTGGAAATATGGGCACTGACCCCTTTGCACTGCACTCTTTGTGAGGCAGGAGCCTTGAGTGCCCTTTTCGCTGTCTCGAAGGACAGCTTTTAATGAAAACAAATGGAAAACGTGGATATTGGTTTAAACCAGAACTTTGTCCTTTCAGTAACCCCTTGACGCTCTCAAAAAACCAGAGGAGCCGTTTGTTGGTGTTTTCTGACCCAACTTTGATAAGCACATTCCGTGGGGAGTCACCCAGCACAGCCAGCTGGCTGAGGAGCTGAAATATTGGCACTGGGGAAAACTTCCAAGCTTGGAAAAGGAATTTCAAATTTTTCAAACCTTTATTAGCAAAGTTCATTTTTTAATTTTCGCTCTGTCTGTCTCCAGGGCTCCCACGTGACCAGGTGGCCTGGCTTCTATATTCTGCAGTGGAAATTCCACAACATGCCTGCCTGTGCTACAACCAACCTGCCTCGTGTGGATGATGTATTGGCATCTCTACAGGTGTCCTCTCACAAATGTAAAGTGATGTACTATACAGAAGTGATAGGATCTGAAGATTTCAGGTATGTCTGGACAGGGTCAGCCAGTGTCAAGCCTTTTTGATACTTAGATGATCAAGCCAGTGTCAAGTTCACTTAAATATAAGTAAATTGTGAGGGCCTTAAAAAAAAGAAATCAACCAGTACTGGCACTGAGTGCAACTAATGCATAAAAGGGGTTAATCACTTATCTTGTGGTCACCTTGCTCTGCCTTGTGGGAGTTGTTGGGCTTGGCAGGTAGAAATGGGTGCAACTCAGAATGGAATTGAGTCAGTTCTGTCGCCTGCCAGTTGATAAACTTGACTGAAAATATTTCTCAGTCTCTTTGAACAGCATCTGGTTTTTGTAAGGTGTGCAGTGTCCTTATTATTTTATGTGTTGAGGCAGAAAACCTTTTGAGGATCTGCACCAAAACTATTACTTGCTTTTTATTCAATGTGCAAACAAATACAATACAGACACAGAGCAGAAATCAAAATCGTTGCATGTTCTGAGGCTTAAAACCACTTTCTTTTTGATTGCAGGGGATCTATGACCAGCCTTGAATCAAGCCACAGTGGATTCTCCCAGCTCAGTGCTGCCACCACCTCCTCTAGCCAGTCCCATTCCAGCTCCATGATTTCCAGGTAGTGCCACAACAGCTGAAAAGCAAATGGATGTGATGGCTGGACCCTCGCCCGTGGCAGCTGACTGCAATACAGCATATTCAACTGGCAATTGTGCAAAAAAAAAAAAACAACCCACCCCACAAAAGCCTTTTATAGATAGTAAAATAGCTGTTTGAGTTTTACACTTAGTGGTTTTGGTCTTTGTTAGATCCGACAGCTTGTCTCTTTACCTTTAACCCTTTTTCCTAACTCAGCCATAAATATTTTTGCAAGTGTGCTTGCACAGATCCTAACTCTGAACACAAGGGCTCTTATTGAAAAGGAAAAACAACCAGTGCATCAGTTAAGAATGATTTTTTTTTTTTTAACTGTGTAGATGTTTGAAAGCAGAAAAAAAAAAAAAAGAGAGAAAAACCCTACCAAAAATGCTCCGTAGTGCATTAGAGATCAACTGCAGTTCTCCTGTCAGGACATTCCTTGCCATCCTAAGAAATCCCCTGTGATCTTCCAGTGCTGCAAACTGTTCTCCCATTGCCACTATTGATGTCCGAGACGAAGAGCAGCAGTTGCTGGATACTTGACTTTGTGAGTCCATTTTTTTCAAAGCACGCCCACAGAGCTGTGGCCAGGCTGTAAACACTAAATACGCCTTTTGTACGAGCACATTTTTGGGGGAGATTTGAGCTCTGGGTCTTGATGGGTCAAAGCAATTCATTCTTTTCCTTGGATTTGTGCTTGAAGCACTGCGGAGAGAGAGGCAGAGAGCAGGCTCTCCCTCGCTGTGCCACGCTGGGCTGATCCAGAGGTGCTCTGAGGATTTGTTCCCAGCTCTGTGCTGGAGCTTCACTCTGCTTCCTTAGTGCATTCCGAGTGAATTGGTTTTTCTGAGATTCTGTTCTTTGCCAGGAATTTATGCAGAGCTTTAGCTGGCTGCCTGAATCAGTCTGAAGGAGGTATGGCTTAACATCCTTCCTGTTCACTTCTCACTCCCTCAGGCCTCCCAGCCTTCCCTGTCAGAAACAGAGCACTTCACTTCTGAGCAGCACAAGCTTTAGTGTGGGCAGGGAGCACAGGGCTCTTCCCCCTGGGGGACACAGGAGAAGATGCTCTTAAGCATTTTCTGGACCATTTTCACTGTTGCCACTGCCCTTGTGGATTTTGTCCCTGCCTGCCCAGGCCCAAGTTGAGCTCTTGGTGAAGTCCGTTCAGGTGTTCTTGCACCTTGAGCCCTCTCTCTCCACGCACAGCAAAAGGCTCCAAAGGCTGAAGTGCTGAGCAAAGGGCTGTCAGACGACTACAAACCACGCCTGGCAGTGGAGCAGAGAAGATTTAGGTCTGAAATGCAGCAGGATTTGCACAGTTAGGCCCTGCTTGGTCTTTTCTCACCCTCTTGGAGCTAAATTACCCATCCAGGCACAAGCAGCTTCTGTGCTGCAGTCCCTACTAGGAAGGCTCTGTCTTGGGGAGCAGCACTGCTGTGGGTAGGTGGTAGAGGAGCTTGCACTTAGAAAGTAGAACTCACTCAAGGTTCTGGACCTCCTGCCTGAGGAAAGCTGGTTCTGAACTCAGAGTAAAGCTTTTTTATGACTGCAGAGCTCCTGAGAGGCAGGTTACTGACCTCTGACAGCACCTGTCGTGCAGACCAGTTCTGGCTGTGGGATGTGGCAGAGCTGAAAGCATTTTAGTAACGGATTTAGAGGTGCTGAGCCACCAGTCTCCTTAAACTGAACCAAACTGGTCTATTTTTGAGGGTTTTATGGACTTATAAATTGAAGATGGAGGTTAGACTGTTACTTAGGCTGCCGAAGTGGGCAGTTATGTGAGACAGGCCACTGCTTTGCTGTCAAGCAGCTCCCACCCAGTGTCTGCACAGTAGCCATTCCCCTTCCACTTACCAGAGTGGAAGGGCTGAAGGTGGTCCCCTTTCTCTCTCTCTCTCTGTCTCTCTCTCTCTCTCTCAGATGGCGATTTTGCTGACAACTGTAAAGAATCTGCTTCATTCAACACTCCACATCTGTCCAGAGGTGTCTGGCTTTATAGACCCTTTTGAGTTGCAGTCCCTTTTCAAGTCTGAAGATCTGTATTTTGTTTTTCACTTGAGCTGGCTCAAAAGTGGCACTTTGGGTTTTTCCTGCTGTTGATCTTAACACATCTTTTAGAGCTCAAAGCACATGACAGCACAAACAGCTGGGAAGATAAAATAATAATTTATCTTCCTCTAAGCAAAGTGCTGTGGCAATATGACTTGATCACTGCAGTCTGACTAATTAATTTCTCATACACTGGTCTTTCTTTGTGTGATATTACTGCTCCTCTTCCTTCTCTCAGCCAGTAACTCTTCTGTTGGCACTTTTCCTGTTATCAGTGTCCTTCTGCACTTCACTGTCTCTCCTCATGAACTGCATATCAAAATTCTGTAAATGTTTTGTATACATAATACCTCATTCTTGGTAATAAAATACAGATAGTCTTTAAAAGATTTTTTTATCGTTATCAATAAATGTGAACTGTTTGGAAAAAAAGGGGTCAGTCTCTTTATTTCATTTGTCTACTGCGAAGCTTCCAGGTTGTTTTGTGTGCTGAGTTCAGGTCTGCCAGATCTGCTCTGGGGCAGTGCCGTTGTGGGAGATGCAGGAGACTCTTCAGCTCTGCCACTGGGGAGAAGTTCGAGGAGAACAGTTTGTTTTGGAGAGTAGAAACCTGAGCAGCACAAGGTACAGGGAATGTGGGTTTAGAAGGAAATGGCTTCTGCTGGGCACTTCCCTGGCACAGCACAAAATCCTCCCTCAGGCCTAGGTGAATATACAGCAGGAATAAAACACTGCTGAAAAAGTCTTCAGGTAGCCCTGAAAGTGAAATGGCTGCTTTTATGGGTTATGTGACTACTTTATCCTCTTTTGTCACAGTTTGAAAGAGAACTTCACCCTGGGCGGCTCGGCTGATTGCAGAGTGTCCCTTGGGGAAGGTGTTACGTGTCTTGGACACAGGGCTTGCAGGGGCACCAAGGGTGCAGGTAAATGTCTCTCATGTGCCCTGTGGAGGTTGAGATGTGTCTGGACACCTGAAATGGGGAGTGGAAAAATTCAATTTTTTTTTTCCTTTTTTTATTTAATTTTTCCACCTGCTAATTGCTCTTCACCTGAGGGCTCTGCCATGGGCTCTGTGGCAGAGTAAGGGATGAGTGCATCCCTCCATCCTGGGAAAACCTGGGTGTTCTCAGTGCAGGCACAGCCATCCAAGCCATGAACCTGCCTCGATTTCTCTCATTCAAGAATAATCATGCTGGTCTTCCAGAGCTGTCCATGCAGGGGCTTGATCCTCTCCATTTCCAGGGCTGAGTGAGCCATAGGACACCTGACACCTTGGGCAGGAGGCTGAGACAATCACATTCGGGAAATTAGGATTTTTAATTAGCAGAAGTAGACTAAGCTTTAGCTATTTTTAAAACAGGAGCCAATAAATAAATGTCAGACTGTGCTTTTTCTAAGCCCTGGAGTTGGAGCAGTGGCTGAAACAGGTTTATGGTCCGTCTTCAGAATTCTACCCAAGCTGTGAAGTTTCTAAAATGAGACTCTTTTTAACTGTGGTCGGTGGAGGTCCGTCAGCAAGACCAGGTGGCTGCCTGACCTACTTTAAGTTTTAACATGTGGTCAGTATTTTTATGCCAGCACATAATTACACTGGACCAGCTTTCTGCTGCGCTGGACCTTGCTGAGTGCCACAGCCCTTGACAAGGAGCCCGACAAGGAGGTGGCTTTGCTGCTCAGCTGGGCTGTGCCCTGGGAGATGGGGGGAGCTGCCTTGCCTGGCCAGTGCTCCTCTGAAATGGGAACTAAATAAAACTGAGCCTCTGACCTTACCTGAGCTGGGCAGCTGGTAACGGTGGGGGCCAAGGGCTGCTCTGCCGTGCAGCTACCCTGGGAGAGGTGTTAAATCTGGTTGGATTTTGGTTTGGGCTTTGTTGTTTGGGGTTTTTTTTGTTCACTTGTTTTTGTTTTTTAAGGCAAAGCAAAATTCCTGGAAGAAATTTCATCTGTTTTTTTCCCACCTTCCTGCCCCGCCAGCCCTCCCTGCTCCCTGCAAAGCCAAGGGCTCCCTGTTCTCCAGGTGTAAAACCTTGTTGTCCTTCCACTTCCAAACCCAGCTTGCCAATGCACCCATAAATTCTCAGCCACCCAAAGCAAAGGGTGCTGAACTGCCGTTTCCAAGTCTCCCTGTGCATCCCTCCTGGCAGAGCGGGAACTGGTGCTGGCTCGCTGTCCAGTGGCACTGCCCAGACAGCAGCACGTGCAGGAGCAGCCAGGACTGTTTCCTCTTCCACTGCCTTGCAGGGTTGGCTAATTCTGTGCGTGGTGTAGGCAGGCGAGTTGAAATGATGCTGGAAAAAAAGGCTCCTGTCATTGCAGGCAGTGCAGGATGCACGTGGAGCTCTTGCCTGTGCCACGAGTCCCCAGAGTGTGCTGGCACCATCCTACATAGGGGGAAGGTGCAAGGCCAGCACAGCTCCCTGGAAAGCTGCTTCCCAGGGTGGGGGCAGCTTAAATCCACCGGGAGAGACAAATCCTCAGCCTGAAGCCTTGGGTTTTGTCTGTCTTGCCAGTCACCATCACCCAGCACAATTCAGGCTCTAATAAAAAAAAAATTCACCTTTTTTTTTTTGGAGGGGAGGAAAGCACTTATTTTATTTTGCAAACTCATGCTGGTGTGAGGAGTTTGGACGCTGGAGAATAATGTCAGAATTTTCCAGCTTGTTGTTTCTCTTTTATTCCCTCCCATGTGGACCCTGCTGAATTCATCCCACTTCAGGCCATCAGCCTTGGTGCCCTGGGGGCCATATGGCAGCTGCCAAGGGGAGCAGGGAAGGGACCCTGGTTTTGGGGCTTGAGCCAGGTCTGGTTCAGCCCTTTCCCCCATGCCCAGGGTGGGCTGGGGATACAGGGGCTAAGAGGGGCAGAGCTGGGCCTCCCCCAACCTTCCTCCTGGCCTAATAAACCCACAAATAAATAGATCTCAGGCTTTTCTGGTGCTGATGGAGTCTTTCCTTGTGTTGTGGGGTGACCTGAATGGGGTGGCTCCCCCTGGGATGGGCAGCCTGAGGGATGGAAGAATTGGGCTTGGGATGCTGCTGTACCCCAGCAATGCCCCACACCTGAGGGCTGTGCTTTGAATTGTTTGAAAACAAAAGGGGGAATGAAGGAAGAGGAGAAGGAGAAAGAGGAGGAGAAGAAGAAAGGAAAGAAGAAAAGGCAAAAGGAGTTAATGACACACTTCATCCTGTCACTTACTCAGCACCAGAAATGTTGCAGGGCAGCCCCAGCCACCAGCTTTGCCTCCCACCCCATGGTTTGTACACTCCCACTTCCTAAAAGGGATGTTGAGCAGGAAACATCCAGCTGGTTGTTGAAGAGCAAGTGCAGGGGGCTCTGTCATAGAATCATAGAATCAGACGGGTTGGAAAGGACCTCTGAGATCATCAAGTCCAACCCTTGATCCAACACCACCGTGGTTACCAGACTATGGCACTCAGTGCCACATCCAACCTCATCTTGAAAACCTCCAGGGATGGAGAATCCACCACTTCCCTGGGCAGCCCATTCCAATGGCTGATTACCCTCTCTGTAAAGAATTTCTAATATCCAACCTAAACCTCCCCTGGCACAGCTTAAGGCCGAGCCCTCTTGTCTTACTGCTGGTTCCTGGGAGAAGAGACCAACCCCCACCTGGCTACAACCTCCTGTCAGGGAGTTGTAGTGAGCGATGAGGTCTCCCCTGAGCCTTCTCTTCTCCAGGCTGAACAACCCCAGCTCCCTCAGCCTCTCCTCACAGGACTTGTGCTCCAGTCCCTTCCCCAGCCTGGTTGCTCCCCTCTGGGCCTGCTCCAGCACCTCAATATGCCTCCTGAACTGAGGGGCCCAGAACTGGACACAGCACTCCAGGGGTGGCCTCACCAGCGCTGAGTACAGGCGCAGAATCACTTCCCTGTTCCTGCTGCCACACTGCTCCTGATCCAGGCCAAGATCCATTGGCCTTCTTAGCCACCTGGGCACACTCTGGCTCATGTTCACACGAGCTGTGTGACACTGCTGTGTGACCCCCCTCCCAGTCTGGGCTGTGCTGGGGAAGATCCACAGCCTGGCTGGGGGTATCTCGGTTGCTGGACCCCAGACCCCAGCCTGTGTGGGGTCCAGTCATCACCCCACAGCCCAGTGTTCCCTTCCGACCCCTTGGACCACCCCTGGGGGTCACCAGACCCCCATTGCTGCCGCCACAGGGCTGAGCAGGGCGATGCTGAGCCGGTCTAGGGGGGGCCCAGCCCTGCAGGCAGCCCCTTGAACCCCCAAGTCCCCCCTCTGTCACCTCTGGCACTGCGGGGGCACCCGCGGGGGGTCAGCCACAAACCCACCCCGCCGAGTCCGGACTGGGGGCAAAGGGCTGGGGGAGACCCCTGCAGCGGGGGGGTCCGGGGCCGTGCTGGGGCCCGGGGACAGGGCACGGACACGGGTGGCGGCGGCACGGCCGGTCCCCGCACAAACCCCACTAGATGGTGCCAGCAGCCCGCGCTCGGCCCCGGGCACCCCGCACTGCCGGGGGGACACTGTCCTGCTGCCAGGAAAGGGGGGACACCGACCCCTCTGTCCCCGTCCCCACTGCTCCCACTGACAGGGGGCTGCCCCCGCCCTCCCGTGCTCTGCTGCTCCGCGACGCTCATCCATACTGGGAGCAGCCAACAGGACAAAAGACCCCGTGTAGCCCCCCCAGACGGGAGCAGCCGCCTCTCCAGCCCCCAGACCTAAGGGGCAGCCGGGCTGGGTCACTCCCAGATCCCCCCCTGACCCTCACCCAGAGCTCCATCCAAGAGGATGCTCCGCCCGTCCTGCCCAGGCATCATCCTGCCTCCTGGTTTGCTCTCCCACCGCTGAGAATCTTCCCAAACAGTCACATCTCCAAGGGGTCCTGAGGAAGTTAATCAACACCAGAGACGACCCTGGAGGAGCTGCTGGGAGAAACCCTGTAGAAGTGAAAAAAAGATTCTGCTTATTTCTTGGCCCCGGTAAGAATCAGCCCACGAGCTGCAATGGGCTGTATCCAAACACTGAAGTTTAATTATGAGCAGGATTCCACCTGGGAAAGGGAAGGAAGCGGAAAGCGGAACAGCCTGGTGAAAAAGATGGGAACTGAAAACGCAAGTCCTCCCCCCAAAAAAAAAGAGCCTTGAAGGGATGGGAAACCAAGATTTTTCTCATTTGTTTTTGCCTTTGCATAGTTATTTATATTGTTATAACATAGTGCCTCTTCTTGGAGGTGCTGAAACAGCAGAGGTCCAAACTGTGTGTGCCAGAGCAGGGAGGGCAGGACTTGCCCCTCTCCCCATGGCTGGCACTTGGCACTGCCAGGTCGTGGCAGGGGTTTTCCAGCCCTGGGCAGGGATGGGCAGGGCATCCCTCCTTAAAGCTTCTGCCATTCCCTCCAGCCTGGAGAGGCCAAACATTTCCACCACATCCCCACTGGAACCCCAGAGCCCATCTGCCGTGGCGTGCAGGACACGGGCTGCTGTAAATGCAGCCTCTTCATGGATTGCTCCTGCTCCAGTGGATTTCCCCGAAATCCCTCCTCAGTCGGTGTTGGGTATTTCATAACAGCTCCCA
The DNA here is from genome assembly GCA_013399855.1 of Oxyruncus cristatus. Lineage (NCBI taxonomy): Eukaryota > Metazoa > Chordata > Aves > Passeriformes > Cotingidae > Oxyruncus > Oxyruncus cristatus. The sequence continues at coordinate 552,935 of VXAY01001191.1, read as the reverse complement.
GAAACCTTCTCCCATCACGACTTGTGCCAGCAGAGCAGCACAAGGCCCATTCACAGCCCGGCTGTGTGTTCAGCCCCTGCCTGGCTGCACTGGCACTCCCAAAACCAGCAGCTCCTTCCCCAGGGGTGAGGGCTGCCCAGGGACACATCAGGACAAGGCTCCCAGACCAGGCTGTGCCAATGCCATTTGACCACCAGCATCAGCCCAAGCCCGTGTGCCCACCCTGGGCTCAGCACCCCCATTTGGGGCCGGCACAGCTTGGGGGTGGATGGCCCTGCAGGACGGCACCACCCACCGACACCCAGAGCAGAGCCAAGCAAACAGCCTGAAGATCTTTCCTGCTGGACCTGGGGCACTTCAGGGGTGAAATTCCTGAGACAGCTCTGGCCCCACAGAGGGCCCAGCTGCAGATGGGGGCCTCTGCAGGGCAACCTCCTCCTCGCAGCTTTCCCTAAAAACACTATTTCCTGAGCACGGGAAGGGCCTGTCTTGCCACTGCCCATTCCATCAACCCCTCTGCAGCAGCCTTGTCTCCATCCCTCCCCCAAGATCATCCAGGAACACTTTCATGATGACACTGATGCTCTGAGCCAGCCCTGGGCAGCCACAGACCCGGGTGTTCATTCATCCTTCACAAGAATTAAACAGGAAAAGAAGCAGGAAAGCATGATGTGAGCTCTCCCCGGGGAGGGCTGGAGCTGCCCAGCACTGGCAAGGACATCACCCAGGGCAAGGTCGCTGGGCCCTTGCAGTCCAGCCAGTAACTCTGCTCTGCTCACCCCAACAGAGCTGCAGACCCAGGGCCCTGCAGGACCCCCAGTATCCAAGGGCTGAGGCTGCCTGAGCAATTCCCTTTGAAGATATTTGATGCTCTGCTGTTGCAGAGGGGAAGGAACCTGCTCTCCACCTGCCTCTCCAGCTCTCCTGGGCCCTGGATGCTGCTGGGAGGAACTGCAAAGAACTGAGAAGAAGGAGGAACGGCAAATCCCATCCCCTGGTTGCTCCCTGGATCTAAGGAGCAGCTTTCCCCACCTGGAATGGGGCAGGATCTTGGCAAGGGGTGGCTGGTGCTGCTGCCCAGGACTCAGTGGGATGTTGGAGCTCCAGGCTCCAGACACAGCCCGAGCGGTGGCCCCGTGGCTGGCACTCAGTGGGAGGGCACCACCCCGACCCATCCCACACCAGGACCAGTGGGGCACTGGTGTGAGGGCACTTACACCAGCCTGACTCAGCCACCCCTCCTGGCACCGTGGTGATTGTCCTGCAGGATCTCCCACAGTGGGAGACTCAGCAGTCACCTCTCCAGGTCCTTCCCCTGGGGCACACGGAGCAGTGACATCGATCTGTGCAAACAGATACCCAGGACCCCAGTGAACCTCAGCCCAACCCCATATGGGACACACTGCTGCTGGGAGCCATGGAGCATGCCACTGGATCCCAGAGGATGTGACACCAGCAGTGCTGGGTCTCTTTGCCTCCTGAAACTGAGGAGCAAAGGTATTCAGGCTCAAGGGATGTGATGCTGTTGCATGTTTGCCTTGCTTTGCCCTCTAAGGTGCCCTGGCTGGGGGCAGAGAGGCACTTGTGGGTATGAGTTAGAGCTGTGGATCTGAAATAACATCCCTGGGAAGGGTGCTGGACCACTCCTGGAGGAGCAGGGCTCTGCCCTGGGGGCCAGGGGTTGACGAGGGTTGGGGACCAGCTGCTGGGACTTGCACAGGGCCTGGCACAGGACCTGATATGGAGCTGCTGGAGAAGGAGGATGAGGAGGATGTGTTAATTAGGGAAGGGCTGGGAGAGGGGGCATGAATCAGATCAGTGGATAACACACAGCAGCAGGTTTTTGGAAAGCTGCTGTAGCTCTGTGTCATGCTGGGGAGCTGGGGGTGCCTGCAGCTGCCCCAGGGCTCTCGGTGGAGAACAGCCAGGAGACACCATCATCTGCTCCTCCAGCCCAGCCCGAACAGCAGCACCAACCCACCCCCAGGGATGAACCCCCTGGTTAAGAAACCAGTTCAAGGAGCCCACTGGGGATGAAGAGAAAGGCTGTGGGGACCTGGAGTAACGTCTGGCACACACATACTGACCTCCCCCAGGAGAATGTGAAGACCCTGGGGATGGAGCAGGCAAGGGCCCCAGGGCTCTGAGTCAGGCCACAGACGTCACAAGCTGATGGCCCCTGCAGTGCTGGCAGCCCCTGAGAGCCCCCACAGCAAGCCAGAGATGCTACTGGGTCAGTGCTCACTGGGAGAGGGTGGGGGACAGCCTCTGGCAGGGACCTGGAGAGCTCAGACCCGGCCAGTGAAGGCAGAGCAAGGAGCAGAGCTGCCACCTTCATCCCACAAGTTCCAGTCTCCTGGTTCAGGGAGGGCAAAGTCATAAATTTCGGCTGCCTGTGGTTTGCAGCTCCATAGAAAGTGCTGCCAAAAGAAAGTGTTTTCAGCCCTGGGGCTGAGAGCAGAGGGACACCAGAGCTGAAACAGTGCCAGGCTGCAGCAGGGGTGCTCGTGGGGCAAGTTTAACCCCCCTGACAGTGAGAGTGCTTTTCCTGCAGCCCCTCTCTGCAAGGTTTCTTAATGCCTTTAAAGTGCAGGGTCCCAGGGGCTCGGGCAGCCTCAGAGCAGCATCCCTCCCTGGGCAGAGCATCCCGCTCCAGCCCTGCATCCCACACTGCCTTCCCTGTGCTGGGAGGGGACAATACGAGTTTACAAAGTGCCTGCATCTGCCCCACGTATAAAAATACGGGGGAGAGGGGGAAATGGGGGCTATAAACAAGCCAGGATGGTGCAGGCAGCAGCGAGATGTGACTGGAAGCTTGCAGGAGGACATCCCTGCATCCCACCCTCAGCAGGGAGCCTTGTCCCGCCTCTGCACAGCACTGGCACCGTCTCTTTGCAATCACTGCTTTGTTTTGCCAACAATGTGCACCAACACAGCCACATGTGCGCAACCCCCCCGCCCCTCCCCATTCACAAGTGAGCACAGCCCTGAAAGACCCTTTTATCGGAGTCCATCTGAAGGCAGGAGCAGACGCCAGCCCTTGTCCGCGGCTCACCACGCATCTGTGCCCCTCCCCGATACCAGGGCACTCATACTGTGCCATCTGGAGCGTGACACGGTGGCAGCAAATCCAATTTACGCGCCAGAGGATTGCCAAACACATCTGGCTTTGTCAGGTCACCCCGCACCGCTGGCGCTCGTCATATGGATCCAGGACAAACCCCCGCCTTTGTTTGCTCCTGTTTGGGCATCAGGAGCGTCCCGGGCACTGCAGGATGGCAGCTCGGGAGCATTAGCTCACCGTAGGGTGAGTTTGTCTTCATGCTAAACCCTTCCTGGAGATGTCAGCTGCCAGAACGTGTCATTTATGCTTCATGGCGCTGCCTTAGCGCTTCATGGATGTGACAGAGTGACAAGCGGCAGCACCCTGGAAGGAAGGGCTCGGTCTGGATGGCTCTCCTCTGACAAACAAGTGTGAGCCGGGCTCTGCTGAGCTGGTCACTCAGGGTGACTGTGCAGGGGCCAGGGGTGTCCGTGGAGGTGGCCGTGGTGGTGGGGACACGTTGTGAGCTGTGCTGGAACAGCCTCGGTCACTGGGAGGTGCTCCCGACTCCAAAAAGCAAGGCTGGGGCTGTCACAGCTCTGTGTCAGAGCCGGGATGCTGCCTGCCCACCCCCGGGCTCCGGAGAGTCACGGCACATCGCCCTGGGAAGTGGGGCCGTACTGGGGGGAACTGGGTTGCTGCTGTCTGTGCAACGGGCAGGCTGGAATGGCAGAGGCAGCTTTGGGAAATGGACCCGGGGGGGGGAGGTTCTGCCTGTTGCAGCTGCAGTTCGTGCACTCACGGGGGTCCTTTCCACACCAGGAAAATCCTTCACCGGTGTGAGCCTGTCCGCAGAAACCAACAGCCCCTGCCACAGCCCCTCGTCAGAGAATCACAGCATAGTTTGAGTTGGAAGGGAGCTAAAACCTCACCTTGTTCCAACCCCCTGCCATGGGCAAGGAAGCTTCCACTAGACCAGGTTGCCCAGAGGGAGCAGGTTGCTCAGAGGTCACTCCTGCCGTTTGCCCCTCCGACCCTCTCCGATCCCGAGCAGGTTTCCCGGTGGTGCCAGTGCTGAGTGGGGATCAGACCAGGGGACCAGGGCAGTGCTGCTCCAGCAGCCCACCCCTGCTGTCCCCAGCAGGCTGAGGCAGTGGGGGATGTTGGGAGGCAGTGGGGAGTGTCAGTGAGGGGCAGGGGGAGTGTTGGGGAGCAATGGGGTCCGACCCCAGCTGGCAGCCCCTGGGGACATCTGCTGCAGTCCAGGGGAGAGCTGGCAATTTGCAGCTTTGCACTTTCATTTTCACCTTCAGAGAAGCTGCTCCATGAGCCAGGAACGCAGCAGTGCTTTGCCCTCCTTGCCTCAGTTTATCTTGTACAAACAAATCTCACCTCTGTCCCCTCTGCAGCAGCTCCTGCAGAGGGTTTAGCAGCCCTCGGTCAGAGGGATGGAGGCAAGGAGCTGGAGATGTGGGTTGAAGGCTGGGACATTTCCCTTCCCACATCCCTGCTGTGAGAACAGAAGGAACTTGGCAAGGGTCAGCACAACGGGCCACATCCATCAGCTCCGGGTAAATACAGACGATTGTTTGGAGCGCTGTTGGAAAGCAGAGGAGGGAAGCACATGAGCACCCACACAGGTCACTGCACAAGGCAAATGGAGGCAGCAGGAGGGCCTGGCTGACCCACAGGGTGAGCACAGCCCTGTTTGGGAGATGTGAAGAGGTGTCCTGGTGCTAAATCAAGATCCACTCCCCTCCTGATCCCACTGGAGCCACACTGGCCTTGACAGAAATGAGACCCGAATTTGAGCATGAAGGAGCTACATGGGGTATCCTACCACTGCCAGCTCCTCTCTGCTTCACACTGATGCCAGAGGAGGCTGATGGAAGTGCACATCATTCCCCACCTTCAGAGCCATGGAAGAGCCACAGAGTACTGCTCAGGAACTTGGGAACAGCTCTGGTGCCAGAAGACACCACAGCTCACAGCCCTGCAGGGAGGGGAGCCCTGAGCCCCCACCAGGACCCCAGGTCTGCAATGTCCCCTCTGGCAAATGTGATTTTGGGTTCTTCATCTTTTAGTCCCAGCGCATCACCTCAACAACTTGGTCAGTGGGTGGCATCACTGCCCATGGCAGGGGGTTGGAACAAGATGATCTATTAAGCCCCTTCCAGCTCAAACCATTCTATGATTCCACGATTCCATGATCCCTCCTCCTGGCTCAGTTGGCAGCCTGTCCTGCTGGGGATAGTCCCCAGTGTCCCTGCTCACAGAAGGATGCTCTTGCCTGGTTGCCCACCACGAGAGGGGACTTGCCTTGTTTGCAGCTGCTTTACAGGTGCCTCGAGTGTTCTGCAAACCAGAGACATGCCACTGCTCATCCTGCAGGGCAGGGAGAGCCCCACGACAGCAGGCTCCAACCGCAGCCACCCAGGGAAGGTGCCACCCCATGGCTCACCAACACCCACTTCGACTCCTTCCAGGCAAGAACGTGGGGAAACCAGGAGAGCTGAAGGGCTGTGCTGGGGACACCATGACAGCTCGAAGGCCAGAAGGCGGCAGACAGCCCAGAGCTGGGCACATGGGGGCTCGGCAGGACGGTGCCCCAGGGCTGGCTGCTGCTGATGCTCCCTGGCAGGAAATATGTCCCGAACACGAGGTGCCCTGACAGGCGGTGGCTGCGCCGGAGCCCCCGGCGGAGTCTGCGGAGCCGAGACGGCCGAGCTGTGCTGCCAGGAGCTCTTATGGTGACAGCGCCTTTGGAGAGGGGGCGATGGGGCGAGGGGACAGTGCTTGGGGAGCAGGCAGAGGTTTCCTCCTCTGAAACCAAGAGGGGCAGGGGGAGGAGAGGTTTTTGGGGGAAGCCAGACAAAAACGCTGAGACCCCGCAGCTGAAGGCTGCAGCCAAGGAGCTGCCAGCCCGGGTCACCTGTCCCCCAGGGCAGGGGACATGCAGGCCACACTGTGGGACCTGGCACATTCAGAGGGAACATCAGGCTCCCTTTTAAAGTGAATGAAAAGCTCTTCTTTTTTTTTTTTTTCTGACCTTGCTTTTGGCTAGATCCGTCCTTTGCTCCTGCCCTGAAAAAGAAGGAGCATTTTGACCATGAGTATGTCTACAGCAATAACCAGCTCAGATTCAGGACAACACTGAGGTCACTTCTGCCCCAAGACGGGAAGGTTAATTTGGTTATTTAAGGATAAAGAGTCACTGGGGAAAGGGCAGGGGACCATGGCATGAAAGCCCAAGGAGTCAAGGCCATGCAGGGAGCAGGGAAGGGCTCCTCATGGGCAGTGACAGGTAGCCCCAGGCGGGCAGAGCACTGGGGGATGTTTACAACATGACATTTTCATGCACTCTGGAAAGCAAAAAAAAAATAACCCAGTTGGTTTTCAGGGCGAGGGCGTCACGTCTGCTGCCTTTGCACCGGGCGTGGCACAGAGTGCTGCTCCCAGCAGGACACGGCCCCGGGAGCCTTGGCTGCCAGCTCTGCTCCGGGCGGGAGCTCAGCCCGGCTGCTGGGAGCAGGGATGTGATGATGGCTACAGCGCCCCCTGGCAGCCTCAGCGACAGCCTGGGAGAGAGTGGCCATCGCTCAGACCGGGCTGGGTGGGTGAAGACCCCCTTCTGTGCTCCTGTGTCCCCTGTCTGGGGTCTTGGGCATCTCCTGCCAGCACCAGACCCTGCTGCACCAGACCTTGTGCTAACAACTGTGCGTCCACTGAAGATCCCATCTCCTTCTGACACTGTCATGAGAAGCCACATATCTGCTCCCAGCCCCACAAACCCCTTCAGGCATCCCTCGAGGGTGCCAGGCTCTGTCTGAATTTAGAGTAGCTCTTCACATTTGAATTTCTTGGACAATGGCAGGACCCTGTGCTGTACTTCAGGGGTGTTTCTACCTAATTTGCCATTTTTCTCCTGGAAATTGCTTGCCTGTGCCTGCTGGGACATCCTGCCCGTCCCCAGCCCACCCACCATTGCCTTGGGGCTGCAGACCTGTGGGGAGGAGGCTCAGCATCACATTGGGGAAGTTCGGGGTTCAACCCCAACCGGAGAAGGCTCAGCCCCACAAGGAGCAGTGTGTGGGACAGCCGCTGTACCTTGTAATCCCCATCAGTCTTTACTGGCTTTCCTGGCCCTCAGGAGTGAGTCAGTGCAATATGAAGCTGCATGCTTGTGTCTAGAGAGGTTAAGGCACGTGTTGGGTCTGGGCTTCCCTCCTCGATGCCACTGCAGCGGGCAAAGCTGGGCACTGGCACCACCAGGACCACCGGGACCACTGCAGCCTGCTGCAGAGGGGCTGGGCTGGAGCCCTGCTCCCCCACTGCACCTCAGGGCTGTGAGACACACATCTGAGACCTCGGCATCACACATTTCATCTCCTGACGACCTGAGAGCTCTGCCGTGTCACCCCGTGTCACCCAAGGAAACGCCGTGCCGGCGGCCCAGAGAGACACAAGCTCTTTGCTCCAGCCAATAATCCCGGCCAGGGAAAGATAAGAGATGTTATAGAAACTCCTCCGAGCCTGAGAACAGCTGCACTAAATCCCTTTAGTCCTCAGCAAGACACTTGTTTACGGGGAGGCTGGGTTCTGTTACCCGAGGGTGTCTAGTACAGGCTGTCCGTGGCTCCCTGCCCACCCCCCGCAGCACCACCACGGGTCCCTCGGCCAGGGGGCTGTGGCAGGAAATGGGATTGGGGCCAAGGTGGGTTTTGAGACCCCAGATGACCTCTTTGACCTGGAAGAGGTCGGTCTTGTGGAGCAGGGATGAGGTGGGGAGTGCCGGCGCTGGAGTCGGCTGCCGGTGCCCCTGTGCCTAAACTGGGTGCCACGGCTGTGACCCCAGGGTTGAGCTTCCCTGCTGAGGGCAGCACAGGTGGCACTGGTTTCTGTGAGCCTGGCTGCGACTTGGATCAGCAGGACACGCCATGAGGATGCCCTCTGTTCCCCTGGAGTGATTACTGATGCCAGCAGGGATCTTCTCACACACCTCCTTCACTGGCACTGGAGGATCCCAAATCCAGCACCACTCCCCTCCTCTGTCCCCACTGACACCCAGCCCTCACCAAGTCCTGCCTCTACGCCCATCTGGCACTGGGGGTCACCAGGCAGCAGGGCAGGAGCCAGGGTGGGTGTGACCCTCTCCAGGGCCTGTCACCCCGACGTGCCCCCCAAACGGGGGTGTGTCACAGGCTTTCCCCCCTTGGAGTGGCACATTCCCCACGGTGGCCCCACCAGCTCCGGGAACAGGATCCATATGGTGACAGGCTGTTCCAGACAGGCACAGAGCACCACGTATGGCTGATCCATCTATGCATCCGGGAGGGCTGCGGCTCCTGTCTAAGGAGGGGGCGGAAGCCACAGCGGTTCAGGTTTCTCCTCTCACCTGTCGCTAAACCAAAGGCCATTTGGATTTAATCTCCCCGAGAGGCAGGTTTAACCCTCTCTGGTGCAGCTGGGTGTCCCCACGCCGGGGTGAGAACCTGCCTCCCTGACCCTGGGACAGGCAGCGGGGGCAGACAGGCAGCTCACCGCCAGCCCTCTCTTCCCCTCTCCTGTTTTCCACTGGTCTCCCACCCCAGGGCTCATTCCGGGTGGGAGAAGCAGTGAGTCACACCCCCCCACTGCCTGTGGTGATGGGCAGCAGCTGGGGACACACCAGGCAGCGCAGATGATGTCGCTGGGGTTCCTCATTACTGCCCACTTCCTTCTCGCCACCTCAGCTGGAACACCAGAACACCCTGCTGGAAACGCAGCCGCTCTCACGTCCACCATGAATTTATCCAGGGGCAGAAACAGGAGGCAGGGGCACAGGCAGGTGGAGTGGGGTGGGAGCATCCTGCAGGCACAGGCTCACTGTCACTGTGTCCTGCTGTGGGGTGCAAAGGCACAGGGTGCTGGGGCACCGGGCACCCCATCGCGGGAGTCAGCGCTCCATCAGCTCCAACGGCTTCCAGAAGCTGGCCCAGAGTCATGGGAATGCGTCACGGTGCTGCAAACTGCTCACCACCACACTCATAATGATGCTTCACTGCCTGTGAGCAACGGGCAAGGCCCAGGGCTCCCATTTACCCCGCGTGTGACCCGTGGTGCTGATCCGGGGCACCGTGTCCAGGACTGGAGCAGTGCCCGGCGCCAGCTGCTCCTGCACTGTGCCTGGGAACGTGGGAGCCACCGCTCCCTCTGAGCCGTGACAGCCAAGCACTGAGGTGGGAGCTCCCCAAAACCACGGCCAGACACGGCACGGGCTGTTCCTGAAGTGTGCAAGTTGTCTTGCTCCCGTCTTGCAGCTGCAGCAGAGCCGTGCCTGGCGGTGGAGCCGGGCGCTGGGAAGGGTCTGTGTGCTTTTTTGGCTTCCCCCTCACACAGTCACTTTCAGACACCAAACACAAGCTTGAGAGTGAAATACAAATGAGTGTTTTCTAAAGATGCTGCGAACCTTGCCAGGACACTGGGGTCTTTTTTGGCAGAACTCCACTCACACCCCTCCATCAGAGGAACTCCGTGGGCTGGTTCAGGGACAGGAGAGGCTCCACAGTGTCCCACATTCCTGCTTGTAATCAGCAGTGTGAGGGGAGCAGAGCCCAGGGTTTCTCCAGTATTAAGTGCTGTTGGCTTTGCCCAGGAGCAGGGGTCCAGCCCCCTCCTCTGCCCTTGCCCCTGTGTCTCCCTGATCCCTTCATCTGCAGCTTCCCCCCAGTTCTCCCCTGTCAGCACATGGTGGGAAGCAGCAGCCCACACACCATTTCCATCGTTCTGACCCAAACTGCCCTCTCCTGACTGCCAAGGGCTGCCCAGCCTGCCGGGGCTCTGCTCAGGCAGGGGCTGGCTGGCGTTCCAAGCTTGGCTTATGGCTGTGCCTCAGCCCTGACACTGACTGGGACCCTGGGGACCATCCCTCACCTTCCCCCGGGGTGTCCCAGTGCTCCATGGCTGTTGGCCCTGCAGAGGGTTGGCTCTGGGGAAGGATGACCAAGAGCATTCTATGTCCCCTTTGCTCCAGACGTGCCTGTGAATGCTGGATGTTCACAGGCTGTGACTCCACCTGCCCCAAACCCACTCCCTGGCTCACTTGTGCTCCATCCCAGCTCCTGCCCATCACTGCTGATTCCTCTCATCCTTTCTCCCACTGCCTGCCCTCCTCCCTGCGCTGCTCAGGGCTCTTTTCCCTCCCTGCTGCCTCCCTCCCTCCCTCATTCCCTCTCTCCCTGGGCCGTCATGGTCCCCTCTCCCACGGGCACAGAGCTGGCAGAGGCTTTGCCCCCGCTATGCTCCAGTCCCCACAGGTGCAGGATCCAACACTGCACCTGGATTACGAAATCCCACAGGGCTCCTGCTCCCTCCTGCAGCTCTGCAAAAGCCATGAGGCCACCTCAGCTCCACTCGCCATCCCAATGGGTCCCACTGCTCATCTCACAGGGTGCAGAGTTCTTCTGTAGGATCATCCATGGCTGTCCCCATCTCCAAGTGCCCATAAAGGCTCTGTGAGTCTTTCCCTGGGGGAAACACAGACTCAAATAATTTTTTTTTTTTTGTAATTCCTGACCCAAGCTGGCCAGCCTTGAAAAATACAGCATTTAGGGACATCACTCTGGGCACAAAGGGCTGCAGTGGAAAACAAGTTGCTGTGTTCATCCTTCCCTGTCTCTTCCCTTCCCTGCACACAGTCCCCCCCACCCTTTGCTTTCTCTGCTGTCAGGGGCCATAAGCTCATGGGGAACGAGCTATCCATGCAAAAGGCCCTTGGAAATATTCATTGCTCATCTCCTAACAAGATTACCCTGAAATCCTCCACTGCTCTGAGGGAGATTTAAAACCTTTCAGGCTCTCGGTAACCATAGCAGCACAGATGTGAGAACTGAGGGGAGACAAGTGATGTGAAAAATCATTGGGGATGCAGAGACTGGCTCTATGTGACTGTGTGTTGACTGTGTGTGACTGCAGTGCCACATCTCTTTGTCTCACACAGCCTGGGCTGGGCCTTTGTCCTGCCCACACCAGGCAGGACACTTGGACTCTTTGCAGAAATGACCCAGACCAAGGACAGGGCTCGTGACATGACCCAGTCTTGGCTCCCACAGCACCAGGGTCACCTTCCCAGACAGAGTCTGGTGTTTGGGAGACCCTCCATGGATGGCATTGCTACTTGGCATTTGCCAGGGTGTCCATCAGCTCATGGTTCCCTCACTGTGGGGTGCTGGTTTAGAGCCAGGATGGGGTGTTTGGAGCCTGGAGCTCCCAATTCCCTCCTGCCACGGGGTCCTCCTTCACCCTCAGCATCATTTCTGCACCTGTGAGAGAGACGCTGGGTTGAACAGATCCATGTTTTGAGGCCCTTTGGAACGAAATGCTGGGAAAAGGAGCAGCAGCAAGGGCATCACAGAGTCCCCAGCACATCCTGAGAGCATGTGGAGTTTTGCTATAGCAGCTGGGAGGAACCACGGGAAAAACCCTTTCATCTCCTCCCTTGAAAACCCCTGTCACTACGTCTCTCTAAGCACAAGGAAAGCATTGACCAAATTCTTTTCTGTTAAAAAAAAACAAAAAAGGGGTTTGGCTTTAAACAGCTTCCAAAAGCTGAGGTAAGACTACTTGTCCTGCCCAGATTCCTCAGGAAGTTTGGCTCATTTCCACTGATACCAGTGGCACAACCAGGCAAACAAAGTGTGATCACTCCTTCGTCCACGTGCTCATACCCAGCACCTCTGCTCAGCCACCCCTTCTCCTGGTTTTTCAGCCTGTCGAGGTCCTGCAGCTGTGCCATCACATCTTCTGCACCCCTCAGCTCCTTCCCAAGGCTCAGCCCTTGGGAATCACTTTTGGGCTCTCCCCATGGCTCAGGAAACCTTACCAGAAAGAGCCTCATGTTGGGAAACAAAGGTGAATCACCAGATGACACCATGGGGTACTGGAGATCCATCCTTGGCCAGCCCTGTTAGGAACCCGACCTCTCCCTTCTCCAAGGGCAGGCCGAGACCAGGACAGGACCCTGCTCACCTTGATACAATCTCGGCTCTCCTAATAGTAAGACCAGCTAAGGGAAGCTGAACATGGCTGAAATGTGACAATAATTCGGGGGTTAAGAGGGAGGAATCATTCTTGTGAAAAAGGTTTCGAAATCAACACATTTCTGCCAGGTCAATAAATCACAATCAATATATTCAGCCAGAACTAAATGCTGGAACTGGGGCTTGGATATGGAAACGAGACCAGCTGTATTAGAGCTACAAGAAACCACACATGACCAAATTTATGATAAAAACTTACTCTAACTTTTGAGCGAGCTCCCTTTGTATTTGCACTTTGCACAAATCAGCTTCTGAAGCAACTCAAGCATGGAATGGAAGGTGGCTGCTGAAGAAACACACCCAGGTGGGGCAGCCTGCATCTCCAGAGCAACCCCACTGCTGAGTCACGGCCAGCATTCCTCCCCACGTCTTCTGCCGGCATCCGCTCCCGGAGACCGCGGTGCACCGTTTTCAGGGAGATTTTATTTTCCCCTCTGGTTAAATATTTCATAAAAATCAGTGGATAACTGGCAGCTGAGTGCGGAGGTTATGACGGACGGGAGAGCTTATTTTTTTCCCCCCTCAAGTCAAATATTTCATTGCTTCACTGAAGGCTTGGGCACCTTTGCAGCAACACTGTCCCCAGCCCCAGGTAAGCGCGAGAAACGCAGTCCAGCCCCTGACATGCCTGGCCTTGGGCCACCCAATGAGTGGGGATTGCCACTGATTGTCCCCGCTGCCAGCAAGCCCAGGAATGCCAAGGAGCACCCGTTAATCTCCAGGCAGGACAGCAGTGCTGGACGGCTGCGGTGCTGTGGCTCCCGGCAGCGGCGGCGGTGCAGCGCAGCGCGCTGAGCTCCAGGGCTGGAGCGGCTTTCCAGGGCTGAACTCCGCGGATTGGCCCGGAGCACCCCGCTCTCCTCCCTCCCTGCCCTCCCTCCTCCAGCACCCACAACCCACTGGAGATTGGACAGCTTGGTGCCACATGGCAGAGAGGAACCGGGATAAAAAAAAAAAAAATGAGCTGGACTTGTGGATTGTAGAGTGAGCGGAGAAACAGCCGGGGAGAAGTTTGCAGAGCGGTGACACCAAGCTCCTCTGGCTGCACTGAGTCGCTGCAGGGGTGGACGGACAGACAGAGGGACTCTGGGACTTGTGGCCACCCAGGGACACCTGTGGGGTGAGCACCAGCTGCGGAGCATCCTGTCCCCTCTGCGCCAGCCATGTCCCTGGTGGTGAAGGAGAAGAACCACGTCCGGCTGGTCTTCTTGGGAGCTGCCGGCGTGGGCAAGACATCCCTGATCCGCCGCTTCCTGATGGACACCTTCGAGCCCAAGCACCGGCGCACGGTGGAGGAGCTGCACAGCAAGGAGTACGAGGTGTGCGGGGCCACGGTCAAGGTGGAAATCCTGGACACCAGCGGCAGCTACTCCTTCCCGGCCATGAGGAAGCTCTCGATCCAGAACAGCGACGCCTTCGCCCTGGTCTACGCCGTGGATGACGCCGAGTCCTTCGAGAGCGTGAAGAGCCTGAGGGAGGAGATCCTGGAGGTGAAGGAGGACAAGTTCCCCCCCATCGTGGTGGTCGGCAACAAGGCGGAGAGCGGCGGCGAGCGGCAGGTGCCGGCGGAGGACGCCCTGTCGCTGGTGGAGCTGGACTGGAACAGCCGCTTCCTGGAGACGTCGGCCAAGGACAACGAGAACGTCCTGGAGGTGTTCAGGGAGCTGCTGCAGCAAGCCAACCTGCCCAGCCGGCTCAGCCCCGCGCTCTGCAAGAGGAGGGAGACCCTGCCCAAGGAGCAGGCACTCAGGCCACCCATGAACAAGACCAACAGCTGCTCCGTGTGCTGAGCCGGCCGGCCCGGGGCCGGGAGGAAGGTGCCACCGGCTGGAAACTCAGGTGGGCTGGGTGGGGAGAGGAGCTGCCTCGGCCAAAACTAACCCTGCTGCCTCCCACCCCCTCCTTCCTCTTCCCCACCCAGCCCACCGGGAGCGGAGAGGGTTGGAGGTGACAAGGAGGAGGGAGCTGGGAGGGATGCTGGTTGCCGGGACAGTGTGGGGAGGGGGTGAATTCCCAAAAAAGGCAGGAGGCTTACCTGGGGAACAGCTGCCAGCAGCCAGAGGGCTGCGTGGGGGCAGACAGGCACAAACAACGGGGCTCTGGCTGTGGGATTGGAAGGCAGATCTGGGCACCTGCAGCTGCATCACCCCCGCCGGTGCCGCTCTCCCGGGGAGCCCTCAGGCCCTGGGTCACCTCAGCCCAAGCACCTCCAAGCTCCTGGCACGGCCACGGCAACCACGGCACATCCAGTGTCCCAAGTAGTTCTGAGTTTGTACCTGGTGTAGAGCATGAGATGGGGCAGTCTGTGCATCAGTTCGGTTTTCCCTATTCTCTTTTCGGGTTTTTTGGGGGGTGGTTTCTTTTTGTTTGTTTGTTTTTTTCTTTTAAGCATTCCCAATAAACACGTTGTTGCAAAGCGGAGCTGGAAAATGTCTCGGTTTCTTCCTCCTGTATTTCGAGTGCTGCAGTGCCCAATATCAGTGTTTTGTGCCCGATATCAGCGTTTTATGCCCTTACCACTGCATTTTGCTTTCCCTCCTCCACGCTCTATCCCTGTCTGGAGTGTCCCGGCACTGGAGGAGCCTCCCCAGCTCTCCAGCCTCCCCTGGCAGCGTCAGGACATTCAGTGTTACGATTTTGCTGCTAATTGAACCACAGGTCAATTTTTTCACCAAGCAGGAGAAACGAACAATGAAACACCTTCTCACCTCCGAGTGAACAGAAAACAACAACCAGCCGTTAAAAGGCAGCTGATCCACTGGAATCGAAACACAAACACCTCAAATGGAGATAATAAATGGTGCAGGGGAAGGCACAGAAGGGCCCTGTTTGCTGTGCTTGAGTGTGTGCTGCACTGATTTACTCTACCCTCACACAGCCCATCCTTGCTGTAACGAGCACTTAACCTGCCCAGCAGCCACACACACACCAGCTTTCACAGAGATGTTAAAACTCAGTGGATTAAAGAGCCAATCCCCCTAGTCCAGACCCAAGGCAGATGGGCAGTTTGGGGTCCTCAGCTCTCAGAAGCCCAACCCCACAGGAAGGTGTGCCCCTGCTCAGCTGGGCACACACCCAGTGATCCCAGAGGAGAAGGTGCCAGCAGGGAAAGCCCAGCTTTTCCATGGGCACCACTTGCTGAGGCACCCCTGCTACCACACCCCCCCCGGGCACTGCTGCAATGACAGTGACCTCCAGGCAGCTAAAATCCTTCTCCTGGAGTCTGGAGTCTGATGTGGGATGTGGCTGTGGGGTAGGTAGAGGAGGGGGACAGGTAGCAGAGGGGACAGGCAGGTGGCAGCAGGACCCACTGCTGCTGGTGGCTCAGGCTGCCCTCACCTCTCTCTGCCTCTCTGCCACATGCTTCGTGCTGCCACCGCCACGGTCTGTGAGGGTGTGTGGCCACCCCTTGTCCAACACCCTGGGGACACACAGAGCTGCTCAGGATAGAGCCCCTTCCTGGGGAAAACGGGGCTCCTGCCTGCAGGGAATGGAATACAGAGACAGTTCACCTGGGGCAGCTGACCCAGCGTGGTGCCTGCAGCAGGGGTGGGTGTGATGGATGCAGCCACGGGGATGCTGCACCGTGGTGGTACCCACCAGGGACAGGGCTGCCCTGCCAGCCCTGACCACGCTCAGGGTGTGGGGTCAGGGATGCCCTCGGACTAACTCTCTCACCAACTAGCTGGCCCTGCAGGAGTCCCACACCTTCCAGAGAGGGCTTGTGTTTGGAGTGGGCTATGCAGAGTCAGGAGGACCAGGCCCTTTGTTTTACAGCATTATGCTAAAAGCAGAAGAAAACCTCTTTGCAGTGAAAAATGAGGACGCTGGGATAAGCAAGGCTGGCTTCCAGCCCCCTCCTCTGCAGATCCATGATATGCACGAGAAACAGCTCCTGACATCTGGAGCAGCCCAGCAGCCTCCCCAGGCTCAGGCTGGCAGAGCTTCCACGGGGAGAGGCTCCCCTGTGTCCCACTGCCGCCTTCCCTGGGCAGACCAGTAACCCCGGGGGACTCCAGGACCCCCCACTCCCAGCCAGTTCGGGCCCAAGACCTGACCGAGATGCTGCAGCTGCAATGGATGGAGAAACCAAGATGCTGGAGCTGCAGAAGATGCTGGAGCTGCAGAAGGAGGTGCAGGAGCTGCAGAGGGAAATGCTGGAGGTGCGGGAGCTTCCGACGCAGATGTGGGACCCTCTCCACGGGCCCAACTCCTGTGCCTGCAGTTCTGGGCTCCAGCAAAGAGCGGAGCCATTGGAGGAGCTCTCCAGCAGCACTTGCCCCTCGCCCAATGCCCGCCAGCCTTGTACAGCCCCCTCCCACCGGCTCCAGGCCCTGCCTGCGGCGGGGTCCCCTCCCCGGGCCGCCCCCAGCCCCGCTCCCCCCGGCCAAGCAGGGCAGGGGCTCGGGATGCTGTGGGGATGCAGGACAGGGATGCAGTGGGGGTGCAGGGCAGCGCTCCACAGCCCTTCAGCCCCTACCTGCAGAGCCCCTCTCTGGGCATTGCAGGTTTGGGGTTGTTTTGCATCACTCCCATGAAGAGCTGTGGCAGCGGCAGCTTTGCCGGCGTTGCTGGGACAATCACCTCGCTGGGACTTCGGGATCAGCCAGCTCTGGCTGTGCAGGGACGCCGAAGGGAGCTGGGGCTGGCAAGCGTTTGCCATGCAGGGGTTCTGGCAGGACAAGAGCCTTTGGATGCCTTCTCCCCACGGCTCCGTGCAGGGCAGGGCAGGGCACGGCAGGGCAGGGCAGGGCAGGACTGGCGGGAGCCTCAGCCCTGCCAGCCCGAGAGGCACCGGTGCTGTGCTGCAGGGAGGCTGTAGAACAGGTGAAATATCGAAATGCACCAAAAGCAATGCCTGGTGCCTGTCCCAGAGGAGTGATCTGTGCCAGCCACAGCCTTGTTTGAGCCCTGTCCCAGTCTCCACCCGTGCCCATCACTGTGCTGGGGCTCCAGCAGCGCTTCCCTCAGCAAGAGCAGGGCAAGAGGTGACCCCAATGCAAATGTGCCAAGTGGGGTTAAAAACAGGCAGGTCTGATGTCTCATGGCCTGAGGGGTGGCGTGTGAGAGCTGTGCTCAGCCTCTGCTGAAGCAGAAGAACGCAGGTGAGGGTGATCCCAGGGTGTCTGGTTCGCACAGGGGTGGTAAAGCCTCACTGAGGGCTGGAGCCAGCTGGTACCTGCGGGTGTGTCTCTGTACAACGTGGGGTGGTGAAGGGCTAAACACCTGCAGCTCATTTTCTTTCAACAAATGGCAACAGGTGAAACAGCTTTTCCTCCCCAGACAGCAGTCACAGGTACAGAACACGGCGCAGCTGCAGCCCAGCCCAGGCCAGGGGATGTGACAGACGGGGCCTGCACGCACAGGTTGGCTACAGCTGTCCCTGCGAACATCACACAGGCTGATGAGACAAGCAAAATTTGCCCTTCCTTCTGCTTCCCCTGCCAGGAGGAGAGGGCAGCTGGGGCAGGTGCTTCGTGCCAGGGCTTCAGGGGAAGGGCAGGACCCATTCGAATATCCATCCAGGTTCCCCCAGCTCGGCTCTGCCCTGAAGCACGTGGTTGTCCAGAGGAGCTGACTGTATCCCTGGGTACTTACAGCCCCTGCGGGTCAGGGGAACAGCAGATGAAAGGGCTCTGGCCTCCAGAGCAGCTGCTCAAAGCCTCCAGCACACAGCAGAGCCAGAGTGCAGAGGGGAGGGTGCCCACGGTGGTGGCCCAGGGCAGTCAGGGCTGCTGGGGGCTGAGGGCTGTTGTCTCCATTAGCTGATGCAATGTCCAAGGCACAGGATCCAGGGAAAAGCCTCAGTCCCTCAGTCCCCAGGCACGACGTGGCTGTCCCCAGCCATGGCGCCTCAGGCAGCAGCAGTGGTTGCTCTTCTGATCCCATTTCTGGGGCTGAAGGGGTTTCCTCACCAGGCCCTCTCAGCCGTGGTTTAGGTTGGAGTTGGTTTTCCATGGATGGGCTGTCACATCCGTGTGCAGAGGGCTTGGTACCGGGGAAGGGAGACGTTCTGCGGGGCACGAGAGTGGGACAAGGACACAGGGCCCTGCCCCTGTGGGGTCACTGTGGGCCAGCTGCTCTCCCTGCACTGGGCTGCTCTGGAAATGCCAGCCCCTCCGAGGCAGTGAGGGCTGTGCCAGGACACACACGGCTCCCCAGAGCTGCCCTGGCGGGTGCCGAGGTCTCTGGTGCTGGTTCTGCACAAAAAAAAACCCCACCACAGTGAACTTGCAGAACCCAGGGCTGCTTTTTCCATTCTCAAAACACCAGAAAGATCTGGAACGTCTTCTCATCGTAACTTCTTTCCCTTCCCTCTGCCTCCCCCCTTCCCCCAGTTGGACCCGTTTCACTCCAGACTCGCCTCCAGCGCAGACAGGAGCCCTGTCCCTACGCTCACCCCACGCCCCCCACCCCCGGAGAAGGGCTCCGTGTGATCCCTCCTGTTCTGTTCCACATCATGTAGCACATCCCATCAAACCGTCGCGAGACGCTCCCGCTTAATTTGTGTACACAAACAATGGGGGAGGACGGAGCTGCCGCCGCACCAGCGACAGCCGCGGGCAGGGAGCAGCTGCCGCCCGGGCCGTGCCTAATTGGCGCTGGTTTGCTCAGGCCCTGATTGATGCGCGGCCCCGGCACGAACACTCGCGCCGAGGGCGCCCAACGAGAGAGCAAAACGTTTTAAACCGAACGAGCGGCACTTACTCGTTGAGGGGATAATTAAGGGTATTTGTCTTTGGGGCCTTCGGCGAAGCACCGGGGAAACGAGGCGGGCTTAAGTGCTCTGGGAAGAGCAAACCTGCGGCCCCCGCATCACATGAGCCCCATTAGAGCTCTCCCAAGGGGGTTGGGATTCGGGCAATCATAGAGCTGTTCAGGCTGGAAAAGACCTGGGAGTTCCCCGAGTGCGCGGGGCTGCGCCCTGTCAGGGCAGCGCCCTCCCAGCGCTTCTCGATGCAGGGAAGGAGGCTGGAGCCAGGTGGGGCTTGGTCTCCTCTCCCAGGTTACGAGAGACAGGACAAGAGGAAACGGCCTCAAGTCGTTTCGCCAGGGAGCTTTAGGGTGTATATTGGCTAAAATTCCTTCTCCCGAAGGGTTGTCGAGCCCTGGCACAACTGCCCAGGGCAGTGGTGGAGTCACCATCACTGGGAGGATTTAAAGGCTGTGTAGGTGTGGCACCTGGGGACACGGGTGAGTGGTGGGCTCGGCAGTGCTGGACTCAATGATATTAAAGGTTTTTTCCAACCCTAATTATTCCATGACTGAGCCCATGCACCGGCCACGGTCCCGGCTTGCCTCACTCACCTGCAGTTCACTCTCTGCTTGCGGTGGATCCGTGCAGGGTGGCCCCCCAGCACCCCCCCGCGCTGCCGCTCTGCACCGCTGTGGCACCAGCCCGGGACACAAACCCCGCCTGGAATCGCTTCCAAGGAAGGAACTTTTCAAAGGATCGCCCTCAACGCCCCGCGCCGGGCGCTCGGAGCGGCTCCCCGGCACCACCGTGTGGGCACACGGGGAACTGCAGCCGCGGGCACGGGCAGGGCCAGGGCTGAGCGCCGGGGGCGCGGTGACCGCTGAGCCCTGTGACCACCGAGCCCTGTGACCACCGAGCCCTGTGACCACTGACCCCTGTGACCACTGACCCCTGTGACCGCCGAGCCCTGTGACCACTGAGCCCTGTGACCACTGACCCCTGTGACCGCCGAGCCCTGTGACCACCAGCCCCTCTGACCACCAGCCCACCCTGCAGCAAGCTCAGATTGGTTCCCTGGATAGAGCAGGCTGTAGGAGCTCAGGGATCCACACGCTGCAGGATTTTGAGTTTGCAAAGAGGATTTACAGTCCTTTGCCTTTCAGCTGACAGCTCAATGCACGGAGGGCAGCGAGTTGAGCTTGGCCTGAGACAAAGGCTTTTCCAAATCAGGAGGCTCCAGCGAGGAGCCTCAATTACTCTGTAAACACCTGAGTTCATGCCCTGCGTCTTCCCAGAGCTGAGTATCCAGGCGGCCTTCAAGAAAGACCACAAAAGCTCCTGGCAGTGCCTTGATAAAACAGGGCTGTTCGTCCAGGCAAAGAGAGGAAAAGTGGGGTTTGTTCCCCTGATACAAAGTTGTGCCACAAGCCATGCAAGGGCAGTGCCCCCCCTGAGCCTTGGAGGGCAGATTGGCTTCTGGGGTCGGGCAGAGGCTGGCAGCACCTCCAAAAAAGCAGGAATCTCCACTCCATGCAGTGTTTTCCCAGCTTTTCACTACAGCTCTGATCATCCCCATGAGAGCTCTGGCCTTAATCACAGGGCAGCAGAATCCAGTGTTGCCTGTGCTGTGGGAGCCCCAATGTTCCTTTTGTTTTGTTTTTGCCCTGTGACCCATGGGGGAAAGCCAAGGTGCTGATAAGCCTCTGCTTGTTTTGCAGACCATGAACTTCCAGCCTTTGCCATGATTAATATGTAAAAGAAGAAAAGAAGGTAAAAGGCTGGAAAATTCCTCCGACTTGGTGTTTCTGCTCTCTCAGGTCCCACACAGGACAGCAGCTGGACACACAGCTGATCCCTCCGTGGTCCCACCACTGGCTGTGAAACCAGCAAAGCACCTTTAAGAATGCACCAGACCTTGTTATGCCAGGGGGAAATGACAAGAACACTAGGAAAAACCTCAGCTGGAAAACATGGTATTTGGCCTCCTAGCCTTGTTGAAGGTCCAGGTAAAAGGAGACTTCAGTCAATTCCCTCCAGACTCACTTCAGAAATTTCCCTTTCTCATCTCAAGGCAGTGCCCAGAGTGGGCTTCAATGTCCTGGAACACCTGGAGTCTATAAAACAGATTGAAAACCCAGTGTTTGAGCTATAAGAGGAGAAAGATCACTATCTCTACTGGGAGATGTCTGTACTAGAAGATGACACAATCTCTCACTTATGTACTGGGTCCTGTTATTTTTGGATACTTCCCTCTTCCTTCTGCCCCCCTATGTTGGGACGGAAGCAAAAATTCCATACATTGTCTTAAATTTCATCTTTTGAGTGTTTTAGTTTTGAGGGTTTAGTTAGTCCACTAAATAACAAACAGTGCTCTGCTGCAGACAAAGTTTTAAGATTTATCGTGCATCAATCCCAGTTTTAATCTTTAATGGTCTGTGCTTGACAACAGCACCAAGGGGTGTCCAAGGCCCCTTCCTGGGCTGGAATTGCTGGTTCTGAGTGCCTGTGTTTCAGAAAAGTCTCAAGAAAAGCTATTTTTCAAAGAAAGATACCGGGGAAATCTTGAAACTGCTCCCACCTGTGCTCCCTGCCAGGTTATTGTGTGGCCCAAAATTCACAAACCAAGAGGCAGCAGAAGCTTAAAAAGCAGTTCAGGGTGATAGCACCAGAACATGCAGTGACTGCTGGTGAGCAAGAAACGAGGGATATTAGACCAACCCAAGTCAGCTGGACACAGCTTTAATACCACCTCACTCTGTGCTTAAGTTTGCGTAGTGATGCTACAGAAAAATCCAAACCACTGAGCCAGAGCCAAAATCCATTTGTTGGTTTGGGGGTTTCTGCTTTTTTTTTTTTTTTTTTAATTTGAGCTATTTTTAGCTATTTCAGAAATGAGACTCCCCTAGAGAGATCCCTGTACACCTGTATCCTTCCAGCCCTGTCCCTGAGCTCTCCACCCTCCTCGCACCAGCCACATCCCACCTTGGATGCTGCAGGTCTCCCCATCCTGGTAGTTTTTTGGAAACTGCTCAGCTATAAAAGCATCACAAGGTAATCAGAGCCATTTGCAGTCTTCCTATGAGCTTTTCCTTCTGAATTCATGATTCTCCCACAAAAGAGAGGCTGCTTAGCTGTGGGGACTAATACCTGTCCCCTCCTATGTCTTTCAGATATTTTATGCTTGTGCTCAAATATCCCACTGGGATTATAGTTCTAATTAGGCAACTTACAGACTTCACACAGGCAGAAGCTGCCATTCTTCACCTGCAGAATAATCATCTCCTCTGCCTTTCTCAGAAGTTTCCTGTCATCTGTAGGGAGGGAAGAGATGGGAAAGAGACAGACAAGTGACAGCAAAAGGCAGAAAAACTGAGTCCCTCTTGAAACCAGATAAAATAATGAAAAAACGTTGATTTTTCTTTCCTGCTCGTGTGAGGTACAGACAATAAAACATGCTTTTAAATCCTGAATACTGCAGCCAAAACAAGGAGACCTACACCAAAAATGGAAAGAGAATCTGCTCCTTCCCAACACCATCAGTGACACAGAGAGGTCTGTAGCCTGCTTGAATACATGTTTTTTGGTATAAAGTAAGAAATTCAGAAAAATTATGAAGTGGGCAAAGGATCCAGGAGACAGAACAACAGAAAAGTTACAGAATAATCTGCCACAGTTTTGAATATCATCACAACCACTCCCTGAACAAAATGAGCATTTAAAGCAATAAATATTAAGTCAGGACAGACATGAGGCACTGATGGGGACACCCACACTCTTCTCCCCAGGAGTGAGCACCTCACAGGTAGGTCAAGGCAAACCACCTTTACCAATAACCATATCTATTGAAAGCAAAGCAATCTTCCAGCCTGTTGTGTTTTATAACATTGTTTTAATAACCCTGAAATCATGACTTGCACTGGGACCACGTTTTCATCAAGAGAAAATTTACAAGCAACTCGTTTCCAATGCATCGGACAGTAAAAACCAAACACCAGGGCACACACACAGAGGACAAAGTGTCATAGTCACGTCTAATGAAACGCCTTCATTAGAGAGAAGGAAACAGTGGGAGCATGAGGGGTTAAAATGGTCATTTGATGGTCAGCTGGACTGTCTCTGCAGAGGCTGGACTGGTGCTGGAGGATGGAGCCTGGCAACTTGCAGCAATAGTTAACCTGAGCGATTGGTGTATCCGCTGGAGGAAGACACCTAGACCCCACTAGAACATGGGCACGTTAGTCCGTCCTCCCTCAGGAAAGCTACAGTGTGGATGAGTGTTGGAGGCGCCTCTCCCGAATTCCAAGAGCACATTTCTGGAAGAGACCCCTCGGGAAGGAGGGGGAATGTGAGAGGACAGAAGTTGGGCTGCTCCCGCGGCCGTTAAGGTTTCACGGGCACGTCGCCGCCTCGGAAGCGGCACAAGGACCTGGGTGAGACAGTCCAGGAGACCTGCAGGGAGCTGACACGTCCTGGGCGTCTCCTTCTGATCCTGCTAAGTGAGCCACAGACACTTCCAGAGGTTTGGGGAGCTGCCATTTCCCTCGGGGCGCTGCGGAAGGCGGCGGACGCCAGGCATCCGGGCAGTTTACACCAAGAGTTCCTTTGAGCTCCACGTCCCGTTTTTCCAGAACTCCCCTTCCCTGAAACTGGCTATGCAGGACTTGAGATTGTACATTCAGCATCAATACAGTGACACAGGGGCACAGCTGGCACCGGACAGCGGGGACTCAGCAGCAGTTCATGGACAGCATCAGAAGATCCGTCACCACGGTAACCTTGGATCTGCCTGGATCTGCTCCACACTGTAGCTGCCCGCAACCCAAATCCTAAAGGGTTTTCCAATTCCATTTCCAGACTCTTCCAACTCCAATAATTCTTAACATATACAGATATCCATATACATTTTTTTTTTTTTTTTAATTAAAAAGCTCCTTCACATACACGGTCATATATTGAATTAGCAAGAACAGTAATATATTTCTGGAGCAGAAAAAGCAAAAAACATCTGCTCTGCCAGTGCCACCCACAAACTAGACAAGGAACTAAGAAGAAGTTTGACAGTTTCAGACCACTTAGGGGACAGAAATTCTCTTGGCCTAAACACAGGGAGCCATGCAGTGAAGGTGCCATGGAGGGTACAGCAAATGCAATATACAGAAAAAACACAAATCGTTGAAAATGTTTTCTTGTAAAGATCCTGGAGCCACAGGGCGAATCCTGATTATCAGGAGCTTTCTTTACAGTTTGAGAAATGCTGAGTAGCACTGAAGCAGAAGAATGACGCTGAAAATAAAGAGCTATGCCAACAGTAAAAGATTTGATTTTGGTCAAAAGCTGTATTCCCTTTAATATATCAGGGGGATACTAAATATTAAGAGTGCATTTGATTTACAAAAAGCCATCACTGCCACGGAAGACTGAAACATCCGAGTTTGATGTCTTGGTGACAAAACCCAAAGGCACCAGAACCGAAAGCCCTCCTTGCCAAGGAAAAAAATGCCCAACAGAATGCAAACCAAACAAGGAACCAAGGAAGGAAAAGAGAAGGAAACACTCTTTCCAAGAGTTGCATTAGAAACGACTGGAAGGGACAAAAAATAAGGAGGTGGGAAGGAAGGCAATAAAAAAGGGCTGTGCAACTTTGGGGCCAGATCAATAAAATTGGCAGAACAGGCTTCAGACAGGCTTTATCTGTTTCGGCAACAGAAGTTACCCCCAAAGCTGAATTTGGCTATTTTGAACTGTATCACATCTGCCAGCAAACTGCAACTCTGAAGTTGCTTGGGAGCCCCCTGCCCCACGGGTCTTCCTTATGGAATTACGGTCTATGGACAATCCCCGTGACAGCACAGGTGGTTGTTCAGGACTGGGAACCATTTTCTCTTTAATTAGAAAATTAAAGAGAAATTAATGTAGCTGTCCATGTAGCTTTTTTCCTTCTCAAATGGACTGGGGGAGTGAGTTTCACCAGTACAAACTCGCACTCCCCCGAGACCCACGGCCAGCCCTGCTGTACATCCCATTCAGCACCAGTTGCCCCAGTGCCACCAAGGGTCAGGAACTGGTTTGGTGGAGGTGGGAGGAGAGCAGATACCCAAGTTCAGATGAGGGAGATGGAGAAAGGTTGGGATCTCCCCAGGAATCCTCGGCCCTTCACCTCCCGGGCCTCAGGTTGGCATGGTTGGGGTAAAGAGACCTTGGAGCGGTTTCCCACTGCAAACACCTTCCTCAAGTCAAGCCCTGAAAGGCCAAACATGAAAATATTTTGGTGTTCCTGCCCTATTCACGGGCTATTTGCTCACCTCAAAGATTTTACTGGCAATTTAGAGACATCCAGGTCCAGAAACTGGGAGGCTCTGGAACGATGGAGCAGGAGAGTCATCTCCAGCCTCGCAGCGTTCCAAGGGCTAACGGGTCATCTACGTTACTGAAGACACGGAAAAATGATAAAAACAGAATTTTAACATAAGAATGCTGGTTCTGCAGTGCTTTTGGATGTGATGTGCAAAGCGTTCATGGAACAAGCTCATGAGTGTGTCACCAACAAGCAGAGGGAGCGACCACAGGAGGGGTTTTCCTGGCTTAACACGTCATCCTCATTCCAAGTGAAAGAGTTAAACTTCTTCATGAAATACCGTAACAGATTTAACAATATATATATTTTTAGTATCCCCTGCATAAAGGAAAAATACACATTATTTCAACAGCCAAGAAAAAACTGCAATTTATTAAGTTTCAAAGAATCTTCGTACTCTTGAAAGCAACTTTCGGTGCATGTTCTTTAACAATCACATTCTATGAGGAGAATAAACATTAAAAGCCACAATTGTTGGTTTTCTTTTTAATCTCAGAGTTACAGACATCTTTAATTCAAAAGGAAAAGGCAAAAAAA
>VXAY01001191.1:442601-524735 GCA_013399855.1 Oxyruncus cristatus | reverse complement strand
ATACAAACATAAAAAGACAACATGAAACAAAAAAAGCCATGAAAAAAACCCAAAACAAAACAAACCAGTAAAACCTGTCATTAGCATGTGACACTGACCAAAAGGAGCCCATACTGTTTCAGGAACAGTTCACAAGGACTTCTGCAGTTTCGGATTCGATATTGGACAGAGGTACTAAGGAGGGCTGCCAGTCTCATGGGTTAAAGCTGGATTCTTCATCAAGCCCGGGACTGGCAAGGGTTACAATTTCATTTTTTTTTTAAAAATTTTTTTTTTTTTTAAATTTTTTTTAATTTTTTTTTTCTCCTTTAGTGCTGATGATTGTTATTTCCATTCCGTTTTCTCTCTCGTTTCCTAGATGGACTCCCCACTGAGAAGATCCCCGGGGAGGAGAGTATTCAGAGGCGTGGGGCTCCCGATGACTCTGCCGTCGTCGGCGCTGGGGGGTCCCCAAAGGCTGCTGGAGTACTGGGGGACCCCTCCCCAGAGCAGGTCGCTGCTGCCCTTGCCCCCCAGGCAGGGGGGGTTCCAGTGGCCGGTGTCGGGGCGCACCAGGCCGTGGGAGCTGCCGGAGGAGCCCAGGCGGGGCTGGGTGGATCCAGTGTTGGACTGCCAGCTGGAGGTGGGCGGCAGCGCCTGGCCCTGCGCTAGGAAACGGTTCACTTCTTCCTCACCAGCAAACTCGGCCAGGATGGTAGTGTTTCCCAGGACACACCTGAGGGGTACAAACAAAAAAGGTGGAATGACGTGAGCCGAGGGGTGAGGAAAAGCTGGGAGCACTGAGGTTGTTCAGCCTGGAGAAGAGAAGGCTTTGGGGTAACCTGACTGCTGCCTTCCAGCACCTGAAGTAGCTACAAGGAACATGGAGAGAGACTATCTACAAGGGTTTGGAGTGACAGGAAAAGGGGAATGGCTTTTTCTATCTTATAGATGAGATATTAGGGAAAAATTCTTCCCTGTGAGGGTGGGGAGACACTGGCACGGGTTGCCCAGAGAAGCTGTGGCTGCCCCATCCCTGGAAGTGTCCAAGGCCAGGCTGGATGGAGCTTTGGAGCAACCTGGGCTAGTGGAAGGTGTGCCTGCTAGTGGTAGGGGGTTGGAACAACATGACCTTTAAGGTCCCTTCTATGATTTATCATCATTATGTCCTTTCTGTTGCCCTCTAAAGCTAAAAACTTGTCCCTCCCCCTGAGCTTCTTTTGGAATCCTTACCACATCTTACAAACTCTTTGCAGCCTTACAGGTGACAATTTCCAACTGAAAATATTATTAACAGTGAATAAAGTTTTGCAATGACCTCTTATTCAGTAGTACATGAGTATCTACCCCCCAGCTAATTTTTCTCTATCTCATTCAGGCAATTTTGAAAATCAGATTAAAGTAACTAGTGACCCGAGTTCTGACTCCTGGCAAAAATAAATGCCTAAGAAATTAGTTTCTGAGATAAAACTGGCTTAATAACAAAAGAAAAAGAGAGCAGAAACATACATGTGCAGAGACTTTTGGGCCTTGGCTGCTTCCTCCTTGGAACTGTATCGGACCACCGCATTCCCTTGTGTCAGATTCAAGTGGAATGTTATGAGAGGGCCGTGTTGCAAACACAGTGTCCGCAGTGTGGAACCATCAATCTGGGGAGAGAAAGGTGGCAAAGGTTGTCTGTGCTCTTGTGATTTTACTTTAAATGCTCGTTAAGCAAGTTTTAAAAGCTAAAGAGTGAGTACAAGTGAAAGGAAAAAAAAAAGGAATGGAATTACAGACTTAGCACTCTCTGCACTGAGGGAGACATCCTGTCTTTTTTTAAGACTTCCCTACAGTCCAGTGCACAAAATTTCCCAGTTTAGGTTATACAAATTATATTTGTCAAAGGAAAAACACATTGTGCATAACTAAATTTTCCCCAACATCAATTTGGATGTCTGCACTCAAGGTGGTTTATGTTCTTCCTTCTCAATAACACTGTGTGAAGGACAAGTAGAGGATTTAACAGACTTGTGAGAAGAACCAAAAAAACCCCACAGGAAAAGCAGATTTTACATTTCTGTGTCTGCTTTATAGCACCATTCACCTCCAAACTTACACACACGCAAATGGTGCCCACTGAATGACTAATTACAGCCTTAAAAGTTTATACTTGATTTGACAGCACTTTGAAAACTTAACAAATTCCCTGAAGAAGACAGCTGTAATAAATGCAGAGTAATTATCCTTCCTTCAAATAAATCAAATAACCAAGGCTGCTACACGTTGTTCTTATAATCTCTTAAATGTACCAGGTCTTTTTCCCCGTGCAATTCCAGTTACCTGGGGGGTGAGGTTCCGAAGAACCAGCCAGCTGCTTGTTCTCCCTGAGCTGTCAGTACTCCATGCAGAACCTGCAATAAAATTCCACAAAAAAACCCACCATTGATCATGGTCTGGAGAGCGTACTACAAGCAAATTTATCTGGAATCCAACATACTAGCAAGCCTCACTGGTGCTGAAAACAAATCCTACAGTTATTTCCTCACACCATAATTTACTGTCTCCTCTGGAATGAAAGGTTGCTCTGAATGAAAACCTGCTCTTGTGACATTTCAAAGGTCTGTGGCTTTTTCCACACTCCCAGAGTAACTATTAGTGGCAGATGCAGGTATGACACTGCAGCAAACTGGATCTCCAGGACACATCAGAATTAATCTGGAAGGCACATTTTGAAAGCAATTCTGATGTCCAAGCTCAGGCTGCTGCCTGCTATTAAAGATTTTATAGCACTGCAGCACTCTGCTATCTTGCCAGTGACAGATTAACGTATGTGACTTATTCAAAACAGGTATTTCTGCACTGACAATGTCCTGATTGAAGATACAAGGACATAACCAACAAAACCTGCTCTTCCAGCCTCAGCCTGGTGTTTTACAGCTTGGAGTTTTGCATTAAGAAACTGTCCAAGCTTGGTATTTATGAGTGGCATTTGAGAAACCACAGTGGATCACACACATGTGACCCCACTCAGGCTGGAGAGAATCTGGGCAGCAGCAGTACCTGCCCCCACAGGTGGGTGTTTGGTGAAGGAAACAGATCCAAAATTAATGGCAAGAAGAAGGAAGAACATTTAATTCTCAGCTTAGTGAAAGCAGATTAATAAAACAGTCAGCTTTATAAAACAGGTGTAATACTTGCACATGTATCTGTGTTTATACAGATATGGATATCTCTATACAGACATACATATATAGAGCCATACATATATATATATACAGCCATGGTTTCTCATATTTGCATTTAAGCAAAACATCTAAAGCAAGAGCCTGTGTGAAAAAAATTAAGGCATTCCCCGAGGGCTCTGCAATGCCATCAGGTCCTAAATGCTTCACATCCATGCTCCAAATATGTATCCCATATTAAATTCCATGGGTTCACCTTGAAGTCTCGTAGGGAGTTTTAGATCATACCACAAAACAAGAAAGACATTTTTAGAAAATAAGGAAATGGCAAAAAAAAAAAAAATCCTAGTTGGAAGTAAGTAATTTGGCAATTCCTGTGTAAAATTACTCATGTGACCACCTGAAAGACAGCAGCTTCTTCTACAACTTGGCCAAAGTGAGATAAACAGGCGTGAGATTAACCCCCAAAAAGAGACACATTCTGCTTGCACTGAACCTCCAGCTTGTGGAGCCTCATACACAGAATGAAAGCAGGTGTTACAAAGCAGAGAAGCTGAGGGTACCAGAGGAGTAAGAGCTGGTCCAGCCCAGGGGACTGGCTCCCCACGTGGATGATGGCTTGGTGTTGGTTAAGCCTGGAGGGGGTCTCGTCGGAGCCGTAGTGTTTCTGGGTACCTTCCAGAGTTCGTGGGACAGAGAGGCTTGTGTGTGAGAGATCGGGCCAGAGGACCACGTGGACTTGATGTCTGACAGTTTACCTGCAACAGGAAAAAAACCCACATTTGTGTATTCTTAATTTGAAACCCAGCAGGATGGGTATCGCTGAACTACGTTCCTCCAGCTTTTCAGGAGGAAAACAACAACCTTCTGTACCATCATCCAGGGCTATCAATCCTAGATCCTGTGAACCTACCAGTGTTTACATTTTCCAATAATTTTGTGTTTAATGAACCTCACAACACCTTCTACGTACACAGTTCCCTTTTTAAAATCTCCTACCACTTAACTTTCTTTTTAAAGATAATACATGAAAAAAAAAGACCACAAAATGGACTTAGGTATTTGAAATCTAATTGCACCAAAACTATAATGAAACACTTCAAGATTGTCTCTCTCAAAGGTTTCACAGGACTTACACATTTTTTAACAACTCATTTTATCTGACAAAGAAACCACTATATCCATATGTTCCTCTAATATATTACTAAAATTCTAAAGATCAAAGACCAATAAAAACTTACTTTCTTAATATTCAAAGTAACTGATACTCAAGTATCTTTGAGAAAAACGAAGTCTGCAGAAGTTCAGATCATATCCCAACCTGTCACTCTTTGTAACTTTTTGCTGTTCAGTTTGCTACTTCCCTAATCAGTTTTTAAACTGTTACTGCCAAATCAGAGTTTAATAAAACAACACAAAACCAACAACAGCAAATACAGTTTAGCATTCAGAGAGGCAGACAAAATTAATTTAAATTACGGATACCAAAATAAACCCTTTTTATTCACCTTCAGACTTAACACTTCCCTGCCTTTCCTCCTTGTGCCAACACACGTTGTGCAGTTAGAGCCCAATTTCCTCGTCACAGCACAGCCCTGCTGTTACCAACACTGGCAGCACGTGTTGGGCTGGAATGGACTGCAAGGGACACATCCTGCACCTTCTGCCACAGCAAATGATGTTGTGACTGTGCTGCCTTAATGCTTTAATGCTGATTGCAGAGAGTAAGAAAATACTTGGTCTGAAAAAGTCTAAGATGCAAAAATCTTGTAAGTTTTTGTAAGACTAGATTTGAACTGGCAGATATAAGTTTATACTGGATCAGTGCAGTCCTATTTAAGTTTATACTGCATCAAGGCAGCCACTGAGGGTTTTATCAGTCCTAAAGCCAAATTTACCAGCTGCCATATCACAGACTCAGTTATACACACACACACACTACCCAAATTGCCTCCATTTATCTACATCATTTAACTCAATGATTTCATATTGAATCTCAACAATTTAACTGAAAGGGCAACCACTCTTCCATCTTCTTGCAAACTGTAGCAACAAAAACAATTTGACACTGATGATGAGGACATTAATGAGCGTAAAATGGTGTGAGGGAAGGGAGCAAATCTGAGTTGGAGAACCCAGAGTAGCCCAGCCTGTGATGTGGCACACGACACACGCACATCACCACAGACCAGATGTTGCTATGTCACTACTTCTCATGGGGGTAACACAAACATTACATGACACTGCAAAAAAAAAAAAAAAAGAAGCAAATAAAGCAGAAATGCATGGCAGATAAAGAAAAGCAAGCCATTCCTTTCTTTTCCTTTCACTAGAGGAAAACATTCCAAACAACCCCTTTTATGTTTTGCATTCTGCAGTGTGACCTGGAGGCTGCACCTTCCTTCATCCAGGGAAAGGGAGGGTTTTCAGTGGTTAGATATGAAAATGCTAATCCCATCCACACAACAGCCCCAACACATTTTTATAATGGGACAAACTGGATATTTAGGTAGGTAGCTTGCAAGTCAAGTTGCCATGTTTTGCAGAGATGCACTCCAGAATTTAGAGCTCGTTAAAAAGAATGGGGCAGTTATTTAGTCCACTTACGAGCTCAGTCATACAGGGTAGCATCAGGCTTTGGCTTGGCTATTAAAAGACATTTAAGAGTCCCAAGAAACCCAACCCTTCCAGAGCAAAGTAACTCCTGGAGGTACTACTAGAGCTTTTCCTGAGCTGAGATGATGTTTCACTTTTACCAGTGAGTTTAGTAACAAAAATTTCACATCAGCTCTTACTGGAAGGGTCTAGCAGGGGTGTTGTTCCTGCTGAGGTCCTAGACAGCATTCCACCTCAGAGATCTCGATGCCAAAACAGGGAGACAGCACGTGGCACCAAACGGAACAAACACATTTTTCCTAAGCACCGTCCCAGGCTCACCCTCCAACACTCCCCGCTGAAGGGCTGCCGGGAGAGCTGCCCGCCGAGCACAGCACTGAAAACACGCTTCTGTCCCTGGCAGCGGTGCTGTAACCACTGGGAAAGCACTTCCTGGGGCCTTTGGCTGAGAATGCAGAAGGATGTGGAAGTAGAAAGGCCAGTTCCGTACCTGCAATGCTAGGTGCAGATGCAATGCTGCTGAAAGAGCTACTGTAGCCGGAGGCACTAAGCGGCCAGGCACTCGATGAAGGCAGCGTGGCATTCTGAGATGATGTTGGGGATGACCCTGCAGAACCAGCAGAGAAGCAACTAAGAAAGATGGGCATAATGATGTCTGGTGTGACATAAGCAAATCTATCATGTGCAAAATACAAACCATGCAAAGGCGTTTTTTCCTTAATCAGCCTGGTCCCTGAAGGCTAGGAATGAAATGTTTATTGAAGGTGTGATAAAGGGAAGCAGAAGTCTCTAGTAGAAAAGAGAAGAAAGCTGGCACAGTAGCAATTGGAGGAGTGCCTTTGAGGGAGGCAAATTCTCCACTTCCTTTAAGATAGGTGACTCAAAAAAATTAGTGTTAAACTATTTAGTTTCAAGGAATAGGCTTCATTTATCAAGGTCCTCTGCCAGCTGACTTAGGTAATGGCAACCGTAAATAAGCACAGATGCATATGATAAACTAACCTCTTACCATGGGTGATCTGTCCTAAATTACTCAAGGTAAGTACTTCCCCTACATCCTAATGCCCACAAACATCTTTAAATTTTTGCACACTTTCAGGAAAGTAAGGATATATTTTAGCAATCTATTCTTCAACTGATAACATAAATGAAATAGCCTGAAATCACCTCAGTAAATCATTTACAATCTGAGGAGCTATCTAAGAATACATTTCCTTCCTGGCAGCAAATGAAAGAAACTGAACATAAAAAAATAAAAAAAAAATCTTCATTACAAAGACCAGAAGAGCTGGAAGTATTCTCTCCAGTCACCGACAAAATCAAGTGTGTATCCCGGGTGACTTATCATTCCTGTCACACATAGATGGACTGTGATACTGAAACATCTTAAACTGACTAATAAAAATAGGTGAGTTCTTTAGAAAAGAGCACTGTACTGAGGGAGAAGGGAGGAAATAAAAGGACAAACTCATCCCTCACAGATTAATAAAAAACAAAGGCTATCTGTTCAACTGGAACAGCAACCAATCAAACCTTACCTTAACCAGACTCCCTGCACTCCACAGGACACCAATACAGACATCAAGTTTCAAGCAAAATAACTCTGTATCAGGTCTTCTCTGGAGATAATCTATTCCCCAGGCAGCAGTGATGGAATTATAGCAGATTCAAAAGCCTACAGAGCTGACACTGGTTCTCATTCCTTGAGGCTATGTCTCTCAGCTCATAGTAGCTGACCCTGCAAAGCTTCATTAGCAAACAGGGCAAAGCAAACACCAACCCAAAAGCTTGGGTTTGGCCTGTTTCCAAGGGCACACCACAGCCTAACCCTCTAAACGGGGATCAGCTCTGTCAATCCGAGCTGTGTGCTCTAGGCTGCAGTGTTCCGAGCCAGCCTCTTCCCATGAAAGCTACAGTCTCATATGGATGGGTACTGACAGCAACAAGCAATTTTACCGGGGAGCAAACCCCTACGTTACATGAGCATAAAGAAACAGATTCTGAACTACATTTTTATTAAAATTATATTACCAAACTAATAAGCTACTGAGGAAAGGGTAGCCCAAGAGTCCATGCTCTTCAGAGGGCTTGAGCTCCTAAGGGCCTCTTTACTTCTGCAAAGACCATCTCTGCTGAGCCTTTCCAAGAAGCAAATTAATTCTTCATTCCACCAGCAGATTATACACCAACAGAGCCAACATTCCTTCTCTAAAGCAGGAAGAGCTGTATTAGGTATCATCTAATTTCCAGGTACAGCTCTGTAGGTTTAGGTTCTTTGGCCTGAAGAGAGTATTTCTTGGGTGCACCGCATTTGAGCTGTCACTGAATTACATCTTTATACTTGTCAGAACTTCAAACTTGCCCGCCCCTTGAAGCACATTTGGGTCACTGAAAGTTAATTCAACGTTATTCATGCACACAAAGCATAAATAAAGAGTGCTTCCTGGCAAGAGACAACTCAAATGGCCGGAGGCAACGAAACCCCTGCGTTCTTTCCCTCACCTTTCACACCCCTCGCTGAACTAACAAGGCCAGAGCTGGACGCTCATTTCAAGGATAGCTCTGATTTACAATCTGTGCTGATAGCACAGATGTAACTATTAGAACAAAATCCACATTTTTAATCCTGACAGAGCCTGCTGGACAACCTGACTGTGCTATTTCTGTGCCTATTACAGTGCTCTAATAGAGTGCAGATGAGTTGGCTATTTCAGCACCCTGATCACAATTAAACCAAGCCACCTTTCCTTTTGATCCACTTCCAGTACATCCAGCTAACAAGTCCCAGTGCTTGATTGTTTTATAGAATTCTCTTTTTATTCTGAAGTAAGCACTGCCAAGACAAAAGGAATGGAAATGACACTGGGAAATAGTAGTTTACGAATCAATTCCCCTAATTTTTTCTTTGCTTTTATGGTTTTGGGGATAAAACAGCTCTAATTTATTTTGCTGACTGATCTTCTAACAAAGCTACAATTAATTAGTGTGCCAGAAGCCTGCTGCCTCAGCAACAACTGTGGAACTTTTGTGTCTTCTTAGCATCACTTACACTTCACAGTGTAAGTAGGAGGGTGGGCAGTGTGGAGAGGAAAATCTTGTTCAAAACCAAGTGTTGTTGGTCAGGAAAAACTGCCAGCGACCACAGAAGTATATATTACATCTCACAGCCTCTTCCAATAGAAGAATATTTACATTCCCATGGAAAAGAAGAAACTCTTTAATCCCATATTTAAAACAAGTATTTCTGGATATTCAGTGAAAGCTCTGAGCAGAAGCATTATCAGATTAGGAGTACATGCAAAAATATGCTGTGCCTGTAACAAACCAGGTCAACTTTTTGTGAGAGAAGAAGAAAGAATGCACAGATGTGAAAGTAACTTGTGTGTTTACCTCCACTCTTGAGGAGATAGCGATTAACATCCTGTATCGTGGTGTTTATGGTAGGCCCAGTTGGAACACTTCCAGGAGTGACATCGGGGTCATTTTCAGGATCAATATTCTGCAGTCCTTTCCATGGCACTCCTGGATGAAACTCTGTTCCAAATACAACAAAAAAAGGGAAGCGAATAAGGTCGTAATTCCCCAGAGTCCCCGCGGATTCGATCAATCAACCCAAGAGTAAGTTTTAAGGACATCAGTTCAACACCAAGGCTTTGGGTTTTGTTACCTGGTGGCCAGTTTATGCTGGAGCCATTGGAAATCTTATCACTATCGGATTTGGCACGTGACCAGCTGTGAGGAACAGCTACGGGTGGGCTGGCAGGAGACTCACTGTTCTGGATCAGGTCATACCGGCCATAGGAGTCATCAATGGAGGACTTTCCTGGAGGACCAATACTTAAACCTCCAGGTATAGCACCTGTAAGGAATCAGATGGAAAGGATCTGTTTAGGAGTAGGACTAATTTGGGGTATGGAATTTCATCGGTCCCTATATTTTGTTATTCTTTTCTTCTTTTTTCTTTTTTTTTCCTCATTATTTTTGGTATTACAAAGATAAAAACAAAACTAAAATACAAACACAGTAAGCCAGGCTTAAGAGCCTCTGAAGCCTTACTAGGGACTAGAGCTGTGAGTGAGCTGCTGGTACAATCCAGACTCAAGTTAAAGAAATTTGCATTAAATTCCTGCCAAAAAGAGACTTAAGTAACTCAAATCATTACACTGATGGTAAATAGGAACTTGCTGAGGTAGCATACTGAGGATATCACTGTAGGCAACCCCTGCATACTGAGGAATATCACTGTAGGCAACCCCTCATCTCATCCTTCCCAAGGCATTCATTGCTGACGGGATGGATGATTTGAAATTGTTCTCATGTTCCTACAAACTATCAAACAACAATTTGGCATAAGCGGTGCAGCTACTTTCACATTAAAAAACTTGTCATAGAAGGAATAATTCATGCTGCTCATAATAAAATCCAGGATATATTAAAGTTAACAGAGCCCCATGTTCCAACAGAATAAACTCGGTACAGGAAATAAAGGAATAACTGACTCAGGATACTGGAAGTGTTAAGGATAAAGGTGTTCAAACAGATTAGCAATCACTTCTGGAAATACAAGAAGTCTGTGCTCCTAACTCCAGGGTGGGTAACTATGTAATCCATCATGCCTTTGTACAGTACTGGCCGGGAAATTCTGATGATACTGGAAAAAGTGGGAGAAAGCCAATGTAAAGTTTTTTAGGATTGAAGGTATGCAGGTCTGGAATAAGGGGAAGGCTGTGGGACGTGTTTTGCCGACACTAAAGGGTTGTTTTATTTGATGTCCATGTTCGCAGCAACAAAACTCAACAAATGAAAAAACCATTTCTACATTGCACGTAGGGAGTGAGGGCTGCAGGCACTTCAATGCACTGCTGGATGTGACTGCAGGAATCATCTATAAGAGGTGTTTGGTACCAGCCATTTATGAGCACTTACACAAAAAAATAATGTGAGAAAAATGATTACAATTGCTCTGTGGCTCAAATCTCGAAAAACCAGACTGACCCAGGGATCACAGGGGACATACCGTGCTTGCTGGAGTTCTGGTCAAGAGAAGAAGCAGCACTAGACAGATTATCCATTGAGTTGGGGTGTGTCCACTGAGGAAGGCGAGACTGGGACTGAGAAGTGTCCTTCACTGACAAACCACCAGTAATGTCCATGTTATTTACATTCATGTTCGGGTTCAGTCCAGCTGAGGGGAAACAGCTCATTAGATATCCATCATACAATCAAAAGATGTGTTTAAAAACCCAGCTACAGTGATTACCCACGCGTGTCTGTGTGTCACTCACAAAGCACCTTTTTGACCTGCTGTCAAGAACTTTTGATTTTATGGGAAACACCAAAAGATCTCCCATGGATTCAGAAAATGTTAAAACTTTGCTAAAAAGGGGAAGAGAAAAAAAAGATGTGGGGATAATATATTAAAGCTGTCAGTGTTTCTACTTACAATCTCCTTACTTGTCTCAGGAAAGGCATTCTGGAAGAATGCACTGGAATGTTATGTTTAAACCAGTGAAGAGTTTGCAGCATTCCATGGCTACGCCAAAATATTCCCAATGCCTCCCCACCACACCCCCATGATGTCTGCCACTTCATTTTGCTAACAACAGTTTAAAAATCCCAAACAAAGCAAGCAATTAAAGGCCAAACAGTGGCTGTTTGTCAGAGCAGATATTTTACTAGTTGGGCTTGTATTTTGTATACACAGAACAGACTCACTCAGACTGTTATTTAGGGAATAATTTTGACATGCTCCTGGTGACACGAATCTGGGTCGTTTTTGATACATAATCCTGAATGTTAGCAGATCACAGGAAGCTGAGAAATCTTAAGAACCTCTTAGACTTAGGCCTTTAATTCACAAATTCTTTTGCCTTCTGATGCTCCCTGCCATAACAGCTCACCACAGCAGTCAGAATTACCTTCTTAACTGCTGCATGGCAGATAAAGCTTGGCAATTCTATTGTACCCAGCATAAAGAGAGTCACAAAGAGATTAAATTAATTCCTTTATGTCATAAAGGAAGTCTGTAGCATACATCAAACAACCACACAGCAAACAGGTCTGAAAGGTTGCTCTGTTCTGCCTGTCTCCAGGCCCAACCAACTATTTTGACATCAATCATATTTGACAGATCTATGTCTAATCTACCACAGAATGGTTGCTGAAGAAGATTTCAGGAACTTCCCAGATAATTCATTCCAATACTCTACTTTGCTTAAAGCAACCAAGTGATCCTTAATGTTTAGGCAGTTCTCCTTTTAGGTAACACAAGTTTAACCTCTTGCATTAGCCACATGCAAGAAAACTTGTTCATAGCTCTCTTTTACATTTTTGAAGATTCTTGCATGCCTCTTAAATCCTCTTTAGACTATAGTGAGCAGAGGATTTAATTTTTTCCTTAGCAGTTGCGTTTTTGAAACATCTAATCACCTCCCCTACACTCTGATCCATTTATTTCTTGAAATACACTGACCAAAATCAGCCTTACCAGTGCTGATTACAGCAGAAAGATGACTTTGCACAACTTTCCCAGATGATATTCCTGTTTATCAATATGACATCTGTGCATTTTACAACACGATGCTGTTAATTTATGCTTAGCTCATAAACAGCAAGGTAACTGAATAGTTAATTAGGCAAATTTTCTGTTCTGGTTATTTGCAGGCAGAACACAGGTGAGCAAATACAGCTACCACAAACCTCAAGCACAGCTAAAACACAGGTATGTAGTGCCACGATTTTGGTTTTGGCATTTCAATGTCATATTTGTATTTGGTATCCTCTGGAACAAAATATTTAGATGCTGAGTTAACACACAGATCAGTGCTGTTTTAGAATACACCGTCAAGGAAACGGACTCCCTCTGTGTTTTCCAGGTGGCCCTGCTGCAGGGAGGACACTCACCAAGAGGGTAAGGAGCAAAGGTGTTCGGTGAAGACTGTTGCTCTTTGGTCTGCAGGTCAGGTAGGCCGGGAGCCTGGGGATGGGGTGAAAAGCTATCCATGGCTGATTTGCCTGCAGAGGGGTGCAAAGATAGATGCGGAGGGGGAGGCTGCTGCTTCATAAGCAGGGCCTGGGCCAGCTGGCGCTGGTGCTGCTGGATCTGCTGCTGCATGTTATTGATTGTACGTGCAACCTGCGGGAGAGAGAATCAATAGATGCTCACTGGAACAAAAAGACACCAGATTTCTTTCTCTGCAGTGAAATAACCCAACAGATCTCTTTACAAATAAAAATTGACTGTATTAAGGGGTGAAGAGCTTTCCTCCAATAAAGCAGTGAAGCAGCTTTAACACTCAGCACCCTCTGCTGTCACACACCGCATTCCTGTATTAAGGATGCTTTAGCTGCTTTGGTACAATGTCTTTCAGTCTCTTTATGCTACTGAAACCAGAGTAATGCAGAGATTGGGCTGGCAGGCAAACATACTTGCTGCTCCTGTTGTCTCATGGGTCCGGAAACATTGCGCTGAGCCTGTAACATCTGCTGCTGGATTTGTAAACGTTGGTACGCCTGGAGAGACAAGGGAGAGGTCAGAGCCCCAACACACACAACAGGCTGAACATGCTTGCTTCAGCTGCTCTGGTACCTCACAAACTAGAAAAGACAAACACTGGAGTTCTCTTAAAACAGTCAATGAAGCAAAAGTAACAACCTTGTCACAAATGTATTTTATAATGTATTTATTTAAGTCCAGTGTTCATTTTTGTGTTGGGTTTTTTTTCTGAGTTCTGACAACACTGTAGTTAAATCGCTTTTGCTGCATTATTCCCAAAAAAATCCACAATTCTAAAATGGTTAGCTTGGCAGCAAATTGATCTGCAAGGTGTTTCTCTGAAACACATGAATTCAAAATCCAAAGGAATTCTGTACAGATATTTTTCAAGTAGCTGGGTACTGTTAAATTGTTATGACAATAATGATGTGCTTCTCAAAGCATAATCAGAAATGAGTAATAGTATCAAACACTGTTACTAACAGAACAGTTTCTCCAGCACATTGAGAGCAGCAACTCAGCTAGTCTGTCATCCTCAATTTTATGTGACTTTACAATCTCTCTTTTAAAATTAATCATAAAATCCAATTCAATATTTTCATATGCACAGAGACACATATATATACATATACAAAATTTGCACACAACAGCAAAAGTACGCGTTTGCAAAAAATAAGTAGCTCTTACCACACAGTATCTTTAATATACATTACATTAATTAAAGGACATTTGCCCTATGCTTTATTTTTTAATAAGGCAAATGAAGAAAGCTCTGCAGGTAACTCAGGACTTCTCTGGTTATGCTGTGACACACCTCCCAGCAGGTCAGCCAATTGTGTGTATTGACATGTAACACACAGATCAGTGCTGTTTTAGAATACACTATGTTACTCATAGCAGTAGGAAGACAACCAACTTTTAGTTCCACTGATCAGCTGTAAAGGATAATTATTCCACAAATGACTATTTATAAAGCCTGAGGCAAAAAATAGGATTTTGTTTCTTTAAAAAGAAACTCTACCAAAGAAATCAGGATCTGATTGTTTTGAAGATCTGTCACGTCATTTAAAAATTCAGACAGCAATTCTCCATTTTATCTTCATGCCCTCCATTCTGATTTAGAGCTTATTTGCCGTGTCTTTTAACTTACCAGCTGCAGCTGATAGAGCTGGTTCAACATCGTCATATGCTGAGGATTATTAATTGGCGAGGTTAACTGTGCAGGGCTGAGACCAATGTTTTTTGCTGCAAACTGCAAAAGCTGTGCTTGAACCTACGGAAGAGCAGTGTATTAAACATTGTATGTTCGCTTTTAACAGTGACAAATGTGTGAGCCATTCATAAGAGTCACAAAACTTCAGCTCGAAAATATTACTATGACCCGAAGTGGTACTGTGAACTATCCAAAAATTAGCACGGTTATCTTAATAACCATACTCAAAAGTTCATTTACAGAAAAAGAGATGAGAACGAACTGCTCAGAAACACCACTGTTTGCAAAAAGGAACTCAGTAATGTGCCCTCACAAGTAATGTACATAATGTGAGACCATCTCAGCCATGCAACATGTAAATAGGTAACAGGGACACAGCCAGGCAGCAGTGGCTGCAAACCTCAGGAGAGGAGAGCATGGAAGAGTTCTAGGGAAAGGGAAAACTTATGAGTGGAAATCTAACCTGAGGGGATAGAAACTGAGGCACTTGAGCACGAAGACTAGGCTGGGATGAATTAAGAGGTTGCACTGGCGGTTGCTGCGGCTGTTGCATGGTCCTGGCTTGTGCTGCTCCGCTATTGCCAAACATACCCAGATTGCCACTCGGTATCTGCAGCAGGACAAGAATGGCACTGGCATGTAAAGACATCACTCAACACATAACCTGGATGTTACTTGTCTGTGCAGTCTCTATTCTCAGTGATTATGACAGGCACGAATAAAGAAGGCAGCACATTCAGACTGTGTTGACAACCAGGTTTAGAATCGGGCACGGCAAGGATTGCCATGTACCCGACATCCCAAACGCCCCAAACTTGGTACAGATGCCTGAACAAAAGGCAGCTGAAGCTGAACATGGCTTTTATAAAAGATGCATAGCCCTGGAGGTTCAAGAGATGAACAACGCAAAGTTCCTGCCCAAAACGTTTGTAACTGTGGAGCAAGGGAGAATGGAGGCATTAAACTCACAGCACCCCATCCTCAAGTTAGGTAAGCAGTTTTTGTACTTGATCATTTTACAAAGCTCCTGAAAATGGACATGCAGGCTCTCTTTCAGAAAGATGTGCTTAATGGGCTTGAAGTGCTGGACAAGCTTTGCCTTTAAAAAACTAACTTTAAAAGAATAAACATAGTAAGAGCCACCGTAGAACGACAGACAGCATTTTTCGGTGTTGTTTTTATTTCTGCTAGAACTTCAATCTGATGGCAAAAATAACCTTTTCATAATCAACGGCCTTTAATAGCCTCTCAAGTCTTCTGGTGTTTATCAGTCTTGCATCCCATCTCCTTTCTCTTTCCTTCCCTTTCAGCATGTTCTACCCAGGGGCCAAAACACCCCCCTTGCCCGAATGCTCCATCTGACCCGGGTGCTGAAGTCCAGCTTCTTTCCTGCCACCTGTCAAAACTGTGAGCTGCCTTGACACTTAAAGCAGGAATAAAAAAGCCCCCCTCACTTCTCCCCTATCTCATCACTGAATAATTAAGCCAGCCAGGAAAAAAGAACTAGAGTAATATCTCTGCCTCAGAGGGTGACAATTTGCAATGCCTCAAAAAAAAGAGATTTCCACCAATCAAAGCAGAGCTATACCAGGGTTCAGGGATATAAATCCACAACACTGCAGCCTCTTCTTAATGGATGTGTGTTGTTAACAGGCTAATTACAACTAAGCAGTTGTTTTATGTCCTGTAAGGTGAAACGTTTACACAGCAGGTAGTTTCTCCACTGATATTTCACGTGAACAAAGATGGTGTTGCACTGTCAGTTTAAACCCGTTTTCCCTGGGGAAGTGACGGACGGGCTCTAGCAGCTAATCCAAGAGAGCTGAAATTCACCTTGGATCTCCCCTGACAGCCTTACCTGTCTAGAAGAATTCAAGTTTTGCATGCCCAGCCCTGAGGCAATCCCGCCCAGGGTCTGATTAGGGAGTGCACTGTTTGAAAGGGGGAGCTTCAGGCTTGGTGAAGGCAAAAATGGTGAAGTAGTGGGCTCTTCCACTAGGCCGCCATCCTGATTGGAGAAAGAAAGGGTGAGCTGTGTGCGGTGCCAGGAGCCGACAGCGCACAAAACAGTGTCCCATGGAGACAGAAAAGGGCATGGATGAATAAAAATATATATATATATAAAAAAAAAATGTATGAATAACAGGGAATGAGAAGCATGGAGTGAAGGGAGAAGAAAAAGAGAAACAGCATTAAGGTACTGTTTTTCTTAACTTTGTTGCACTTAATCCCCAAATGAACAATCACCCTCACCCACCTCTCCAGAGGAAAGGAGGGATTCTAGCAGCCAGCTGCAGAGCTATCATGTGGCCATTGCCTCCTCCCCACTTGGATTATCTCCTCTCTTCTCCACCAGATTGAAAGGTGCAAAGGGAAGAGAGCCAGCACATTTCAGGGAAGTCCTCTGTCTGTCTGGAAAACTCTCAGCAGCGGAGGGCAGACATCAGACATACCGCTTTAGCTAACCCAAAACTTGGGAAAGGCCACATCAGCTTATTTGACACCAGTCTGGATTTGGTTCCACATCATAGCTCTGCTCTTAAAAAAGCATTTTTGCACTAATCCCCCTTCCTAACTGAGACACATGAGCCTCTTTTAATATTCACATAGCGCTGAGTTATTAATACCCACTATGAAACACTACACTGCGCCCAATGAACACAAACCACTTAAACCCAATAATGACTATATCGTCTGTGCAGCCTTCCTGAACATCCCCAGGAGGAGGCAGATTTTAGCAAGGCAGGAGGAGCCCCCTCTGATAAACTGGCCTGGAAGGAACCACGGCCGAGCGTGGCT
Source organism: Oxyruncus cristatus (assembly GCA_013399855.1). NCBI lineage: Eukaryota > Metazoa > Chordata > Aves > Passeriformes > Cotingidae > Oxyruncus > Oxyruncus cristatus. The sequence continues at coordinate 507,469 of VXAY01001191.1, read as the reverse complement.
ATGATGCACAGGAGGCAGCCCCCGCGGGGGGCAAACAGCAAGGCAGAAAATAAAATAAATTACAGAATCCCCAATCAAACAGGTAGACATCTCGCTCATTTTACAGTGGGGCACCGAGTTCTATCTCAAACTGTGCTTTGATGTCTGGGGAGCCTGCGGCAAGCACGATCAAATAACACTGTGTACAAAGTAGGGCTCCGAAAAAACAGGCAGAGGGAAAAAAATCTCTAATTTGCAATGTGCTGGACTGGGGTTTTTCAGGCAATATGTTCATTGCAAGGAAAGGCTTTTTGAACAGGTGAGGAGCCTGGTTATTTAAACTTATAAATTCAATGCCCCAGAAGACTGTGAGATATTGGTAAACCTTCTTTGTTCAAAAAGCAGCCCCGTCTGCGAACCAGATACCCAATTAAATGACCTAATGCAGCAAGCATGCTCAGTGAATTTTATGTTCTAAGTTAATGCTGAAAAATGCATTTCCAACAGCTCTCCTTTGATGCAAAAGAAAAGTTTCTTTACTATGAGGCAAAGTGACACTTGACATGCTATCTGACTATCCTGAGGGGGACACTGACATTTTCTAATGATATCCCCAAGGCCTTTCAGCTCGAGATATTTTACATTCTACTGGACATCAGTCACACTCCACAAACAACTGCAGCTTGCATGACAGTAACAGGTTCAAGGATTTCTCTTTAGATCACAGACACATGTTTACAATTCTACCCTTCCCCCTTTAAAGTGAAAATAATTTCAAGCTTGGTGTGTGCTCTCTCCTTCAGATGCCATTGTTTCCTACGTGAACAGACCTACTGACCATGAAAGACCAATGCAATCCCTCCCTGCCCCCCAAATTTATTCGAGTCTTGTCTCACTGACATTATTTTTTCTCAATTTTGAAATAGGCAGTGCCAAGGATGGTGGAGGACAAGCCACACTGGAGACTCAGGCATTTAATTTCTAGAGCAGGCAGACTCCTTCACAAGGGTGTTCCTTTTGCAGCAAATGGCTTTTGTGCAAGTTTATGACACTTTGTTCACATTCACTTGGTTCTGTTTTATTTAATTCAAACTGCTGCACAAATCTGTGCTTTGTAACTGAACTGAAATCAATTCATTTAACATAAAGTATTTTCATTGATCGACTTAAAACCATTCCCAAGCCAGACCAGGGGACACCTTTACTGCTCACAGTGGTTTGTAATCCATTATTTTTCAGGCTCCTTTACATAATAATTGTTTCCTGAAGAGCAATCATTGCGACCTAACTTCTCCTCTTCAGTGATTTACCTACAAATGTTACATTTCTCTCTCAGGCTAATCAATTAAACAAATCCTCCACATCTGAATCATCACATTATGCTCAATCCAGCACTGCTTTTAACTTTTTTGAAGGGACTTGACACACCTGTAAAATCCTGCTGCAGTGTTTGCTACTACAGTAATCCAACCCAAAACACCACACTGGTGCTTTTTAGGACTGTGGAAAGTCTCTCACAATACTCCCAAGCACCACACGTGACAGAATGCAGGTGGTGTTACTCTAAGGTGTTTTTTAGCCCCGTGAGACATGGACTATTTAGCAGAGGATTCCTGGACCCTTTGACAGTCACCTGCCAACAACTGCCACTTGATGAATCAAAATGCCCCAACAGAGAGCGAGGCTCATGAATTCTGTCAGAGGTCTTCACACAGAGTCAGTAACAGAAGTAGACGGCAGAAAATACACATTGACTTCTTAAAAAAAAAAAAAAAGGTTTAAACTCCTCCCTCCCTCCTTTTCTAAAAGAGGAAGTTGAGGTAATAAAATCTCATCTCAAAATAAGTTCTCTTCAAATCAGACAGGAGTTAGGTACAGCCAAAAGAAACTGGGAGGAAACGCAATACTCAAAGAAACACTCATTATACACGGGAAGATGAAAGTGATTTCAAAGTCTGGAAGTTCAAAAAAGGAACAGTCATCAAAATCATAGGAAGCAGAGATGAAGGAAAGAAGAATTTTAAGTCAAGCTTAAAATTCTGGCAATTATTATCTAATTGCCAGACCTTAAAAAGTGTTTCTGCATAATAATAAAATATCCTATTTATTGCCCCAATGACAAAAAACAATCACAGTCACCAGAGATTACTGGGATCAGAATGTGAAGGATGAGGTTGGAAAAAACCAACAAATATGATGTTTCATTTAGAAACGAGAAAAACGTCTAGTCAGAAGACTTTTGCAGTTAAGAGGCATCAAGGCTTGTTTGTAGACATGGATCTCTCAGTAACAGAAAGGAAGAGCTGATCAATGAATAAAACAGCAGAGAAAAAGAGACTTCATTTGTAAGGTGACAATTTCAGAGTCTCCCGTGTGCTCGAGAATTTGGAAGAAAGTTTGGAAGCAGCATTAGGGCAAAGTATAAGATAATGTGGTTGAGATCATGCATCAGGGCTGCATCTTTATTTCCTCCAAGCCACTGGATTTTCTCCCTTCTCATGTTATGGTCCTACAAGTTAAGATAAGACCCTCTAGATATTAAACATTTAACAAAGTACCAAGTGCCAAAGATTGACTCAGTGTGACATGGAATAAAGAGCACCTGCAGCAAGCACTGAGGAACAAGAGAAAGCAAACATTCAAAGATGATGTTGAGCTGCACAGACCACTACTGATTCAGAGAGAAGAGGGAGTTCAGAGGGTCCAGAAGCAAATGTCACGGCTGGAAATTCTCCCTCCTCAAATGCATAAGGTTAAAAAAAAGTAGAGTGCTGGCTTCACCTGTCAGAGAAAACGCAGGAGAAAAATGATGGAGTCGCAACGCAGGTGAGAGGAGAGAATAAGTGAGAGAGTGGTAGCAACAAGCACACAAACCCAATCTAAAATTTCATGAAGAGGAACCCTGCAGAACTCACTGAAGACTTGGTAGAGCCAATAAAAGGATAATGACTTCCTAAGGCAGTAAGTAAACCAGGGAATGTTGGCTGGAATGCTCTGTCCAGCTGTGCTGGGAGCTTGTTCCTCCCAAGGATGACCTGAGCAAGAAAGGAGACAGCTCCAGACTCATGCTCTGGAATAGCACCACAAAGGGCAGAAAGCCTTTGGGGAAGAGGAGTTGCTCTATTAGCATGAGCTGTAAATCTGGAAAGAATTTCTTTGGGGGAAAAAAATCTGTTCTTCAAGAAGGAACTATATTTATTTAATTCACTTAACAAGTTGCTCAACACTGTGATAGCTAACAAATACAGTGTGGGATTATTTCCTTTTGTTATAGCAAAGTCACTGTGACAGATTATGCCTAGACTGATAGATTTTACTTGCTGTATGAATATTAATGATTTTAGTACTCCCTTCTCAATAGTTGTGTTTAACATATGTTTCCATAATTATGCATCATGCTGCACATAATGCACATCTCTCTCTGGCAATAATTTTACTGCTGAAGATATTGTTATCCAAGAAAAGGGAAGGTTAACTGGCATGCATGCATCAATCCTGTGGCCTTCAATCAACATATTCATTAAAGTTTGCCACAGCTAAGAATGAACTTTATATGACCAGGTATCATTGCTGCCTCACATCCTGTACGCAGCTTATGCAAAATGAATTGGTTTCAGCACAGTTTGTGAAAAGCACCAATTTTTGTGTTCAGAATCTACCACCACCCATCTGCATGAACCTTTAGATAACTTTAGATAACTTGTTCTTTCCTTATCAATAATTTTCGGGGGGATTCTGAGGTGGTTTGGTGGGACTTCGTGTCAGGTTGTAAATCTTGTTTCGTACTGAACATCTGGCAGCACTTTTCCTTATATTCTTTTCTTCAGTCACTTTGAATTTTGGACACCACAACCTTGTGGAGCCTTCTCTTCAGTCATTAAATGGTGCTGTGAAATTTGTCATATGTGACCACAGAAAGGGAACTTCGTTGGAGAAGCTATTTATGACTGTGCGTGTCTGCTCTGAGACTTAACAAAAATACCTCAGCTTCTCTTTCCTATTTAGGTACTGAACTTTCACTGAAATCTATAAGAAGCTCAAAACTGAAAGAGGAATTAGGAGCCTAATTCTTGAGGATTTTGGCCTTGTCCTGCCTGATTGTTAATGTGGGCCACTGAATGTCTGGACCCTCACAGAGTGAAAGGATTTCTGGGCTTCATTTCTTTGTTTTTTCCACTTCTGGTTTCATTGTATTACAGACTCCTTGATAAGTTTTCAAGTGTAAAACTGGTGATGACCATTGTTTATTTCCATGTGGGAATCAAATAACTGGTCCTTTGCACAAGGACTGAATTGCCCACAAGATTAAAAAAAAGACCAGGAAAGCCCTATCCACCACGCCTCTCCCTACGCTTTCCAAACAGACAGTGGAAATCACTGATAGTTCTACACATTGCACAGCTGGACTTGTGTATCACATTCCTATTTCTGAGCTCACCTTGTCAAGGAAGGTGGGGCGGTCCATGGAAGACTCTTTGGAGATTGGTGGTGGGCGGCAGCCAAGGGGTTTGGTGACCATTCCATTATAGTCGGTCACTCCCATTCCACGCTTGTCCATTTCCACCTTCTTTTCCAGCAGAGCACCTGCACAGAAAAGGAAATTGTATTGGAAAAGGTGACGATGCAGAGACAGTAAAGTTGCCAACAGTCGTTCTGATAAATACATCTTGCTTGCAAAAGCAAAAGCAAGAAAATAAATATTACCCAATTGAGCTGGATATAATAAAACTCTCAGAATCATGAAGGGCTCCTCTGTTGCTTTAAAGACAATAAAAAATTACTTACACAGATACTTACTCATGGCCTGATCGAGATTCATACTGTTGCTCTTCAAGGCCTCTTCCGCTGGCTCTCTCTGTCAAAAAACATCAATTATGTTAAGAAAAAAGGTAATCACACTCGTATGATTTCAAAGCAACCTGAGAAAACAGATAAATCTCTTAAACACTGGATTTAATATTTGCTCTGCAGCCTAAATAATGTCTGCGTGTATTTTTGTTTCTCCTTTGGGCAATTCCCACAATTCAGACCTCTGCAAGGTCAAACCACGCTGCTCTGTTTAAACATCTTCCTGATTCCTACAGACAACTTAAATATCACAGTGATTTTTCTCTAAAAAAAAAACATCCAGCTATACTCTCACTTTACCTGTTTAATAAGAAAAGATGAACAGGAGTGAAATTATTACTGCAGTTCAAAGCAACACCTGTTGTCATAAAACTCTGAACATCAAAATATTACAAATGCCATCACGCAAAGTGTTATGCTCCAGTTGATTTCAGAGCACTCTACTCGTTTACAGCAGATTTCTGAAATTACAGTCTAAATGCAGGCAACAGAGCTGCTTCCTGACCTGAAGAAGAGACTGAAGATCTTTTTGTAGCTACAGTTCTGAAACAAATCAAGTCAGAACTATAAGCTACCAAGGCTAAGTCAGAGGTGTCTGTCTGAGCACTACTCACAGGGAAGCCCATGTCTGTGAGCTGTTTTATCAGACGGTTCATGATCCAGGCCTCATCCTGCTTGCTAGATGTCTTCATGCCCTTAGTAAATAAATGGGAGACTGCATTAATGGGCTGGTTTCCACGCTCACACCAGTGAGATGTACATAAAAGAAATGGTGAGTGTTTTTTATTAATAACACATGCTACTGAAAGATGTATTAGTACATTAATTCAGAAAGTATTGAAGAACCCTCCGAGCAACGCGACTACGATTCTCTTCCCCCAAAAGTGTAACGAATTTTATCTCAGCTGAATAGGTGTTCAGTGTACTATTTAGTATTTGATTTGTCGACCACTGAATTAAAGCCACCTTTGAATTTACGTATTTCATTTTAATCCTTGGCAGAAAAACGTAATGCCGAAATAAAGCCGAAATAGTACAACACTTCCTGAAAAACATTCCCAAAAACAAGTTTGCGACCTTGAAGTTAAGAATGTTACTCAGTGTATTTTCTTAAAAACAAACAAGAGCGTCTAGATAAACACCTTTAAAAGATCTCTGTGCAGCTTTTCTATCACAAAATCCTTAAGAAGTCTCTTCCTTTCAGTTCTCCAGAAAGTACCAAGGGACAAGCGCGGATTTGTTTTGGGCTGCGGACAGTACAAGAAACAACCATACTTGATCAAATCACCGGCCTAACTGTTGGCTAATGGAACAACAAACAAAGTGGCTAAATGCATTCCCAATTCCTTTAAGTTACAGCCTGGCCTTGTCCTGAAATAAAGGTTGTGCAAAGGGAAACTTCCTCACACAATTTTCTGCGTTCTCGGTTGAGTGCAGCATTAATACAAGTTCGCTTTGTTCTCACACACGCACACACACACCCCGTACAGTTATCTGCTGGTTCCTCACAAACAGATAACAGCTAGTTTTGTTAAACAAATCCACCACAAACTACTGCTTTCCCACCACCATGGGAAGTGTCTGAAAGCCCCCTTAGCACCTTTTTTCTGTTAATATATTTTCATTTTAGAATACATGGAAGCTTATAAAACTTAAAAAAAAACAAAGGCAACAACAACAAAACTCCCGAAGCATCTGACATGCCTAAAGTCAAAGATCTCCCATTTTCCCCTGGAAACAAGGTAGGCTGTACTTGAACCACTGTAGTGGCAAGCTGTGCTTGGGTTCAGGTGTCAGAGATCTAATTTCAGGTGTAATGCAACAGCACATTTGTGCCAACTTATTCTACAAATGGTAATACTAATTCCACTCCTCCTAGAGAGTGTCTTTATTTTTGTTTTACCTTTTGAAGTCCTTTCTTCGGGGCATTCCCCCAGGAATTACAGGAGGAGCTGCTCTCTTGTGAAGCAGTATTATTCCACATATCTCCTTCTTCATCTTCCCACTGACTAGTACTGAGATTCACTTCATCCCCACCACTGCCCCAGCCTTCTTGCATAGATTTTGAAGCTGGAGAGAAAGAGGGAGAAGCAAAATCTCAATTCAGTTCCCTGCATACTTTACAGAAATATCCTTTCGTGCCATATCCAGTGTGCTAACATGAGTATTTCCAAGAGACACAGAGGTTTATCAAATAGTTTAACTGCCATTAAATGATAAGGACGCCTTCTCTGAAGCTAGCAAAAGAGAAAAGGTCTCCAAATACTTAGGGAAGAAAAAAATCCAGCAACCACAAGCCCTGCTTTCCCCAGAACAAGCAAAGATCTGTGGTCATGGCCACTCTAGTCTCCTAGGAACAGGGAACCAAACTATGACCACACACTTGTTAAGTGCTATTTTGCTTTCAATGAACCTCACCATTTTAGCTGCCACATTCTTCCGACGAACAAACCCAAATTTCGAGGTCATTAACGGTCAGAAACTCATTCCCATCTCAGAAGAATGGAATCTGAAAGGAGCTCGTGGGCTGCAGGGAACACTTTCTATTCAGCAACGAGGTTGCGTCACCTCAGTCCATTTTATTCTGTTTACTCTGTTTGAAGCTGGGATTACTCATCTTAAGATCTCTCTCTTCTCCTTTTATGTTTCCTGGGCCTTCTATCTATCTCTCAATACGGTATTTTGCAGGAATGAACTTAAGGCAACTCTCACAGCCAAAACAGAAGCCAAAAGCAATCACTGTAGCCTTCAGGGCATTCATAGATAAAGGATTTTTATCAAATAACATGAGTTACGAATCGTGAAGCAGGAAGAAGTTCAGGATGCTCCTGAACCTGGGAACAATTCTAACAGCTGAAGAAAATACCCACTCCCTCAAGTATGACCCAACAGTGAGGTTATGACTTGCTGTTCTCAGGTGTTGCTTTTCTTACCAGAATCAGTCCTACTTTGGCTGAACCCTTGCTGCTTCTCACCCCAATTACAGGTTTCTTTAGGCACCCAGTCATGTTCTTCTGCAGCTCCACAGTTCCTGCCCCTCTACCATACTGCTTTCCAAGTACACAAAATCACTCCCTTCTAAATTTACGGGGTTGATGCACTATATTCATATTTTTGGATTAATTTGGTACCTTGAGTATCGGCAGTTAAGAGGCAGCTAATGCAGCTTTGAGAACGAAATGAAAACAGTCTCTGACATCAACGCACAGAAAACCAGAAGCGCTGTTTAAAACCGCTGGCAGAAACGAACCCACTTTCCCGTCGTCTCCCCCGACCTCTGAGGGTGTGACATCCACGTGTGTACCTGGTTTGCACAGTGCTGGGGCAGCAGCTGGAGCGTTTGTTCTTCCATATGTCCCTGCCGGCTCGGCAGGATTCTCTCCCCACCCGGTCCCACTGCTGGGGGGTTTCCCCCACGCCGAAGTGCCATTATCAACTGCAGCAGAAGGGGACGAGGGCTCTCCCCAAGAAGCTTCGGTCTTTGTGTGGACAGCAGGCATCTCTCCCCAGCCTGCTGGAGCAAGGGAAAGGAGAACACTGATAAGAGGAAAGGCTTCTTTTGACACTCATTTCAAAGGCGGACGTTTCACCCAAGAGTTTCTCTGCAAAGGGCATGAACCAGGAAGCACACATAGTGGTTCTAATCAAGTGTATTAAAAAACAAAAATTAAAAAAAATCCCTTAGATTTGGTCCCAAAAGTCTTTTTCTTAGTTGAATAGTAACACCAAGTGGTCAAGGCAGAACGTGGTTTTTTCCACAGCCAGGTGAGCAGCACACCTGATCCCGAGGAGCAGCTGCTTCAAACGTGACTTCTCAGAGCGGCTTAAACGGGGCTCAGGGAGCACAGGCAGCAGGGCCAGTGTCCTGGACACCCAACCCGAGTCAGGCCTTGATTCACTGAAAGATTTTAACCTATTTTAATTCCTTTTAACTATCTACAAATGATAAAACCTCTTTTCTAGTGCCTTGTAAGATGCCATTTGTTATTATGGCTCATGGCTGACTGTGCTCCCTACGTACACCTCCAACACTGAGCCTCTACATTATAATAAATATAATTTTTCAGGGGAACTAGACAAGACTGCAATTAGGATCCATAGTCAAAGCATGAGGAACAGCAGGTAGAAGTCATTGTTTTCCTAAAGAGTATTGCATTAACTTACTGAAAGACGTAAGCTACTATGCAGAAACAGCCTTAGTCTGGCTTGGCTTGAATGTAATGCGCTTAAATCCATATGACACGATTTTAGCCCTGAAGTTGAACGTGGCAGGAACAGCCATGGAGCTTCTGAGCCCAACAGAGTAACCCCAACCAACACAGCAAAAGGGTAAACTGAATTTACAGCCATCATTACCAGAGCTTTTTCTGAAGGGAGAACCTGGATCACAGAAGGAGTTCAAGGTACTTTCTAAATATATACAAAAGAGATGCATAACAAGCAAGAAAACAAGAACACAGATACCTGATATTAACCTATTTTTCCACAATTATAAAAAACTGCATCCCATTACATGACGACCGAGATCTCAACAAGTATTGCAGAATTCAGTCTGCTTAAAACTTCCCCTGGTAATTTGGTTGCTAATTCAGGAACTTCTTCTCTTTTACCTGGAGATGAATATTATTAAGACAGGTATTTTATAACTGAAGAACTAAATGCCTACTTTGCCACAGCACCATTCCTTTTTTTTGCTCCCCAATGCTCTCTAAAAATACTCTGGAAAGGTTTCATGGAGCAGGAATAACATTTTCTCCACAAACTGACACCTAGAATAGGCAGACAATGGCAAGAAGTCACCACAAAAGAACTGTGTCTAGGAATACCTCAAAATAATTTGAACTAACCAAACAATAGCATTTCACTGAGCAACAAGTCTTTGCAGAACTCACTGATTTCCAGAGAATTTCTGTTACCAGAAACTGCAGCAACATCCACTGTTAATAATGGCTCAAACGTTGGCCAGCAGAGAAAAAAAATTCCTTTCAAATAGATGTGCTCAGATCTGTCCACGGCTCTGGTGTTCTCATATTAGATATTTATTTTAGGTTCTATTTTTTGAAGCCACTGCAGCTCTCTCAGACACTGATCAAAGTGCAGATGGCACAAACCACGGCGACATGTTCAGGAACAAACAGCTTAATAAAACTCCTGCACTACCAGCAAGATTCACTGTGTTTTAAAGCATACTCCTGAAACAACCCAGAATGTCACTATTTCATTGAAGTGATTTCCATCTGAAACAAAAAATACTGTGGTTTAGGCTCTATCAATGTTATTTTAAGGTGTGTAAAGAACATAAACTGGCAGATCCACAAATGTATCTAAATGAACCTCTGTCTAACACGACAGCTTCCTTGGTGTTGCACCTGAAATACTCATTTCAAGGTTTCTGCTTGTACCTTCAAGCCAACTTTATTTAAGGGAGGCTTTATTTGAATTTCTGCCTCACTACTCAGGAGGCAACTGGAAGACAACTGTGTGTATTTAATCATATTGGCAGCTGAAAAAGATTAACTGCAGGCAAATGAAATAGAAACAAAACATCTCTACAGCACCAACTAGACTACAAATAGAGACAGTGCAGAATACTAATATTTCTTTGAGTTCATGCAACCTATTCTGGAAATTCTACCTAATCACCCTTAAAACACAATTCATATATTAAAAAGCCAAAGTGTGCTACATTATAGAATAAAAACATCAAAAGAACCATTCCTGCTTTTTACTATAAATTCAACATCATCGATTAAAAGCCACAGATGTGTAATGTCCAAGTTATTTTAAGTGCTTTTGAATTCACTGAGCAGTAAATAATACAGGATTACAAATAATGGAGGAACCACCCTTTACTAAATGAGAGTAATGCAAGTATATAAAAGCAAACAAAATAAATCAACAAAAAGGTTTCAAAACCATCGTAACAGATCAAATTAAGTGGAGGAAATTAGTAAATAAAACGTGAAGGCTGGAGAAACAACCTGTGCACTGCAAGAATAAACCTGCAGGGAAATCCCCGAGTACTTCTTAATTGCAAACCTCTTTCCTCCCTGTGTAAGTACCTGCTGTCCCAACATTACTATCTCTGTGCTACCTTTTTATGACTCTGCATGATTCTGTTTTAGAAACTCCAAAGGTGAATGAAGTTACCTCTTTGAATGAATGATGCAAAACTCTACACGGCCTCAAAACCTGAACCTGGCTAACAAATTTTCCAAAAATTCTGCTTGGAGAAAGCTTAATAACTTCTTTATGAAAATAAAATGCTTTAGGCTTTCCCAAGGAAAAGCTCCTTAAAACCAACCCAGATCTGCACGAGTGTTGTTTTGCAACAGAATGAGCTCCAATAAAGGCTTCTTTGGCAAGAAAGTGAGGTTTTAGTACTGAAGTTTTTGAACACTGTTAGAATTGCAAGAAACAAAAAGATCACAGTGAGTAATAAACATGGACACATTGGCAGAGCTTTGTTTTATAGAAATAAAAACATAATTAACATTGGGCCACAGCCAACAGGAAATCCTCAAGGGAAAGTGAAATGTTAACTAAGCTATGGCAGGATGCAGTTGTTTTCCCTCAAAATAACCCTATAGCCATTTGGAGGGCAGAAACTGTTTTCCTTGAAGTTGCTGGTCCGTGATAAATACCAGAACACATGATTACAATACAGGCAAACCAAAATATTAGAACCTTATGTTGATAAAAAAAAAAGAAGAAATTGGTAGAGCTTGTTTACTAATTAGACACTAGTCTGTTAATAAAAGAAATTAAGCTATAGGGTGTGCATGTACAAGGGAGGGGTTTATATACAAATAAACATACATATATATTTAAGAGCCAGTTATAAACCTTAACCTTTCAAATCTTCATTTTCTTACAGGGATTCCAGTTTGTGCAGTGGAACTCTATGATTTCTTGTACCACTCAGCATTCAGGAAGCTTTAATTTGGGTTTCAGCAGGGAGATCACTCTTGTGTGAAAATCAAGGGCAGGTCTCTCATCATCACCTGGCTGCTCCCCAAAAACCTGGCTGTTCATGGGCTGAGCTCCCACAACAGGGTTTTAGGTTTTCATGAGCATCCTAATTGAGCCCAAAGCTGAGCCGGTTTCAAATGCATTCTGATGGAAGTTCAAAGTAAGGAAAACACATCACTTGCATCCTGCATTTCACATCAATTACAGGCAGTGGCTGTCACGAGTTACCACTGAGACAGTGGCACAGGATTACAAAAGGAACAGAGAGATGTCTGGAGCTTTCAGAACTTAGGCCTGGGTAAGATTTTTAAAACTGAAGCTTACTGCTGTCTAGGAATCACAAAGACCTTAATTTTTGACCTAAAACCCCCACAGGGAAGCCTACATCATCTTTTGCTTTTTCTTTCCTCAGCTGGAGGATGGGTGGTTGGAACCCTGCCAGGCTCTCACAGCCTAATGGGAACAGGAAAGCATCAAGCCCACTCCTCAGCACTTGGAGGAAGGATCTCATGCTGTTTGGGATCCAAAAATCTCTTTCAATCACTCCTGTTTGAAAAAAATCTCTTCTCGCTTCTTATTCCCCTTGTATCAAAGCTGCACAAATTAAAAGTGCTGGGAATAATTATGCACAAGTAATTTAGATTAAAACCAAATCTAACTCAAACCCACCAACTTCCTGCTCATCTTCCTAAGTAACTTACTGGAGGTTTGGGACCAAGATCCTAGAACCAGAAAGGACTACACCTATCACATTATCTATCCCCTTCCCCCTCTTTTTATTTCTTCTTTTCCAATAGAAAAAGAAACTCCTTGGAGCATTCTGCATCTTCATCAAGTGTGTACTGACATCTGCTTCCCATCAATAGCTTTTAAGTTTTGTGTTCAAAGAATTTGGAGAACTTCTGGGGATGGGTGACAACTTGAATAACAAGACTGTAACTTGGCCTCTACTTCTAAACTAAAAAAGCATAAACTTCAACCCTAAAGGGAGCTGCTAATCCTTTGTGAACCCCTGACTAGTGCTGTACAGCAAAATTAAAATCCGCTTTTTTTTTGTGTGACTGTGACATCTTACAGCTGCACCACCTTTCCCTACTTTTAGAGGAACAGAATCCATGATTCCTTATTCACTCTACTCCCTGAATGTGACTGGCAAAGCACACCATGACCCACGCAGATGACGAAATGCCCCTGGTAACTACGCAGTCCAAGTGGTGCAAGATTTTAGACAAGCACTTAACTGTGGCCCTATGGCACAGCCTCTGACGGCATGATCATGCTTTGCACGGAAATCCTGCACATGGAAGGGAACTGCTGCTGGATGAAAGTTGGCTGTGGATTATTGAAGTCTACTGGTTACAGGATTCCCGTCTCCCTCGCTGCAGAGGCTGGAAAAGCAAAGCCGAGTGCAGAGGGAGCTGGAGTAGGAAAAACCACAGTTAAACAGCACGACTCCAAGCTGCAGGTCCCCGTCTGTGTGGGAGGGAAGGCACTCACTACTTGCTTCCCATCTTTTAGCTGTCCCAGATGGGAGATGATTTGTAGATGTTTTAAGTCTGTGTAATTTCCACACAGACCAAGAGGATATTGCTCTGCAGCTGCCCTGGCACTGGGGAAACCGGGCCCCCTGCACTCCAAACGGGAAGTTAATGGGATCACTTGAAATTGCAATTTTTGCTCTCTGTGTAAGATAAGCACAAGGCTGGTCCGTCTCGGGCACAGCCACAAGTAAACATGGGCAGAACACAGCAAGGCTCGGGGGACTGCTCCTCGCTTCCATTTGCAGATTAGACAATAATCCTTCAAAATATTCCCTTGTTTGGCCTTTATACCTGTACCTCTGTACACGGCTCTAAGTGTATGGAGCAAAAATACCCAACAAAAGGCCTAATTTATGCCTGCAGCAGCTTGACCTCAATTTTAATACCAGAACCGTATTTTAAATTGCCCTCACTACTGCTCATTTTGTACTTCCTTGCATGCTGACATCAGTGTATTCTGAGAGCTGGCTTTGCTTATTTTAAAACATGAAAGAAAAAAAAGAAGTATTTTTCTTAGAATCTTTCTAATTCACATTTTATAAGATGCCCAACACTGTAACTTTAATGTGGTCATGAGGCAACTTGAGCAGGAGGTTACAGATTCATAAGCAGTTCTCTGAGTGTATAAACATATTGCTTCAAACAAGCCTTTCCCTTACTACTGTCCATTCTCCAGAGGAATCACTGCAGATTAACACCAAGTTTTAAACTCCCTTTTCAAAATCTGAAAGACTAAGAACTGCAAGTTTTCCTCTGCAAGGTGTCACATTATTTAATAGCATTAACAGTGCGTTGCTGTGTATGAACTGGTTTACATGCACTAAGGTAATCCTCCAAAAATCACCTTAATGAAAAACAAAACCTCACCTAAACCAGTCAAAAATTCACTTCCATGACAGCTCCACTACAATTCAGAAATCTTGATAGGTCTACTACAATTCAAAAATCTGAATTCTCGTTCCATGGGTAAAGTTTTAAATGTGGATAAAATATGTTTAAAGTAAATTAGTTATCGATCACGTATGTTGAACCGACCAAGTACAAAGCTATTTAAAGATTTCTCCTTTGGGAGCACATATTATTTTATTACAATAACGTCTGCTCCAATAAAAAGTGCCTCAACTGTTAAAATATTTGTCCAGAGTGGGGAACACAAGACTATTTTTACACAGACATTAGAGTAAACTTGAATTATTTCACAGCATCAAAGAGAAAACTGCTGGAAATGAGAGAACAAATCCCACTTGGAAAAAAACGTGGTTAAAAAGAGAGTACTTAGTCATGACCAAGACAGAACAAAAACCTGGAGACAAAAATCAGATGAAGAATTTGTAACAGCATTGCAAGATTAATTTTGGAGAGGTCTGTGGTCATGATACAGATTAGGGTTGCTGGTGTTAACTTTGATTTAAATACCTCCCCCTTAAGCACTTTTCTCATTTTTTTAATGCATTTTTATTCCTTGCTGATTGTCCACAAGAGTACCCTGTCTTGGATTAGAAAAACTCCTGGATGTCTAAAAACTTGTCTTTGGAGCACAGCTGAAGTCAGAATAACTTTTCCCAGCCACCCTGAACATTAATGTGTTTAACCAATCCTGCTTTATGAGAGTCACATCAAATCCAGGATACTGCCCATGCCCTGAAGTAGGGAGGAGAACCATTCCTGCATAAAAGACAACAGGACAGAGAAACAGCACAACCCCAAATTCATGCAATTGTTAACAAACACATGTTGCCATGAAATATGGTTTGCAGCAAAGAAACAGATGCGGACTATCTAAACATGAACAGAGCCCGTGCCCTGGGAACAGGAGACAAGTAAGAGAAGAAAGGTTCGTTTGCCAGAAGACCCCAAACTCGCAAATGGTTGAATTAAAAGTAACTGGTCAAGAGATGTCAAAATAAATATGGGTCCACCAATTAAGAACCTGCCAGGTTATTGACAAGACACTGTTTTAAGCCTTTCTTACATTCACTTGGACTGTGGAAATTCGTGTCGGGACCGACAGGTTCTGTCCTCAAGATGAGACGTTAAAACAGCTTCAGAGTAAAGAAATAAACACATTCTATGACATAAATACAAGGTTTCTACCTTTAATGTGCCAACTACACACTGACAGGACAGACAGCATTCAGTTAATTGGTCCTGGTAAAAAAGTTCTTCATAAAACACTTATAAAACTATTTTCATACCTGGGCCAAGCAGCGGGGACCGGTTCGGCTGGGCACTTGACTGGTGCGATGGCTGAGGTTCAACCATGTTGGTGTTGATAATGGTGCTAGTGGTGGTGGTGTTGGTTGTGGTACTGCTCTGAATTATAGGATTATTTCTATCCCACATGTTTACAGTCTTGTTGTTGTTGTAATTTGGGTCGCCCCAAGCTGAGGTACCGTCATCGATTTCCATCTTGCGGCGAATGGACGGTGGCGATGGCTCTTCCCAGCCAGTTGCCTCACAGTTCTCTTTTTGTTTGGCTGGCACTGGCCCACCAACCCACCCTGACCCCGTCTGTTTTACAGAAGCAGCTCCTCCCCAGTTACTCACATTGTTGTCCTGGGGTTTATTAGCCCAATTTTGTTGGGGGCCTGGCTTTAAAGATTCCCCCCAACTTGTACCTGTATTAGCCTTGCTGTTTGTGCCATTTCCCCACCCACTGGTCCCAGACCTCGCGGAATCATTCCAGCCAGACCCCGATCTATTGTCAGAATCCCATCCAGATCCATTCTTCTTCCCATCACCCAAGTGTCCAGGAACAGATGATGAATCTGTCCAGTCTCCACCTCCTGAAGTCCAGCTTGGATTTGATTTCTGTCCATCTCCCCAGTTTTGAGATTTGGGTTTCTGAGGTTCACCCCAGGTAGGTGATTTGTCCTCCTGATTTGCGGTCCCACTCCAGGCGTGGCCGCTTTTGGCAGCAGCAGCATTATTAACAGTAGTAGAGCTTGCTGACTCTCCCCACCCCCCCGGGCCATTTGGTGCTTTGTTGTTATTGTCTCCCCAACCTGTGTTTGTTGGAACAGCTGCCGGTGGAGAGTTGACCCACCCAGATACTGAAGAGGTATTTGTACTGTTCATGATGGACCCATCGTTCTTCCCCCCTGAGTTTGAAGATTGAGTAGCTGCACAACCCCAGGCCTCTGTTCCATTGTCGTTCTTCCGTTCAGACCTCGGGGACTCTTCAAATTCCCAGGCAGTGTTTTGCTTTACAGGGGTCTGTCCCCACCCCGTATTGGACAAGACCCTGGGGTCAAGGTCATTTCTTGGCAACTGAACTTGCCCTTGGTCTATCATCCCTTTGTCTCTCCTCCTGCCCTCTCCAGCCCCCTCCCTCCCAGTACTGCCTTCATTTTGACTCCCACCGCTGTCGTTGCTTCCTTCACTAGCCGTGGTGCCAGATGCTGCAGCTTTGGCCCAAGAGTTCATTTGTTCATTGCCCTGCTGCATGGCAGGGTTCGGACTGGTAACACTAGAGCTATCCCACCCTGTTGATCCTTTCCCATTGATGTCGCTATTGGAATGCTGGTTTGGGGGCTTGCCCCACTCCCCGTTGACACCGTTGCTGGTGTTACGGTTGGGGTGGCCCCAAGCTCCAGAATGCACACCACCAACACCGCTGCTGCCCCCGCCCCTGCCCCACGCCAGGACCCCAGGGCCCGACGGAGGCCCCGAATCCCAGGCGTTCGCTCCGTTTCCTTCCTTCTGCACAGCACTGCTGGATCCGTTTTGTTTAGCACTTAATGCTGAGTTCACAGTGTCTCCATTCCCCTGACTGAACCCAGAATTGCTGTTTCCTGTGGCAGGATTACCTGGGGACATCCCCCACACTGAACTGCCCATTCCTTCACCACTGCCCCCGCTGACTTGAGAAACTGATGTTCCGTTAGCACCAGGAAGGCCTTGCAGGTGGGGCGGGATGATGGCCCCCATGCCAACAGCCATCCCCCAGTTCGGCAGTCCGTTTGTCTGCATTGCATTGATAGGGTTTGGTGAAGAGTTCATGGGGTTAGTGTTATTTGGTCCATCAGTGTTAAGGTTCTGAGGTTGTACGCTGAAAGACACATTCTGAGAAGTGGACGTTTGTGGTTCTGTGCTCTCTTGCGGCAGCAAGTTTCCCCAAGCACCCAAGGTGCCTGTTGGGTTCCCATTCTGGTTGCCCATGTTCTGACCTATGGCACTGACTGGACTGCAAATACTGGAAGGGTTGCCTGCTCCCACAGTTCCTTCATGTCCAAGTACAGGCCAGGCAGCTGGATTGGCATTAGGGTTAAGGTTAAGATTAATGCCAGCATTCGAGTTGGAAGCACCCCAGCAGTTCTGACTTCTACCGTCTCCCATCATGTTGTCCATCTTTCCATCCCCACCACTGGCAGAGCAGTGAGCTAGGCCAGAGCTGGAGCCCGCAGCCACCCCCCACACCCTGGCCGAGCTGCCGTTGCCGTTTGCTCCACCAGCTCCAAGGGCACTCTGGTTAGAAGTGCTTTGGACGAGTGCTCCGTTGGCGCCATTATTGCCATTAGTTTTCTTTGTATGTCCAGTGAAGTTGCCTTGGGCACTCCCTGTAGCCATGCTACTGTTCTCTGAGCCACAGTTGGAGGCAGAGTCAGTGTCTGTAGTACATTCTGAGGCAGACTCAGTCTCAGCTCCGGTTATGGAAGGCCACGCTTCCTTGTCAGTCCTGTCTATTATCACTTTATCCCAGCTGCAGTTGCCTTCACTCCTGAAAGCGGGCTGCTGTCCCCAGTGGGAATTCTCATAATGGTCTCCCAATCCACTGTGGCTGAGATCTGAAAGGATCCAAGGTTAAAAATGAGTCCAGTGTTCAAGCACTGCAAAAGCCCTCTGTTAAGTACTGGTTTACATCACTGGTTACAACACTACATTCTGCTGAAATCTAGAGAACATCTTCTAACGCAATACAGCCACCACAATAGAGCATGATGCTCATATTAATTTGTCTCTCTTTTTAATCTGGAAAAACTCTCAATTAAAATAATGAAACAATCCCATTTTAGGACAGAGGAAGTGTTTCATAGCCCTTAGTGTACTAGTAAAAATAATAAGCAGGCAAGAAAATAAGGTGAGCAAATACACTAATCCACGTGAAGAATCTAAGAAGCAAATTTGGACAAAACACAGAAGAGCATCCAGCAGACTCCTGCCATTTATTTTGACTCAGTTCTCATTCTTTAGGGAAACACAAAGAAAAAGCATCCAATAAAAAAATGTAGAAATGCCTGCCTGCCATGAGTTATTATTACAAACACACCCACCCACATCTCATTTAACACACTAAATTCATACTGCATTTAGGTTTTCCACCCTTCCTGTAAATAAAGAACAAATACAGACAATTACCGTTATTGTTAAGCGCCAATTACCAAACACTACTATTTTATATTTTAGCAGAGGACTTGGGCATCTCTAAGTAAGAGACGGTTTTGTCAAGGAACTTACCTCTCAAGGGTTTTACATGTGGTTTAAGCATTCTTTTGCACTCGTACACATAGTCCTATTTCTCCCCAACCCAACGGAAAGCGACGCTGTGCTGGACAGATACCCAGAAAAGCCTTTTCAGCACTGCCCCATCCTCATAGATGCTAATCCAAAAAATTAAACAAAAGTTCTTGAGTATCTACTTGCTCGCTAGGGTATGAAGTTGGAAGGCACAACACATCTCATGCTAAGAACTCAAGCTTTGGTCAAGTTTTTGCATTTACTTTTCACCCCCATTGTTCTCTACAAGGTTATTTCTCTTAGTTTCTTTTGATGGGAATTTGATACCAAGTAATTGAACCCGATCCTAGGGATCCATCCTGGAGACAACCTCCAAAAGAGTTCCTCTCAACTGGTTGAATATACCAAAGTAACAAATTTTGGAAGTCAATTGTTTTTACTTGCTGTAACTCTGCTAAAATCTGACTTTCATTCTTTGTTATTTGAATTAAATTAATATTTTAGTGGGGAAGATGGATATGGTAAATCTCCCAAACAAGCTGTTACCAGTGGATGCCTAATATGCATTAATTTAAATCACAAATATTTTGGTGTGATTAGCTCTTCCAATTAGAGGTGTTCTGATACTGCAAAAAATTGTTCCAAGTTTAGAAAAAGTTGTCTCTCTGACAAAGTCTTATTCACACATTTCACCTGTAGCTTTTCAAGAAAGCTTATAAAGATTCAGCAAGATGAAGAAATCACATGCTAAACAAACTCCTGTTGCTGCTTTTTTAAAAATTTAAATAAATTGAAGCAAAAGAAAGAATTTTAGAGAAAGGAAGGGAAAACCGTCTTAGCTCTTCACCTTTCTACCACCATGATGCCAGGAAAAGCCTAACATTTCACAGAAAGAGCTAAATAATCATAGAATATAGAATGGTTTGGGTTTGAAGGGACCTTAAAGATCATCTTCTAACCCCCTGCCATGAGCAGGGACACCTTCCACTAGCCCAGGTTGCTCCAAGCCCCGTCCAACCTGGCCTTGGACACTTCCAGGGATGGGGCAGCCACAGCTTCTCTGGGCAACCTGTGCCAGGGCCTCCCCACCGTCCCAGGGAAGAACTTCTTCCATAATAATCGACAAGTGTATGACAAATTCAAAAGACAATGTCAAAGGAGCCACTTGGATTTACCTGGATTCCCTCCCCTACATGCAACGGCTGGAAAGGAAGGAAGCATCCTGTTATTCCTGGATACAGCTGACTGGTTACAGCACAGAGCTAAGGAAGCAGGTTGAACACTTACCTGATAATCTACATTTGCTACACAGGTGTTAAAGGAAGACCAGAATCCTAGATAAGGCAGGGAAGAGGAAGGCAGCCTGTGAAATGACTTTAAAAGGGTCAGCAGGGTCAGAGAAATGAGCCGAGGAACGTTCTTAGCAGAGTAGGAACGAACAAAGGGAAAAAAGCAGTGGCAGGCCAGGCCAGAATTTAAGAAGTTGAGCCAACCAAGGAATCAGATAAGAGGAGTTACGGGAGATTTTTTTCAACCCTGTGGGTGGTGCGATTCAACGCTGCGTTTGAGACACGGCAGAAGGATTTAAAAGTGCCTTGAAATACACTATTCCAATAAAAGGTCTTATAAAAGCCAAAACCTGAGCTCCACATGCTGGTGCTGGAAGAAGGCCCACGCTGCCCGAGGAGAGCTGTGCAGGGCAGGCCTGGGAGGGAGGATCAAGAGCCCCAAGCAAGAAATCTCCACACTCACAAAAATGGCACCACGACCAACTAGAAGAGATACAAGGGATCCGCTTCTTTAAGAGTTTCCTTTCTCCTCTCCCTCAAAGATGGTGGCTAAAGCAATGCTCAAGTTTGAGAGCGCTTAGGAGACTGAAATTAAAGGGAAGAGGTGGGATGGAAGAGGAAGATGACAAAACAGCTTAGAAAGATGGCTGAGAGAAAGGAGCAAAATAATTCATTAAGTAAGAGACCAGATTTTGAGGACCTGTAAGAGAAACAAGATGAAAAGAAAATTATGAGGGGGAAGAACTGTAAAAAGCAAAAGAGATGCCCATATTAAGAGTAGGAAACGGCCAAGCACACCTACTCCAGACAGTATCCCACCAAGAGCACTGGGCTGGGGAGCAGCACACGCGCAGCTCAAACCCCTCTGCTTCCCAAGGGTTTGCAAATCCAGTTACTCCCTTTCCCGAACCATCAGCACAGTTGCTCTTCCTGAGGTTCAGATCACGCCCTCGACAATAACCACGGACTAATCTGAAAGTGGTGACTTTGACAGGGATTACAATAATTCCGTGTAGGGGACATGAAATCAGCAATCCCTCTGTGGAGTAGCAGGTACCTGTGCTGTGCCTTCCCTGCTCCGGGGGCAGTGGGATCACTCCGGTGCCTTCCACAAGTCACCAACTCACAAAATGGAGCAAAAACGTGCAACAGACTCACAGCGTCCAAGTATTTACTGGAGCAACTGGTTTTAACACCGACGGCTGCTGCTGTAAAGCTTGTCAGAAACAGGACAGATGAAGAGAATGAAAAAAAGAAATTCACAAAGTAAACAGAAAGCTGCAAAAACTGTGACTTCTCTGCCAGACAAATGTAAGAGTCTGAGCACAGATCCTGAAGAGAGCAGTTTTTATATTCTTGTCTCCAGAACCAAATAGCCAAAAGACGCTTTTCCGTTTTCTTTACACTAAAAGGAACTCGCTCCTGTGAATCAAACAACTGGTAGTACAGTCCTACTTAATCCAGAAGGATTTTAAATATTTGGGAAAAATAATGAAAGCAAAGTATTTTATACGATTAAATCTAGAGACCCTTTTTTGCTTGTTTGGAGTTTTCTTTTTTTTTTTAACACAATGATTTCCTTCAACTTTCTAGGAAGCCAACTCTTCATAGAAATTCCCAACGTTTTCTTTCATTTTTGAAGTTGTTAAAACTGAAATGGGAAACCCATTTTGAAAATTTTTAAGAATCAGTTCCTCTTTATTTATGCAAGATCTGGAATAAAAACACTGAGTCCACCAGAAGCCTTTCTATCCCTCCTCTGTGAGCTGAGCAAAGATTGTAAACAAGGCATGAGGAACAGGAACCACAGGTATTCTGTGTTAGCAAATCCCAGTGCAGGTACACCACAAAGTGAAACCGATTTTTAAATCCGTACGTTGTGTTTTAAAATCTTATTTTTGTATCTTTTATATAATACAGTTCCCCTGATTAACAGCATTTCTTCAGCAATCAGGAAGGAAATATTAATTTGAGGGTAACGGGTCAAATTTGTATTTAACAAGCATATAAATTCTGTCCAGCAACAATCATAGATGTGACCTGAAAAACGTACAGCTTTGATCACTATTACCAATAAGCATGAGGGGGTTGTTTTGGGTTGGTTTTCTTTAAATAATATCCGTAATAGGGTGGGAGGAGTTTGCTGGTGTTTGCTGTAGCCAACATACCTGACCAACTTGAATTTAGTATTTACTAAAACAGAAAACATTTTTGGCTGTGTGTGATAATGAACAATTAGTTGCAAAATCAGTTTATTGTTTTAATAGATTACAAATGCAAACTATGAGTAGAGTGAAATGGGAGAAGCTGTTGCATGCATTTCTTAGGAAAGCAAAAAACTTTGCCTGCACAAGCAATTCACCTAAAACTTCCACCCTCCTCTGAAAATGTCGTTTACAATAATATTTCTTTCCATTTTTTATTCAGCTGAATTAAAAGTAACTGTATCTTTGTAACTTCCACCACAATAATTAGTTCAAATGCTGCACAGTAAAACCCTGCATCCCCAACTACAACACAACATTCAGCTGATTTCGGAACCAAAGCACGGGGAGGGTGTTAAATGGCAAAGCCCAGGATGAACTTTTAGTGGAACATTATTAATACATTTTGTTCACCCAATTTTAAATCAGATCTAACAGTGGCTCCCTCTCTTATTACTAGTTTTATTTTTCAGCCCATGTTAGTCACGTAACAACAACCAGACCCATTGGCTCGCCCTGTGCTGCCCAAAGGACAGATGACAGACGATGCTCTCTGCTCTGACATGCAGAACAGAATAAAATCCCAAAGGCCAGTGACAGTCCCACTGGGGATTTTCCTTGGCACACAAAGGTTAGTGATTCTGAGTAGGCAGATGAGGAATAAAGGGCAAATTACCTTCTCCCCTCAAAAAGAAATAGTTTTCAATTCAACATGAGCAAATCTTTAAAAAGGTTACAACTTAGTTTTTTAAATCGAAATTAAAAAGGAATCACTGGGAACATTTTAAGTGCTAAACCAAATGTAGCCTAATTTCATAACGAAAATATGACACAGGCATCTATTCTGAAGCACAAAATACAATAAATTAAAAAATCTGGGCACTGTAGTGCTAACATTTCAGGTTAGCTGCTGCATCCAGCTCTATGCACAGAGAGAGATTTGAAAACTGGTATCTACGTGAAGCCCCTACAAAGCTCACTCACAAAAAGTCTCATGGATTGAGGAAGCTGAAATCCTGCACAGCGTACATAACGTGGCAAGACAGAAGAGAGATGGAAGCACTGAATAAAGCAGCTTTATTTATTTTAAAACTAAACCATAGCTAAGCCCACACGGGGGAAGCCTGTTATCCCCTTTTCATTTTCTGCACTACGACATTCGAACGTAGCTGCTCTCCTCTGGTGCTGAAAGCTTTTAAATGCATTAAGAAAACAAGCAAAAACAAACAGCATTTCTCATTTTTAGCAGAGATTCCACTAAATGCTACCTCTCCAGCACAAAAGCAGCAGTAGAAAACACCAAAATCATTGCATTTTTCTGCTCAGTGCAACATATCTTTACAAGCAGTTTGCTGCGAAGACGCCATTTTATCAAACCTGAAACGCAGCCAAAAGCTCAGGACGCTGTGCTGCTGCTCTCTTGCTGAAATGTTATGTAATAAATTGATTCAACAGAAGCAGATGCTATTTTCTCAGGGTTAGGGTTACTTTCCCTCTTTTTTTGGCTCTAAAAAGGGCTGATGGGTAATAAAATACCTGAAGAAAGGAGCCGCCCAACCATCCTAGGAGACGCTACATTGTGTGCAGAGCTGTTCCTACTCCTGCCTCTACGTTCTCCAGGGCTCCCGGCTTCAATATGTCGGCTGTGTACAGTGTAAGCCTCATCCTGTAGAGCTGCCAAGAAAATCTCTCTGTGCAAGCGTGCGCCCAGACAACCTGCGAGCTCGGCCGGGCCTCGGCTGCACTGGCTATGGAAATGCCCTTTCCACGCACAGCCCTCCTCCCCCTTCCCCTCGCTCCGCTCCTGAGCTCTAGGTGAAGGTATCAACAGAGCAGGATTTTTAAGCTTTGATTATCTAATTGCAGCTGACACTAAACCGATCTTCCTTCCTCTTTAAATTCTTTCAACTGTCACAAAACATTTTCACTTCAGGACCCAGCTACAATTAGCGCCCGTAGCTGCCTCTCTGACGCTTTTGAAAGTCAGCCAAGAGAAGACGCGGGTGCTGCCGAACGCCTGCCCCAGCTCCTTCCTGGAGTCCTCCTCCCGCCTGGAGTTCTCCTCCTGTCCCAGCTCCTGCCTTCTGCCCCAGCTCCTGCCTGGCATCCTCCTCCCTGCCCCAGTGGCAGCTCCTGCCTCCTGCCCGTCATTTTCCTCCCTGCCCCAGCCACATCCCCTGCCTCCTGCCCACTGCCCTCCTCCAGGTCCTGCCTCCTGCCCAGTGTCCTCCTTCCCGCCCCAACGGCAGCTCCTGCCTCCTACCCACCATCCTCCTCCCTGCCCCAGCTCCTGCCCGCCGCCCTCCTCCCTGCCCCAGCAGCAGCTCCCAAGTCCCAGATGTACACTGGATCGCTGCCAAGCCCTTAATGACTTCCCTGCCTCTATCTAAACCAGCTCTAAGTGGCAAACACGAGCGCATTAATCAGCGGCGCGGTTGTTTATAGAGGCAGGGAAGGGAAGAGCTGCCCGAACAATGCGGCAGGAGCCGGGCGCTGGCTGCGCCTGCACGGCCGGGACCAACCATCTTGGAACACCCGCAGTGGGAGCCCCGGATCTCTTCAAGGCACAGGAACACGCAGGGTGGGCACAAAGGGGGTCGGCTCAATGTTGTTAAGCAACTAAGGATCATCACAAATTCTCAGATCACGCACGGAGAGCTTGTATCGGTGCATACACACAAACTGCAAAGGCTTATTTACACAAACTTCCAGTATGTCCAAAACACTCCTTTACGACTACTCCCCCTCCTACCTGCCCCAAATACATATCAGCGGTGCAGGAATTGGAGCACATTTTAAATTTGCTGTTTCAGTTTGTTGTCAGGTGCCCACTGGAGTGGTTTGGCCCCTCTGTGCTGGATCTCACAGCCGATGGCTCTTTAAGGGTTTGGCTCCGTTCTCAGGGTCGCTGCCACTTCACCAGCGAAGCACAATCACTGCTGCTATTCTTGGCTCAAGAACTGCTCCACTGAAGTACTCCTGAAAATAGTTGGGTTTCCTTCTGAAGACATTTTATTCTCTGTTTCTTTGCAATAGTCTCTGAATACTGGTCAGGTTCAACCCCATTGGGAAACAACACATGAATGAAAATCAAATCTGTTTGGTTTTGTTTCTTTTCAGAAAACTATTTCAAATGGACCCGGGAACTAAGCTTGAGAGTCTATTCTGCAACAACTTTTTTAAGTGAAACTATTCTTCTGGTTTATTACAGTCCTTTAACACCAACCATACACGACTGAAATTTCCGTTAGTTAAAATATGTCAAAACTGGATGAGAACATCGGATACACTCCCATGTTCCTTGTATTCTTCTTATTCATAATACAAACTTCCTGTAATCAACTTCAATTTATGGAGGTAGGTACTTATAATGGGCACCTATTGAAGTTTTTACCAGTCATGAGTACGCAGAAAGGCAATGAAGAACCCCAAGAAAGGCCAGAGCCTACCAAAAGTTTGGGAGCAAAAGGAAGCACAGCTTCCACACAAACCACGCTGGCAGAACACGTCTGTTCCCTCCTATGTGTCCCACCTTGGAGCAACTTCGATGGGGCTTGTGCCTGATAAATTTGGAATTCGTAATTACTGATGCCTGCAGACTAAAAAAGGGGACTTCAGAGGTGATGCAGCCCACTCAGTTGGTCTAAGGAATTATTCCTGAGACACACTAGGTGACACTGGACAACCCACCAAGGAAGGCCCCCAGCAATGGAGTCTGCACATTCCCAAATGTTCTATCTCACTTCTCAAGACAGTTTTCATACCAGCATGTTTTTCCTAATGTCTACCCTTAATCTTCCTTGCTGAAATTTAAGCCCATTATTTCTTATCTGATCCATCACAGATGTACAGAACATACCATTTTCTTCCCTGCAGCAGTCATTCTGGTATCTCTGCATTTATAATTCCAGTCTTGCTTTGGCTTAGGAGCTCCAATTCCTTTACCCTTTGCAAGGTGTTTTTTCTCCCCCAAGATCTCTCCTCATTCCTGTTGCATTCCTCTGCTTCTTCCAGCTGGTTCACATCCTTCTGAAGGCACAGTACTCCAAACTGGACTCAATATTCAGAGGCCTTATCCCACGTGCCCCACAGGAAGCACTGTCCACATCCCTCAGTGTGTCTTGTCCTCTTTTCAACTGTGTGACACCTCAGTCTAGTTTACCCTGTGACCAGATCCATTCCTGCAGCATGATCCTCACATACCTGTGTTTGGGTACAGAGCTGTTCTGGCCAAAAAAAAGAGCCTTTTTCTTTTCTTTATTTCTGATCAATTTACACAACTGTGTCACCACTGTTCCATACTGTTTGTCCTTCTGTGGCCTTGCACTCTTCTCCAGTTGGAATCAATCAAAAATTTAATGCAGGCTGTTGTTTACAGCTGAAAGCCTGACTCAAATACCAGACAGTACAAATCTGCACTCTTGCTCAAAATGTTCTCATTCTGCCAGTAAAGGACCGACAGCTACTCCCTGTCTACACCTTCCTAAGCAGCTGTGACACTTCTTCCAATACATCTTATACTTCCCACTTATTTACACCACCACACATCCATCACAACAAAGTCTTCTGAGCCACCAAAGGCTCCACCAAGTTGGCTTCCAGGACATTTTGCAGTGCCTGTTGCACTGCTGGCAGGGAAATACCCTCCTTGGGCACAACCTGCTCTCCACAGACCTGTGTTGACTCTCTTGCAAAAGTTCTAAATCCACAGAAATAGCTGCTTTGGTTATTTTTCTAGGATCCTTCTAGCAGTTTCTCTGACTGATCTTTCAGTTCCTCATTTCTCACCTTTTAACATCAGTTGTTCTATTTTCTGTTTTCCAGTTCTCATGCTCTGAAAGTGACCACATTGCTCCAACCCATCCTCTATGTAGTCTACTATGAATGTTGTTACTTCTAGACAACTGGAAACTTAGAACTAAGGCGAGTTAAGAGTTAAGTCAACCATTAGTTTATAAACGAAGGGAAAGGGCATCTAAAGTACTCTTGATGCTATTCATCAGTGGTTCTCTCCATTGAACATCAGACCAGTCTCACTGGCCTTCCCTTTACTGAGCTGACTCGTGAAATTGCCACCTTTTCATTCTTTTTTTTTTTTTCCTAATAGCTACAAATTTGGGGTTTTATTTGTTTCTTGTAGTATCATACCTGTATTCTGAGCTGTACAAGTTCAGCTTTCCAATAATTTCCACATGACCTTACACCCTTTTTGCTCTTCCCAAGGACCAAACCCTGGTCACTTTTTTTGACCTTATTTACCTTCTACCTTTTCCTTCTCCACCGTCAGAGTCACGTCCTGTTACTTGGTCTCTTCACATGCTTTGCCACCTGCACGTTTTAACACTTTGCCAGGCTCTGTCCTGGCCTTTCTTTCCTCACAGACACCTGGGCAGTTCCTGTCCCTGGAAATCACTGCAGCACTGCCATCCACGGTGAAGCTGGAGCAGGGATGCAGCTCTGGACCTTTTAAACCAAAAGCAGCCACCTTTGAGTCATTATGCTTTTGCACAGCCCCACTCTTGGAAAGCAAGGACAGCAAAATTACAATGGCACCTCAGTTATTTATGCTTTCACTGATTTCTATTTTTTCTTCTCCTCGTGAAAAAAAATTCTAATCATTGTCAAAGAGATCTGAAGCAGCAGATTTATTCTGCACGCTCTGCTGCCTGATGTCAGATAACACACACAATACAGAAAAATTCATTCCAGAGATTAGTTTACTGATGAGTTTTTGCCATTATTTTTTATTCATAATGCCTGCATTTGGGCTACACAGAGCTTGCCACTACTCTATATTCAAGGTGTTATATGGAATCTTCGAAAACTTAGATGGCAGACAAAACTCTCCACGAGCTGAGATTCACATTCCATAGCTTTCCCATCACTGCATTTCAGGAAATGTTCATCACTCAGGAGCACATCCAGACAGAACCATGGGCTAGATCCCATCTCCACGTTAACTTCTACATTTATGTCCTTGTATGATGTTTTCACTTCCTTTTGTCTAAATACATACCCGGTTCTAGCGACCTCTGGGACCACTGCCAGATTTCCAGGGACACCAATCAGACAACAAGCACTACCAAAAGCTAAACAAAGCCCTGAGGAAAGAAACACAATCACCTCTCATACCTGAACATCCCTTTACAGCACTAACTATTGGCAAAAAAATCTCCCCGTGTTTTTAAACAAATGCCACTAGCAGGAGAACTTTCCCACAGCCACACCGCAGAAATGTGTGTAGAGTGAGGAGCTGTAGAGGGACCTGCTTTGCAAAATCGTGGCCAACACCCCGACAAGTGGTGTAAGAACTGCAGGCTGTGAGGAGCTTCACCGCAGAACGGCACTGTGTGCTTCACACAGCCACCCTCCACAGAAGAAGCATAAACAGCCAATTCCCGTGTCTCCAAACAAACATCCCAGTGCTTGTTTCTTCACCCCAACACCAACAGCCATGGCACAACGAGGCACATCATCCAGGTATTATGGAGAACGCTTGTTTTTTAAAGTGTATTTTCTATAGAAAGCGTGACATTATATACATAGAAAGTGTGCAAACAAGATGAATGAGTATTACCTAATCCCTGATTTCTACTTTGGAGTGTTCAGTGTTTTAACTATTACACATGAAAAGCTCGGCTTACGGGAGATCCAGACTAAATCAATTTCTACAGTTTCTGGTTTTAATTGTGTACCTTTCCAACTAAAAGCAAAAAGACGGTATTGTTTTGCCAACAAAGGTATGCTGCTAATGGAATTACAGAATATGGGCTCAAAGAGATGGAGTTCAGCAAATCATTTCCATAAAGGCAGTTTTCACATGCGCTTTGTTTGTCAAGGCTCGGCCTGTTTGCAATGCCTCCAGGAGATCAAGCTAAATCTTATTTCAGACTTTTGAAATTAAACTTTACTAATGCATTTCAGAACCGCTCTTGCACGTACATGCCTTACCTACAGCCACCCCAAATCACAGCAAGCAGAACTGTTCAAGCTGAATTGTTCAAACATGAGTTCAGCAGGAAGGTCCTACGACTTTGCTGGATCTGATGAAACAACTGTATGTCAAAGCTTATCAGTGTTTTCCAACTATATTGACTGGGTTTAGAAGAAATTATATTTCACCCTAAAACCTTTCTCCAATTTTGACTTTACAACCATATAAAATTACCCTCTCAGAAGGAATTCTGAAGCAACCGACAGTTAAAGGACTGGAAGTCTGGAATGAGTATTGCCAGACGTGAATATAACAGTAAGCGGGATTTTTTAATCCTGCTTTCTAAAAAACTTATCAAAACCAGAATTGATACAAGCAGATTATAAGAGCTATCCTGACACACAACAGCACAATGTAACTTCCAGCCCACAACAACCACTTCAATGTGCACATACCATGCCACGAGCAGGAATCTGCAAACTTCAGAAATCTTCAAACATGAAACAAAACTTCCAGCTCCACAGAAAAGAAGAATAAAGCTCAGCACAGAATCTGGCATCAGCACACAGGAGGAAAATAAATCTGTTACTGCTGTCCAATTCTCACTTCCCAGAAAGCAACAGATAGAACAAATTAAAAGCCTAACTCTTGAGTTTCCACAATGCTGGTGCGTTTTCTCCTTCCGATTACTGCAGGAATTATTTGCTCTCATTTCTTTTTGCACTTTGGCAACGTATGATATGGATCTGCTCCACAAAACACTTTAGCTGCCAATGAAAAGAAGGGCAGAAGTTCTATCCCAATTCCTGCAGGACATGGTACATCGGTTTTGAGTTGATGGATGGTGGTTCCACATCACTGAATTGCAGGAAAATCAAAGGCATCTTGGAGAAGAACTGATGACTTCTTTTGATCTCTGTTCTTACAATAATCAAACACACAGTGGCTGCCTGGAGACTTCTATACAAACTTCTTGATTTGTAAAGAAACAAAGCAGTCTGCATTTCCTTGTTGTTTTTAATTTCCCATGGCAGCTTCCAGAAATTACCTTTTTTATTCTTTTAGATCACGTGGCAAAAGGTCCATTCCATTGATTCAACTAATGCCTCACACCTTAATGAGGGGAGTTAACTACTCATCAAGTTTTATGGAGTCGGTTCACAAAGTGGGGAGGGAAGAGACAAAAAGCCCCATCTTTAAAAATAACAAACTTGACTAGATACTAGAATACTGCTCATAAATTAGAGATACAGCTTCCCTTTGGTGTAATCCTGAAAAGGATTACAGAGGGGGAACGTCAAGAACAAGTTCTGTAGCTCAAGGCAGAAGCTCCAGACAAGTAACTCTTCTACTCTGAAGTACTCAGAAAATACTTTCACAATATTTAACAATGGGTAGAAGACTGTTTTCAAGGGTTTTAGACTATTTTAGATACGATTTCTAAAATGCTCCATGCAATTTAAAATGTTCTAATTTCTTCTCTTACCAGTTTATCTAATTAATGTTTTATACTCATCTTAAGAGAGAAACAAAAAATCCCCACTCTCACCCACTGCACTGATATTTCCAGGTGATAAACCTGACAAAGAATATATTAGTGGCCATCAATTCCCACCTGCCTTACACTGGCAGAACATCCTTTTTAATTCAGGACACTGCAGTTAAGTTCCAATCAGTGTTTTGGATAGGTCGAGGCAGTAGATAACAGAGGCTGCTGATAAGAGAATAAAGAGATAAAATAGTGTGATTTTTGGAGTGAAGAGGCTGGCAATGCTTCTCTCTAACAGCCTTCCTTGTATCTAGGTAGTTATAAATAGGGCCTGGAAGGAACGTGGTTGCATAATTACAAATTAACTACGAAGGAATATGAGCCTATAAAAAGAAATGCTACAGACATGAATTTACATCAAGCATCTTCCGGATCCCGGCTCTTTGATTTACACCAGCTCACCCATAAAAAGAAGTTATTATTGTTCATGAGGAGTATAAAGAAGCCACACATGGAGCCTTGCTTGGGCAGAATCCAGTACAGGTCTAAGAGGCTCTGATGAGGCAATCAGGGCACCAGAGAGGGAGGGAGCCCCGGGCATGGATTCATTACAGACTGCCTTTAGTCTTTGAGATGTCTAATAATGGCCACGAATAATGTCCACTCTCCCACAATACAGGTGGCTCCTCATGCAGACAAAATCTTGTTTACATGTGGATCAGGTACCTACACTGAGTCTTCTGGACAAGTTCAATTTATTTTGTTCCTTCCCTTCACTTCCCCCAGAGAATTTTTACCTGCAAAGACTCTTTAATAAATGAAATACCCAGGGAACCAGAGACAGACCTTTAAAGGAAAACAGTTCCTACTGATGATAAGAGGAGGAAGGCAAAAAAAAATCTTCTTTCTGATAAAGTATTGCTCAGTTGAAATCCTTCTGTTTAAAATTTATTCTCATGTTCACAAAAATGTGATTAGTTTAAATTACATTTCGTGGAAAATTCATGGAAATTCACTTAAATGCTGTATGTTTACAGCATATAGAATCCCCAAATTTTTTCTAATGCTAACAATCACTCAAATCCTAACAGCTGAGAGTATCCCTGGATGCTCTTCCTACTTCTTTGCTCTTTATGCTCGTCAAGGTGAAGACAAAGCTCGTATGAGAGATCCGGTGAGACTCCTGATGTACGTATTTCATGGCTACAGAGGTCTCTCAGGAGTGAGACCCTTCTCTCTCAGCCTCACAAAGCAGACAGGTACACAGCTGTCACCACTATAAACTGAGCTGGACATTTAATTTTTCCTCCTGTAACCATCTGCAGTCAGTAAATGAACTGATGCTCCACCTGCTGGAAAGAGCTACATGAGTTACAGAATTCAGAGAGTTCTTCCTGCGGGGAAGATGCAATCCTTTAAGACTCCAAAAAAACCCCATCTCTTTAGTCAGCAGACAAAAAATTAGCCAAGGATTTAGCTTGTCTAAGATTCTATTCCCTGAACTAAGAACTTTGTGCAGATCTTCTGATGCCTCTGAAAGCTTTTGCCTTTACAGAATTAACAACCAGCGGACAACTGTGACTCCGTGCACAAATTGCTTTCAATTAAAACTGCAGGTTTAGACGTTAGAAAGAAATTCTTCCCTGTGAGGGATAAAGCACTTGCACAGGTTGCCCACAGAAGCTGCGGCTGCCCCATCCCTGGAAGTGCTCAAGGTCAGGTTGGACGGGGCTTGGAGTAACCTGGGATAGTGGAAGGTGTCCCTGCCTATGACAGGGAGTGGAACAAGATGGTCTTTAAGGTCCCTTCCAACCCAAACCATTCTGCGATTCTGTGATTTTAAGTAACACTTCTGCTAAGAGTTTGATCTTGGTTAACTAGTTTGGTGCAATATAGAATATAATATGAAGCTGAAAAGGTCCTGCACTCCTCTTCCTCTCATTTGTACTAGCTTTCACTGTACTCTGAATTTTTCCAATGGTAACGGAAAAGTAACAAAAGAATAATAAAAAAACCCAAACTAATTCAACAGTGTAAAACATCTGCTGAAGGTTGCCAGGCTGACAAACTACACCTACAACAGGTTAAAATAGGAATCAGGAAAAGAAGTCTAAAGCCTCGAGGTAGAAATGCATCTGGCAAGATCAAAGGCAGACAGCTCGTACCACGCTCTTACAAGTGAAGTTTCCTTTATGAATTATGTTATGATTTACAGTGGACTTTGTTTCATGATTTACAGTGTGTTTCTTTAAACTCAAAACACAGATGCTTCAGATACATCTATAATGATGCTTGGAAGAAATCTCACACTGACCCTCAGGCAGCCTGAGCCACTTGAGTTGGTCAGTCTGTCTCTACCACATAAATAATGACCAGAGGGGCAGCTCCGATCTGTGCTCTCTGTGAGCAGGGACAGGACCCCAGGGAACGGCTGGAGCTGTGTCAGGGCAGGATTAGGCTGGATATCAGGAAAGGGTCCTTCCCCCAGAGGGTGGTTGGGCACTGACCAGGCTCCCCAGGGCAGTGGGCACAGCCCCAAGGGCTGCCAGAGCTCAAGGATCGTTTGGAAACACTCTCAGGGTCAGGGTGGGATTGTTGGGGTGTTCCATGCAGGGCCAAGAGTTGGACTCCATAATCCCTGTGGATCTGTTCCAACTCAGGATATGCTACGATTCTTAAGTTCTGAAAATAAAATAATAAACATATACAACACAGAGCATTAATCTGACAGTTAACAAACATCTCCAAATGCAGAAGAGGCCAAAAATGTCAGAACCATCCCCGCTGCACTGGGATTTGCAAGGAAGATGAGGATGCTGCTCTAACTGGTGGGAACTGATTGCTTTCCATTTCAATAAAGCCAAATACTTGAGAATGCAGAAGTAGAACCTCTTCCCGCTCTAAAACAGGACCATTTTAAGTAAATAAACAATTGTTTTATTTTGTCTATTCAGTTTTGTGTTCCTGGGGAGAAGCTGAATAATATTTTCAAATCCATCTTGATAACCACAGAAGCTGTAATTTCTGAGAGATTATTTTCTTATCCAACTAAAACTTCTAAGGACACCACCGAAGAATTTGCTCTGTTGGAGTTCAGCTCAGCAGCAAAAATAGTGAAAGCTTCAGTAATGCCCAAAGGGAAAAACTGAAAACAGTTCAGATCTGAAGTTTATGATGTTTGACAGCATCTAATGAGTGATAATGAGCAACACTTCAGCTCATACAGAAATCACTAATATTCAAGTTATCAAAAACCTCCTTATGACTTAGTCCAGATAACTTTTTGAAGCCCAAATAACTATAATCAGAACACTCCCTGCCTTGCCTAATACCACACACAGGGAGCAGTGATGGAACAGGGGATGTGCATCATTTCCTGAGCTCATCTCCACTGGAAAACTTACACGATCTCTAGCACAGAAGGGCAAGTAAGAAGAGAGCCCCTTATTTCCTCATTCATTAGCAGCTTCAGGAAAATAAAGGCAGCTAAGAGACTTGCTCCTCCATATCCTGTTTCCAATAGCCAAAGGAAGGCTTCCAGCTCTGGGGCTCCAAATTAACAAGGATGTGGAGTTGCTGGAGCAGATCCAGAGGAGGTCACAGGGATGCTACAAGGGCTGGAGCCCCAGTGCTCTGGATCCAGGCTGGGAGAGCTGGGGGTGTTCAGTCCAGAGAAGAGAAGGCTCCAGGGAACCCTCAGAGCCCCTTCTGGTACCTAACTGGGCTCCAAGAGAGCTGGAAAGGGACTTTGGACAAAGGCCTGGAGTGACAGGACAAGAAAGAATCGCTTTAAGCTGAAGAAGGGTGGGTTTATATGAGATATAAGGAAGAAATTTTCCACTGTGAGGGCGGTGAGGCCCTGGCACAGGTTCCAGGAGAAGCTGTGGCTGCTCCATCCCTGGAAGTGTCCCAGGTCAGGTTGGGAGGGGCCTGGAGCAACCTGGGATAGTAGAAGGTGTCCCTGCCCATGGCAGGGGGTTGGAATTGGATGTTCCCAAAGGTCCCTCCCAATCCAAACCATTCTGTGATTCTCTGATCTGCAAAGGACAGAATGAAGTGGTAGACACTCAACTACTTTTCCCAAGGTATTATTTTCCTACTTTTAAAATAACAATTGAGAGCACAATACAAGTAAGTTAATAAAGGCATAAAAGCAACACAACAGGACAGAAGCAAAGTTCCTATTCCTTATTTACAAATATGCAAAACACTTTTTAAAGAGCATTAAAAACCGTCAAAATTATGGATGAAAACTTGGAAATACCTGAATTAACAACGCTTCTGTAAGAATGACCACTGAATAAATATTTACATTTCCTGAAGATTCATATCAGAGAAACGGGGTGACGGGGGGGAAACAAAACCAAAACAAACTGAAGGAACACCCCACAGGTCTGAGCATCTGAATAAGCAAGAAAACCTTTTAGAAGTTGTGGAAGTAGACATGCCATATGTAGGACGGAAAAAGTCCTGTCAGAAATGGACTTGTGAAGAGAACGAAGAAAACAGCCTAAATGCTGTAAAATCAGAAGTTTTTAATGTTGTTTAAACATGTTTCAAAATGGCTTTTTTGTAAGTTTTTGCTAAGTCACTGTCTCCTTCCCAAAAACCCCCTAGAAAACTGTTATCTTTACTCAGGAATGTGCTGGGAAGATACCTAGAAGTTTTCCTATTGGCCTTTGTTAACCCTTTCCTGTTGGATGTTAACCCTTACTTGTTATTGGTGGATTCTGTAAACCCCTTGAGAGTTCTATCGGTGTTTTTCTGATCCCACTAAAACCTATATATTACCCCAACCCATAATAAACTCTCTCTCTCTCGCTCGCCTCTCTCCTCTGGTCTCCCTGGGTCCTTGCCTGGGCTCCCTGGGACCAGGCAGAAGGGGGAGCATTCATTCCCCAGTAATGGGGAATGCCCCCATATTCCCAATCACCGCCGCAAGAAGTGGACTCCAGCAATGCCATACCCCGTAAGAAGACGAGCATCAGCACACGCTCGGCTTTAAAACCGGCGGTTTTACCAACGACCCTTCACATCCCTTCGAGTTTTTCCGCCAGCCGTGCCCGCGGCGGAGGACGGGCTGGCTCTGGAGCCTTACCTGGTTGGGTCTTACTGGGATGATGCTGTCCACCCGCTCCCTGCTGCGGAGGAGGACTGGCCCCTGCTGGCGCAGCGCCTGGCGCGGGGCTGGTGCCGCTCAGAGTCCCGGTGGGCAGTGGCTGCCCCCGCTTTAGGAGCTGCTTCTGTTCTTGCTGGCGGAAGCGTGGAGGCACCTCTCGGGGCAGGTATCGGGACGCAGCCGGCTGCTGCCCATTAGCAGACGCTCGCTTGCCATTGCTGCTGTTGGTAATAGTGCTGGTGGAAGTACTGGTACCGGTACCGGCAGGTTGGGGCTGGCTTAAACTGGTCTTAATAGGTTCTGGCACTGCATTTAAAAAAATATATGAAAAAAAAAAATTAATAACTGTTTTAGTGTCAGAGATGTTGGGGGTTGTGAGGTTTGTTTCTTTTTTACTGTAAATGAGCAAGTGGGTAATATTTCTTAGTCTCGAAGTTGGCAAAAGGTGTTTTCTGCTTAAGCAAAATGTGGACAGTATCTGAACCTTTTGTTCCTTACTGCAGCACATCCTCCCTCCTGTTTTAAACCATACAGAGGACAAGAGAGAGCTGTGACACTTCAGCATTGAACAGAAGGGTCAGTTAAGCTGCACCCACCTAAAGCCCCCACTGCCTTTTCAGTTCAGCGGTTTTGCAGGTTTGGATGTGAGCTCGCCAACATGAACATCAAACCCCACGGCTTACAGCCATGAAAACAAACATTTGCACGTTTCTAATGAGCTCCCAAAACCAAGTTAAAATACCCGATACACCAGCTTACTCAACACTCACACAACCTTTCATTTTCTGGTGGTCTTTATGCAAACCTTCACATCAAGCACCTCAGGACACCCCAGGTGTACATCTGACATGCCCCACACTGACCCCGCCTGCAATAAGCCAGCCAAGGCCACCCTGGAAAACTGATTAACTTCCACAGCAGCAGCAGTGAGCAGGCACCAAGGGAATGCTGAGGCTGGTCAAAGCAAGCAGGGCTTTGGCCAAGCAAAAATATGCCAAGTTTGACAGAACCATCAACATTTTGCTTCTCCAAATTGTTTATTTTTGAAGCCTAAACAATTTCACCTATGCTTATGTCTGCGACCGAAAAGGAACTCTGGATATAAAAAAAAAAATTGAAGCACCCATACCACCTGAAGAGCAGAGAATAAACCTTCTTTGCCTTTTCAAAATGTTTCACCAGCTTTGGAAACAGTTTATCCATACTCTGACAATTAAAAAAGTAGATTAAAAGCGTCATGGAATGCAGAGTAATTATTTTCAAATATCAAATTTCCATATTCAACATGTATGTAAAAACTATTCTGTTTCCACAATATAAATAAATCTGTTGTCCACACGACAGAAAATATTACTTAATTTTAATGGGTGCTTTTTAACTCCTCCTACCATTGCTACCACTATTACAGCAATGTCAGCATTTACCTACTAAAATCATCATCATTGCAAAGACGCAAATATTTAGAAACACTGAGAGCTGAAATACTCAGTCCTTCTGCAGAGGATGAAGCTGCAACTCATTTACCACAAGATTCACCAAGAGAATTCCAGACACAGGCCGACAGACCAAAAATAATGCACCATTCCAGCAAGAAAGATTCTCCAAGTCGGCTGACAAACAAGGCACACAAACCCTTGTGCCAACAGATGAGAAGGAATGCCAGGGAAGAGGAGGGAAAGAACAAGAGAATTGAAACCACTAACTGGCACGATGCCAGCGGAGTCGGGATTTGTCTGGCCCTGAGATTTCATAAGGAATAACAATTAACTGGAAACATATTACAGAGAGCAAGGCAGGCTGCTTTTTAAAAAGCATCATACTCTCCCTACTGTGTATATATAAATCACATCTGATGCTTCCAAATAGGTGTGCATATATAGATATATATAAACCCCATCACTAATGCAAGCCACAGAATACACACTTTTCACTTTAATGTAAATTCACAAAGCTGTTCCATCAAAAAGGTGTGGCTAGAGAAACCCAATTTCAGTGTTAAAGACAATGTTTCCCTCTATATATCTGAATCACAGATGAGAGAAAAGAACAAAGAAAATCAAAATATCACTGTATTCTACAACAAAAATATTTCTGTGTGTTCACGGTACTGTTTTTCCCTAATCAATAGAGAAAAGTATTTTTTATTTTGTACATCAAAATCTCTTCACAAGAGTAGTTAAATGAAAGCTCTTGCAATACTGTGTGTACAAATCATGGCAGCTGGCAAAGAACCATTCAATTACACCATTGACAGGGAATAAAGCAAAAACAGTGAACAACATCATAGTAATGGGCTTCAGCTCCAAATTCCACTTTCTTACCAGGCTAGAATTTAGACTTCAAATACAGCAATAATATCTGGAGAATGTATGTTACAAAGACAATATGACTGTGATCTGTAGTCATCCTCAGCAATGTTTAAACAGCCATTTTCAGCTGATATGCACTGTGAGAAATACCAACTGTTCCAAGTGTCTGCCCTGCATGTCTCACATGGTATTTGCTCCAACGGCACCTTTACAAACCCTCTGGCCATTCTCCTTCCCAAAAGGCTACATTCCAAGACCACGGCTGTCCCTTGCAGAACACACACAGTGCACAAAGCCACGGTATTTCAGCCCACTGCGGGGTACAAAAGCAGAGCAGAGGGAGCCTCTCCAAGGCAGTGCCTCAGTCAGCGGAGCTGCCCCAGCACTGATGCTCCGCGAGCTCTGCGTTTAATCAGCCCCAAGGGCCGACCTGCCAATCCATGGAGAGCCCTTTCCAGCCCCGGAGGAGCAGCCTGTCCACCCTTTCACCTGAAAGTAATCCACTGTCACAGCTAATGGCATACGGGCAGCTGCTGGGAATCCAGGAATTAAAATGGAGCCTTTACAGCTAAATTTGCCTGAATGCTAAAACTGTTGTTTAAAACGTATGGGGGAAAAGGATTTAATACCGAGTGGTTTTCAAAACTAGCACGTGATTAAAGAGCTGAAGCAAAGACATTTAAGCAGAAAGCCTCTTGCAAAAATACAATTAAAGGCGTAAAATAAAAGCCTTGAGATTGCTCGCTCTTAAGATGTTTGTGATGGGTATCTGCTTACTCTCCATTCCGAGCTGTACATACACTAAACAATGAGCTTGCTTGTAATAATTATCAGTACTTAATGGTATCTAAACTTCTTAATCCAATTTCACCCAAACAAATCCAATAATTACTCCATATGCTTTTTGATGATTACAATCTCGGGAATCCCAACTGCATAAAAAAGTGTTACGAGCAATTGTAGGTGGATTTTATTAATATAATGAATAGGATCAGTCTAACAGATTTCAATTACAACAATAGCTTTTAAGTACATTTCTATGACATAAGGAAAGAACATGCATAAATGAAAGAAACTGGTTAAGCCACATAATACTGATTTATGGCAGCTTTTTCCTTTCATTCACCTCATTAACATTTCTCTATATTTCAGAATCCCCCACTCCAGCCCTATAAAACTTGCATTTCTAAAGCTTCCAAGTACCAGACATTCCAGAAGAGAAACAGTTAAACCCAGAAACGCATTCTTGGCTGCTACTGTGACAGGATTTATTTACAGCTTCTATTAAACACAGCAGCTCCATTACAAAGTGCTGGATGTGAGGAGAATTTTTGATTATACAATGCCAATGCCTCACTGCGTTAAACATATCATGCCAGTGTATTATTTTTTTTTTTCCTTCAGCAATTCGTTCAGGTCATTGTTTGATGGGTTTATGAATTCATTACAGGAAACAGATGGATCCCATAATTCAGAGCTATTCTCCCAGCCAATCATATGGGCAATTCTTTTTCCTCATCTTGCTCCCCCCTCCAAATCAACCTTAATGAAGCCACTTCCTCCATGGCCAATTCCCTGCACATACACACCGCAGCGACAACGGCTGCTGCTTGAAGCACCCTCCAAACACTAAAGGCTTTCAAAATACAGCCGAACAGGAGCACACTCACACAGACACCCCCTCTGAGGTCACACAGAGCGCCAGGAACTTACCCAAGTCGGGCGAAGGCAGGCACAAAATACAGGATTATGGTGGCCAAAAATAGACATCCTCATTAGCGAGAAATCCGTTTTTATTTGCTGACAAAAGTCTCTTTTGGAAAAAAATTGTTGCCCCCCCCCCCCCCCAACCTACTTTCAAAGGCTGAATTTTCATTTAACAAATTACCTCCTTTGTCTCCTAAGCGCTGGGATTTGTTATCCACAGTGACATCTACTGGTAACAGAAAGGTGCTCAGGAACTATTGCATAAAAGCTGACTTTAATGTTTTCATACAAAAAAGGGTAATTTTCTGTCTGGATCATCCCTTCCCCCAAGCTCACAAACTTCTCCTGAAGAAAACCTGCAGAAAAGTTACAGTCTAAAGCTAAGAGAAACCCAAAACTCGTTTTCCACAGTACTCAGAATGGCTTTTATAATGTAACCAGAAGCTGCTGTTTGACAACAAAGCTCACATTCAGGGATAAAAGTAAAAATACATGTGTTTTTGTGGCTCTAGAACTTTACCACCATTTATTTAAAGAAATTACTCGATTTTATTGGATAAATGATACTGTCAGGAATTGGTGCACTCAGAACAAATAAAGTCTTTTCCAGGTTTAACTTCATTTCTCCCTCTCTTTGACCTCCCAACTGACCACGATGCATCTTCTTCTGCTTCCTCTTCCACAGGTTTCCTCTCCACTTCCTGCTCTTGACTTTTGCAATGTTTCCTTCCTCCTTCCTTAGCCTTTCATCAACCCAGTTCTAAAACCTCTCCTATAACCCACCTCTCCTGACAGACTTCTCACTTCTACCAAGTCGGACCTTCTACACAGAACTCGAATTTTATTTTGCCAGGAAATCTGAAGTCAGATTAGGAATTAGCAGGAAGCTGCAAAGTTCATGGAAAACCTCTAAATCACTTATTAGGATTTCTCAACCACCTTCAACAAGAGGTTTTACCTTCATTAGTGTTGGCTTTATGCAAAGGTCTGAAATAGAGAAACATTGATGACTTCATCCACCACCCACCTCTGCTTTGACTCTAGAGCAGTATATCCACAAATCCAGCTGACCCTGACACTCATTTGTTCCTCCCTCCCCTCAGACCCCGTCATCTGCTTCAGTTCAGATGAGTTCTGCCTGTTTTCTCACATTTCCCACCCGTGTCCCACCGCTGAAAGCTCTCTCTATGTAACTTAACTATGTAATGGTTTCTGAAATGACATTCGTACTTGATATTGTCATAAGCAAATTGGGGAAATGTGAGCAAAATGTAAAATTGGTTGAAATGTTCCCTGGGAGAATCAATGGTTTGCTGTCAAAACAGCAGTGCGTCTCAGAATAGATTCCACGGGGACTTGAGCCGAGCCTGCACTGTTCAATATTTTCGTTAACAAGTGGATGAGGGACTAGAGGATATCCTTATTAAACCTGCAAATGACACCAAAACGGGGGAAAGAAGATAGGGGTGGTCAGATCACTGCATGATGGGATCAGAACCGAGCAATGATGAGCTGGAGAAGCGATGTGACAAAACGACTGCAACTGAAGAAAAAAAGTCACATTATTAGGCAGGAAGAATTATATGCAGAACAGCAAACTCACCCCACAGCAGTTCTGCAGAAAAAGAAGCAATGCTTTAGCAGATCCCAATCCAAAGAGAAGTAAAAGATCAATCAAAAATAGTGTAAGAAGCCAAGTGTTGTAATGGGATAAATGCCCAGCTCTGAGGCTCAGAGCAACCCATCTACTTCAGCCCGGTATCATAAAGCCTTCACTACAGCACTGCCTGTGCCCACCTCTCTTCAAAGAGCTGGACCACCTGGAAAGAGTATAAAGGACACAGGAATCTGGAAATGGGAACGACCACAGCAGACAGAGGCAAGGAAACTTTCAGTCTAGAAGACACTGGGTACACAAAGCAAGAAAAAAAGAGGAAACAAAAAAAACACAAAGGAAAAGAAGGAAATAATTTGCTCTGTCCCACAGCGAATAAGACAAGACTTGCTGGGTTTAAACAGCAGTCAGGGAGATTTAGATTTCCATTTCTAACAATAAGGATGATTAAGGATTATCTGCAGACATGATACAGGTTTGGTGATCTTGTCTCAGGGCAAGAGGATGGAGTAGATGACCTCTCAAGAACCTTTAAGAGCATCATTTTCTACCACCCTACATGTAAAATGGAGATCCAAATCCATCTTACTCAGTTCTCCTTCCCTCAGTCATGACAAAGAGATCATTTTTCTCCCAGGTTGATAGTCCCAACACTCCCTCCAGCTTCAGCTGGTTTTTAAATAAGTTTCAGATGTGGTCTTTCTTCACCAGCCCCACTTGTCCGGACCCTCCCCATCTCGTTCTTGATTAATGTCAAGTTGGAACTGTATCAATCCTGAGTGACATTTTATCCCTTCACCACAAGAGTGATTCCTCTGTGTAAGCCCAGCACAGCCCACCCTGCGGCAGAACTTCTGAGCAGCAAAGAGTCCGAGCCCTGACACAACTCTGTATTCACAAATTTAACTTTTCTCTTAAGAGCTGGAGAAGCTCCTAATAAAAATACAGATCCTTGCATGCTTCAGAGCTCAGACACGAGATTTTGTTTCCCTTTCTGGAACAGCATCTACATTTTTTTTCTTTCAAATCTGTCAGCAGAGAGGGTGACAAATACTTCTTAGAAAAAGATACAAAACCTGTTTTGGGTGACTCAACACGTATTTTTAAAAGTTTTCTTCAATCCCATTCTACATTATTCAGGTTGGTTTCACATGCAGCAGTCTTGTGAGGAATACTTACACTTTTAGCAGCTTTAATATTTTCCTCGCTGCTTTCCTCCATGTTAGCACTGATTATAATTTTAATTTCAAATTCACAATTAATTAGCTGTGCCATTAAAAATGGTACAGCTAATTAGGTTGATAGGTTGTCATCAACAATAGATTGATAATCCAAAGCAAATATGATGCTCTTCCACTGCAAGCCAAGCTCTCTCATGTTTATTGAAGGCTCTGAGTGCACACACATGGGGTTTGCCGTCATCTAATTGATGAGCAGAAATTGGACCACGTACATCAGGCCTCAAACTCGGCAGTCCAAGCTAGGAATCAGGATTCTGGGTAATGGAACAGTTAAATTAGCATAGCTGCATTCCTTCAGGACGTGAACTGATAACAGATGGTAACTTTCAAGACTTAACAATTCATCTGTTTTCTTTCAAGCGATAGCTCTCCAACGTGAAGGGATGTGAAGGCACGTTTATGAATTCATGTAACTCAAATACCAGTATTAATCATGTACATCTCTCCACACACAGGCTTTTCCAAATACTCGCCCCTTGTAAAGCAACAAATAAATAAATGCATACATCTAGCTAAAAGCAGCTCCCTAAACTACATCTGTCCTGAAGGCTCTGACATCTCAGCACAGGCCTATTTCCTTTAACATGTCATCACACATTTAACTTTGAACTCAGGACTCCTGTAAACTCAATTCCCACCCCCAGAGCACGACAATACACTGACATTAAAAAGCCAACTTGCCTTTTACAAAAGGAAAATAATGAAGCTATTAGAAGTTTTTAATCACTCGTATTAATAACATT
This sequence comes from Oxyruncus cristatus, assembly GCA_013399855.1. Lineage (NCBI taxonomy): Eukaryota > Metazoa > Chordata > Aves > Passeriformes > Cotingidae > Oxyruncus > Oxyruncus cristatus. Next base: position 464,022 of record VXAY01001191.1, on the reverse strand, counting down.
AAGAAACAACAGCACTAAGAACTGTCGAAAAAGGACGGAGGGAGATAAGAGTCATTGCTGAGACAAATTAGCTTGTGCAGGAAATTACTACTGCAAAATTTAAGTGAGAGGGCAGCTCTGAATGAAGACGGATTCTCAGCAAGCACTAAGAAATGTCTGCAGAGTCTTTTCAGGTTTCTGATATAAGACTTTCCTATAAAGAGTGTTCAGGTCTCTTCAGAGATAAGAGAATTGGCATCTTGTATTCTCTCCCAGAGTATTTAGAAATATCTGAACTCCACTAATTTTATAGAGACCCACTAGGGAAAAATATTAAGTTCTGTTCCACCAACAGGACATGAGAACCCCACAAACACAATCCCAACAATTCAGTCACACAGTGAAGGATTACAGCATTTACACGTCAGGAGCCAGTCACAGGCATGTGCTCCCTCCTTCACCTCTGCTCTCACCCTCCAAACCCTTCCTCAGTGTTGCTCCAGGCAATGAATCCCATCAGTATCTACACAATAAAGGAGTCAGAAAAGACAGGAAACAGCTTAGAGTTAAATTACCCAAACCCAAGACTATCATCACCACAAGTACTAGTGGGAAAATTCAAGCATATAATAACAGATTAAATAACTTCATACAGAGTCACAGAAGAAGTCTGGGCAGAACCAGGAACTGAATCCTTCAATTTGAAGTTGACTGTGTGCATTTAATCTCATTAGATAATGTTTTACACACAGTTTTCGTATGAAAAAGAATTTAAAGAAAAAAAAATGAATTTACAAATGGTGCAGCCATCACACCGGATACGTTCCTTTTTCTTCTTTGCACAGACCACTTCAAGGCATGGACTGAACAGTAAATATTCTTTACAACAGAAAGCCAAAACCATGAAACCATTTCACACCAACAGATAAATATGAAAATTCAGAGTACATTCATAAGTAATTGAAAATCGGGATAATCTCAGTATCCACTGGTTTACTGTATACAAGAGCCTGAAATTTCCTTCAAACCCTAAACACTGAAGGATCTACAGGTACAGCCCACTCTTCAGCTGGGGCTTGAGAAGAGTTAATCACAGCGTAAATGCTTCTAGTTTCAAAAACATATGTGGTTGGGAAGTGTAAAGAGATCCCTCATATATCCATCATTTCCATCCTGGATCGTTTCTAAAGAAATCTGTTCAGCAGCACACAGACTGTATCACACTTGGAATATGTGCTGTACCCCTGGTCTCTGCATGCAAGGCAGATGTTCCTGGAGTTTCAGGGTCTCCCAGGGTACAGTCAGCACTGGCATCCCACCCAGGACAACTGGGAATACTAAGCACTCAGGCTGCATCAGGTACAGCCTCTTCTTCCACTTCAACATTTGAGCCAGAAAAAAGGTAAGGACTCCGGTTGTTTGTTTTTCCAGCCGGGAAATTGCCACTGTGTGTTTATGGATCAATGTCTTAACGTGGGGACAGAGGGATGATCAATGTGTGCAGGACACATCTGACCTCCTGGGTGTGCAGGCAGCCTGCACGTGTGCCCAAGATCAATGCCCCGGGAACGCCTCAGGCCTGGAGAGTGGACACACACCATCGCACCACGCCGGGTCCAGCAGCCTGGACACACCACAGTCGCTATACACAGGCACATTTCCCTCCTGGAAACCAGAAATACAGCTTCCCCAGGTACTTTGTGTATGTGCTGGGGTGATGCAGGGCGAGCAGGCTGTTATTTAACTCCTCTCAGACGTGCGGTGTCGACCAGTCACAGACGACAAGTCTGCTGGTGGGGTATGAAGTGTAATGTTTGCTGACACTGGCTGTGCTGCTGGAATCATGGGACTGGGCACACTTGTCACATCGACTACAGTCCTGTGTAAGCACAAAGCCTCGGCTCTCCTTTCATGCACATTTATGGTACCAAATAAATGTTTTATGTGCAATCCTAAAATAGTAACAATTTTGCGGGCAACCAGTGAAAGGCCTCTGTAGTTTTGGCATAACCCTCCCAGTTCACACTGTATCTCAAAAGAAGATTTAATATGTTTATGCTACAGCTCTAAAGACAGTGATCTCAGCGATCATTTTAAGTCAGTCAGCATGAAAAACTGAAGCAGAGTCAACAGTGTCCGGCATGGACCAGCTTCCCCACTCCAGGCAGTGTGGATGTATTCCAAGACTGAGGTAGCATCACCCCAAGAAACTGTGCATGGAGCCAACTCCAGGAAAACCTGAAATATTTTGGCCTTAGATGCCAAAGTCTGAATCCTTAGTGGGATAACTAAAAATCATTTTTATTTCACAAAACTAATTTTGAGCATCGATGCTTTGAGCAAGGCAGGTTCTTAAAAACAGGTAAAAAAACCAGAGGGACACTGTTACCATTTAGGAGGCTGTACTTAAAAAAATTCACAGATTTTCAACGAAAAAAAAACCTGTTTGGGGTTCTACACCCTTTTTGGATGCAGTCCCCAGTACTGCAAAGACAAGCAGTCCTATGGAAATGTCACTCTTCTGCTTCAGAAATGAGCAGCTGAGAAAAACCTGAAGCACAAAATGAAGAACAATCCCTTCCTCGGATAAACCCGAAGTTGTGAAGCTGTGCTCTAGAGAGTATAAAAAAAAGAGAAATCAAACAAATAAGTTTTTAAGTCTGCATAGATATTGGGGGGGGGGGGGGAAGAAAATACACTGAACTTAAAAATTCTATTTCGGTTCTTTTAATACTTGCTCTTAAATCTAAGCACAACATTTCCTATGCAATAGTGTTTTTTCTGAATGAGCCTCCCAATGACAGCCTATTTATTGGAAGCTTTTTCTTTTGAACCAGGAGTTTGTCTACCTGACAGCCAAACCTGGAGAATCTGAAGTAAACCCTTCATTTCAGATGCAACACAGAATCTGAAGTAAACTCTTCATTAGTTCAGCTGAAGCTGAACAGATTTTTTATGTCTCCAGTGCCATCGTGCATTAATGCCACATATGAAAAACAGGATTTAAGTTATTCAGAAACATGAAGAAAGCAGTCCTAGCAGTTTAGAGAGCTTCTCCTATTCTGATTCTTTAGGAAAATTTCCTTCATGAAACCAAACTAAAACTCGATGGGGATTTAGCAATTGTTTCACTGCAGCTGAGATGAAGCCAAGAAAGACCAAACAACAAACAGAGCTCAGTTTGTTTCGCCCATTCTGCCAACACCCCTTTGGTGAGCGGGGCAGAGCTGCACAGGGTTGGCAATGCCCGGGCATTCCCGAGGAACCTCTTCCCAGGATTGCAGCACCTGCCCGTGTTTCCAGCCCGGTGTCAGGCGGGGTTGTCGCAGTGACAGCTCTGGTGATCGGGCTGTCACCATAGCAACTTTCACCAAGAACTCACAATGCACCCAAACGAACTCCGAGCTAAATTAACTTATTGCATGTCACCAGTGAGAAATGACTGTTCAGAGGTAATTTTCTGTACTAATATGTAATAGAGTTAACTCTCTAAATTGAATTAAATTAATTAAATGCCACTCCCAGTAAATCAGATTCTATTACATGAATGTTAAAAGAAATTAAAGATGTTTTAATAAAGATTACTAATAATAACTTAATATTATTACTTCATTTTAATTCAAAAATTCTGCTCAGTTTATTTTAGACACATGTCTTCCCCTCACTAGGAAGGAATACCTAATTACTCCACATGTATTACACACAGTTACTTCATAGATATGTGCTTAGACTGAGCTAAAAGTAACACCAGCATGTTAAGGAGAAATACAGTTTGGCTTAGTATGTGTCATCCTAAAATTCTTCCTCCCCAAATACTTTGGGTAAATTCCCACATCTTCAGTGACTGTGTTCAGCCCACAAAGAGTTTTAGCTTTGCTTTTTGCAGTAACTCCAACTGCAAACAAAGAGGAAAACACCATGTCTGTCTAGGCAGGGTGCAAAAATAAGAGCTCTTTAATGGTTTTACAGATCTACTAACAAAGCATTAGTAAGTTTGACTTTTTTAAAGTAGTTTCTTGCATGTTGGAGCAGGACAGCCAGAGCAGGCAAATCCAAGATGCTCCCAGTTCCTCATGTAAATAAAAAGTTATTGTAACTGCCAGCTGGTGGTGTTACTGCTGTCCCCATGACCCTGACGTTAACTTGTATTACAGACTCATCAGGACACTTCAGGCAAAAACGGGACCTCTCTGACATCACTCACTTTTCAGAAATACAAACCACAGTAGTTCTTTAGTTTTTAGAAAGAAACTCTGTGCTGAGGAGGGAGCTGGTGACAGCAGAGGGAGCACACGGCACTGCCACATCTGCCACTGGCCACAGCGATGACGATGACGTCGGTTCTGTGCAACACCCAGACGAAAGGCAGCACTTCCATTAAAATAATACGGTAAGTAAGGATTAAAACATCCTCTGCATCTCAAGCAAATGTGAAAAGCAAGGGTGCATTAACAGAGCAACAACCCCGGGCGTGGAACGAGCTGAGCTTCAACATCCCGTCTACATCCCAGGTATCAGTAAAATGGGATTATGGATTTAAGTTTTCATTGTTGCTGTGCATCTAAGTTATTATCCAGAGATTTTAAGTTAGAATTAGATTTTTTTTTTTTTAGGGTCTTAGCAGACATAGTAAGGCACCAAATCATGAAGTCTTCCACGGATCTTTTCTGGGAAGGAAGAGTAAAACAACTGAGGAGGTTGAAGATGACCTCCTATTTCAATTCCCACAGCGACCACGGGAAAAGATTAGAAATAACTATACAAAACCAACAAAAATGTATTATTACTCTTGGAAGCTGGCAACGAGATATGGAAGTTATAGCAAGATAGGAATTACGATGAAGCCTACCAGAAATGTGGCACTGAACACATTATTTTCTTCCTGTTTCTCTCTGGAGACTTTTTCCTTTTGGGAAGAAAGTCACTCTTCGGATGCCTGATGTTCATATGTACACCACAAAAGACCTGACAATGAGGCAGGACAGGACAGCCTGTCACTTCTAGCACTGCAGGAAGTGCTCTCACAGTTTGTCAATCAGGCCTAAGCAACTGCAGGTGAAACTGTTGGGGAACTAAAGCAAATAATGCAGTTTAATGTATACTTCAAAGGACAACCTGCAAAGTGATCAAAGAAGAGAAACAGGGAGAGTGTGAGGAAGAAACTCCGTATTATTAAATCTAGGTCCTTACAGAATTAGAGAAGGTGTCTAAAACTTGGGAGCTCGTCAAAGCAAGCCCAGTCCAGGGACAGGTAACTGAAGGAGAATAAGCAGCAGCACTGCTATGGAACAGCCCAGATTACAGAGCTGTGCAATGGGGTGAGCTTGACAGGTACAGAAAATAGCTTTTGGTTTTACCTGTGAAAAGCAGCAGATTATCCTTACACAGGTTAACTCAAAGTAATTTAACAATCCTTCAATTTGCATGCTAGTTTTGGCTGGGACAGAGTTAATTCTTGGCTGGGATAGAGTTGATTTTTTTCACAGTAGCTGGCATGGGGCTGTGCCTTGGGTTTGTGCTGGAAGCAGGGCTGATAACCCACATGTTTCCATTATTGCTGAGCAGGGCTCACAGACAGCCAAGACCTTTCCTGCTCCTCACCCCACAGCAACAGTGAGGAGAATGGGGGGGCACAACGAGCTGGGAGGGGACACAGCCAGGACAGCTGACCCCAACTGACCCCAGGGATATCCCAGACCAGATGGCATCGGGCTCAGCATATAAAGCTGGGGAAGAAGAAGAAAGAGGGGGACATTTGCAGCAGTGGTGTTTGTTTTCCCAAGGCACTGTCAGGTGTGATGGAGCCCCGCTGTCCTGGGGATGGCTGAACACCTGCCTGCCATGGCAAGTGGGGAATGAATTCCTTGTTTTGCTTTGCCTCCCTGTGTGACTTTTGCTCTACTTAAACTGTCTTTATTTCAACCCACGAGTTTTCTCACTTTTGCTCTTCCAACGCGCTCCACATCCCGCTGGGGGAGGGTGAGCAAGCGGCTGCTTGGGGCTGAGCTGCTGCTGGGGTTAAACCACAACACGCAGATATTGCATTTAAAAAATAACTCTGGACGAACTGGAAGGCCTTCCAAAGAAGAGAAACATAAATTATTTTCAAAAAACAGCTTGAAAACACTAGCACAAGGAAAAACTGAATGGGCTGTTAAGTGAAAAACAGGACACACAAAAAGGCTCCTGCAGAGGAGGGGAAATCTGCCCTCCACAATACTGGGCAAAGCAGCCAAGAAAGAAGGGGCTGAAGTTATAGGAAGGACTGTTCAGGCCTGTACAAAAATGACTTTCCAATAATAATCAAAACATCTTTCAAGAACTTTTGCTGGGCCTGTCAGAATGGGGAGAGGATTAAGACAATCCCTTCTTCCTCATCTAAAGACATATATATAGTCCTATGATAATAAGACCTCGGTGTGGCAGTTGAATTTTAAATGGAGCTGAGGAATCATCAGTTCTGCAGCTCAGTTAACTCGTGTGCTTTAAAGCAGAAGTTCATGAGAGCCTGTCTGGCCTTGGAAAGGTGAAAAGTCTGGCTCCACAGACTGTTGAAAAAAAAGACAGCAACAGCAGCCAAATCAGGAATGATGCCAGAAACATTAAAGGCATCCTGAAAACAGGAGGACAGATCTCCAGGAGACTATGATAACACAGAGAGCTCCTTCTGTTAACATGGGAAGAGGCAACTGAGGGCCTGAATCCAGCCTCAAGTTCAGCTGTTCCCCTTGGGCAAACAGTAATAACAGTTGACACGCTCAGGGCAGCTGAGGAGCGTCCGAAGCATTCAGTGGTGGTGTTAAAGGCAGTCCCACAAGACAGCTTAGCGTGAGCCACTGCTGCCACCCCACAATGCCAGGGCAGGACATCCAAAGGGAAAATCACCTCCTCTCGTGGTGATCTTGGACCTACAATCAACTTCATGAGCAAACCACCTCTCTGGATGCCAATGCACACTGCACTGCCTGAGCCAGGTCAGGAATAACCTGAAGGATCACATGCACAGAGTACCCCTGACCGAGAGAGTGAGCTGGTTAAACATACTTTTTAAGTAGTCCTGTAGGATTTACAAAGTGTGGGCTATAATCTATAACAACTCGGGAAAAGCATTAAAATTATCTAGCAAAACACAGTGAAATCTGGGTTCTCAGAGTAGAGGAATGTCAACACCAGAACACAAGGTCCCTCAGGCCGAGGGCTTCACATACAGTGTAAAAGAATCAAACCCATGTTTTCATTCCCTTTGTCTTCCCAAGATAACCCTCTTCAGCATGTGTACAGTAACTACCCCCCAAGGAGCATGGACTAGAGTTCCAGTTCAAAGCTGATTTCATCCTTCCCAAGGAAGGGACCGAGAAACGTTAGGGACCCAGCACACATCTCAAAACAATCATTACCAACGTGAGCTAATACATTCCCTGCTGAACCTCTCCTCCAGCCTACAGCTTGCAGATCTTATCAACATGATATTTATATGCGTTACAAGCCTCCTCCAGGTAGCAAGATGATAATCTAATAATGGAAAGCGGTCAGAATGCTGCAGATAAATCGAAGCTCATAGGTCATTTTTTTCATGGGAAACTATGATCTGCCTTCTCCATGCAAACCAAAGTGGAAGGTCTCAAGGCAGACAAGAAACTGCCTTCATGGACATACTTCATTAAAAGAAGAGTAAAAGTGAACGACAGACTTCACTTTAGAAAGCAAAGGGAAGAGTACACTGATAAACACATAAGCTGTGTTATAAAGCCTTTTCTCTCAAGAAAACAAATGTCAGGCTTTGCTGGGTGGGTAAGAAAGTGAAGAGATGTGGGGTGAGTGTCTGTTATGATCAGTAGATACAGCAGTGGCAAGTTAAAATGGAAAAATCCATCCGGTCTCTAGTACTGGGGCATATATGCTCTGATGGACAATAAGTTGCAGACAACACTCTATTTACAAGTAGAAACCAGTTATAAGCAGACTGACAGAAGAACAGAATATATGCCAATGCCTGAGCTGCTGTGATGCCACAAGTGCAACAGTCTGATGTTTCACAAACACGCTTCACTGGGGAATGCCCAGCACCACAAAAGCAGCACAGCACTGGGGATGAAAGAGCCCACTGTGGGCAGATAAATAACCATAACCCAGCATGCAGCCTGACCCTAACCACCACTATTTGCATTGTGTAGCTGTGTTAGAAGCTAAATTCTAGAATATCCAGTTGTCAACAATTGTACTGGCGGTTTTGTTGTTCAGAAAGCAAACCAGGGATTTATCTGAGAGCGCTTCCCACCCAAGGGCACCCTGACAATTAGGTCTAGATGAGAAAAGCCAAACTGGTGTTACCTAAGCTGTGCTTACTCTCTCTTCACAGAGTATTCGTGTCGAGATAATATCCCAGGCTTGAAATGTATTTGACAATGGACAATGTAAAGGGAAATCTGATGAAAGCATGTTAGTCCTACTGTCTTCAAGCAGGGTATCAACCTTACAACATTTAGAGCATTTGAAAAATGCTTTTAATTAACTGTGTCTAGTGTTGGAAAGCTCCCATTTTCATCTAATTCTAAAACTAACTATATACAGGTCAGGCTTCTGCCATCCTCGATCTGATAAGCCCAGATCATTTCCTAATTCAGGAAACTGAAAAGGCAAACCATGTGGAAGAGCAGAGCAATATTCTGCCTGTATTTATAAGAACATCCCTATATTTGCATGATGGTAAACTACCACAGACCATCTCTAAGGAGAATAAAAGCTACTTGAGGAGCACTAGGAATATCTGACTTGAGTTCTTACCTACTTCTGTATTCCCAGATGGGGAATATGCAAAGCTCACAAGGCAACCACTGACCAGGACTGGAGGTGCTTTACTGGACCAGGAGGAAGGAAGCAGCAGCAACTCCAGGAAAAGACACTGAAGCACCTCTTTGGGGGCAGGTGTCATGTAAATCCAGCTCAGGACAGGAGCACATGAGGAAGAATGTATCTCTTGGGTTCTCTTTATTTTCAAACAACCCTGGAGAATTTTGTGTTTTTCTTTTTTTCCTAAAAACCTGAACTAATTGCTTTGGTGCCTTGTTGTCTGGAGAGAGGATTTATTTGAAAGCTAAAGAGTCTAAAGCTTCACAGGAGCTACAGAAGACTTAAACTTTCAGGGCTGCCAGTGCTTGGTTACAGGGCTATGTCCTGCAAAAAGACACCAATTCTCAAAGCAGATCTCTAGCTGAACACCTCTGAAGACCAACACAGAAAGTGCTACAACCCCAAATGTAGTTTACCACAGGTTATCCATACACTTATAACCTTAGTTTTTCTCTCCTTTACTTCATAATGGCAATGCTGAAGACACTCATAATGTTGCTTACACTTGTGAGAGCAAAAAGCCCATTAAATACCACTGAACTTCTGCCACCACCAGAAACTCGATGGCTTGTCACAGCCATCCCAACTGAAACAGATAAGCAGGAAACCAAAGTTTTTTACTGTACTATTTAACTCCAAGCCTCCCAGCTCCTCCTTCTTGCTTTGTCTCCTTGACTATGCAAATTGCTCCTCCTGCCTGCTCTAATCTTTTGCGTTTTCTACTCCTTCTCAGCCAGTATTATGGCACGGACTCACAAATTACCTCCATACTCTGTTCTTTGCAGGCTGTAAAATAGTAATTACTCCTCTATCAGAGAAGTTGATATCTCAGTCTGTTTTATGAACAAACTCATGTTTGTTTAAAGATACTTGTAACAGCAAAACATCACCATGATAACGTTTATCAAAAAGAAAACATTTTTGTGTTATTAAGCCTTAATGTATGGCCACAGGTTATCATTAAGTTATCAAGTGACTGCATATTAAGATCTAATTGAAGAACTTATTGCAGTGCTCCCCCTCCTTCTGCCATGATGATTTATGGCACATTTTGTCACTACAATGTGCAGCAGTTCAGTACAAACATAGCACTTAACTAACAAGATGGCAGAGGCAGATATTTAAGCATAAGCTATAAATACTCAAATGAGTCAGAGGTTGTAAATCTGTTGTAAATCATACCTGATTTGTAGGCTGGAACACATTTTCTAATCTTATGGAAAAAGCCTCAGTTGGTTCCTACAATAATATGACACAAACCAGAAAAACTCAAGACTTTTCTTTTTAAGAAAGACTGATGGTGTTACACACATAATTCCACTTAAAATACCAATGAGAGTCTCTAAGAAGTTTCGTTTTCCCTTATTTTCTATGGAACTGCCATTAAACATCAGTCACATCTACCACAGCCAGAAAGAGCACATTATCAGTGTACACAAATTACGTTTCTGTACGAGCAGAATGGAGGTTACAGGAAGGTGATTCACATCCAAATGAGCCCAACAGAGAACATTCTAACAGCCCATTTGGGCAGGGTAAGTAAAGAATCAATTTAAAACTATGCAACCATCTACATGGCTAATTTGGAAATGAAAATGCCTGGCTTTTAAGACAGGTATGTCACTATTCCTGCCATTTAAATAGAAATGCCACAGCACGGGATGGCACTTCAAGATATATTCATCCATTCTTTTTTTCCCTTTAACTCCCCTTTATAATACAGTTGACCATGCTCCTCCAGGTAAAATATACGGCACTGTTTGTGGGATGGAAAATGCTATGCAAATTTTAAAACTAACCTGAAGAAAATATGCCAACATCTATCTGTGACACCGCAACGGTTTACCAAGCAACCACATACTGCTAAGTGCTTTCTGCTCCTTTTAAGTCCCTCAAAATAAAACATATTAAAACCTAAACCTTGGTAGAATAATAATCTCCCAGTCTGCAGACAACCCTCCTGACTGAAGGCATGACACTGCGAAGAGTCCCAAGACACATGGCCCAGGCAGCCTGGGGGAGGGGGAAGCTCCAGAAGAGACCATGGCTGGAAGGGAACAATGCTCAGGATTCAACGTACCCCTTTAACAGAGGGTGGGCAGTGCTGGATGAGCTGCTGAATCCCAGGATTGCTGCAGCTACTCCAGCTTCTGCAATCCCGCTGCACAAGCAGTGAGCTGAAGTTCCCATTTTCCCCTTGGAAAGCCCACATCTCTCTTCCTGGTCCCATGCCATGAACATGCCAAAGACTGACCTACAAGGATCGTGAAGGTCCAAGAGGCAGAGGGTCGCCATCTCTGCTTTACAGAAATACTGTCCCGGTTAAGATTTCTAATCAAATATTTGTTTCCTACGTTAAACTAAAAGTGTTATGGACTTAACTCTCTGTTTGCAGATTTAACACTTACCTTTATTACAGGTAATGCTGCAGACCTGGGTGGATACGGTGCCTTTCAATTACCATGGTGGATGTTTGAGTAACAACCCACTTAAACTATTTCATACCAGCACTTCAACTTTGCTTTAGACAAAGTGTATTCAGCTGGGGTGTGAGTAAAGCAGCCAAGGAACTGATCACCTGTGTGCTGACTACACCTGCAGCAGGATGAAAAGCAGGCAGCAAAACATGCTGACCTCATACTACTTATCACAAGCACAGCTCCCTAAAAGTCCCCTGTAGTTATTAAATAACAGCCATTTCCCATACTAGTGACTATTTACCATAAAGAACAGAACTCTTACTAGTGCTTACAGCTGAATGTTTTCATAACAAAAGCCTTTATACACAAAGTTTCTTTATCAAGTGCATATAAACTGGCAAGAGTTTACACGCGTAAAATAAACACTAATAGCCTGTGCTCAATAGTCCTGATCTCAAAAAAATTACCATAAAAGAACAGTAACGTGGATGTGCAATAAAACCCTGCTCGTTTCCCACCTCATCTAATTCTGCAGCTCCTCTCCAACTGAACAGGAAGACTACTTTCATTTGTTCTCAAGTAATTGAGAAACATTTCAGCTACTTATCAGCTCTTCAATCTTTCTTCCTTTCACACATTCCCCAGAATTGTTGCCAACAGGGTATTTATAAAAGATTCAGCCTCACAGAAATACTTTGGCAAACAACGTCGCAGGAAAAAAAAAATAGAAAAGGAAGGAGCTGTTACATAGAGAAGATTTAAAGGGCTGGATCATTGTTTAAACAGCAAAAAATAATTTAAGTTGTTTAAATAAATGCAAGAGCTGTGTGAGGGAGCACTTCCTACCCCTGGACCAGTAACTCCAGCAGCAGCCACATACCTTTCCTCTGTGGGTGGAAACGTGTGTTTATTTTGGAAGGGGTTTGTGCTCCACATCACAAATGGAAACATTCAGCTGGGGCTGAGGCCTCAGGGCAATACTGAACTGACAACACACCACATACACACACCCACAGGAAACCTCCTTCCTCCTTACTAGTTTCTCTTTCCTGAGGCCTCACCAGAGACTGAACATTCAACAGCCCCATCTCAGCTTACAGAGGATCAGAGCTCCGTGTACAAGTTCATTACCAGATGGGACACATCTCCACATCTTCCTTTGTGCTAGCCAAATAAATGAAAATCTTACTATTACTTACTAGTAATTAAATTACTAATCTTACTACTAATTAAAAAGCACCTTGATCACAGCATAGGCTTCCAGCACACCCCCAAAGGGTAAACCCTCCCTCCCTATCAACTCCCAAGCTCAGCCCTTCCAACCCACTTCAACCAAGTGTCTTTTCCTTCACAAGCACTGCTGAGAGCAAACAAGGAACAAGATAAACACCTTGTCTCCAATCAGCCGAAAAACAAACTGAAAAACCCTTCCAATATCCCATTTCCAGTTGTGTGGTTTATTTTCTCCAACTGGTGCAAGCATTTCTCACTGCTATGGCAACCCAGTTGCAGAACTGAATGACACATGCATAAAATGAAGCAATTTTCTTTAATTTAAGTTACCACAAGCAGCTACATTAAATCATATTTATATCTCACCTACCAAAATCTCCATTCTGCAAAATGTTCTGTTCCAGCCCAGTTTTAATCTGTCGTTTAATACCTCCCGCCCACTGGTGTGTGGTACCTGCTGCAGTCCACTCAGTGTTACTGTGTCATCCTGTCTTTACAACTAATTTAACTGCTGCGTCCCAGATAGGAAATTAATTAATTAAATTCAGTGATAATCCCCGTGGTTGCCTTTCAGTTGTAGTAGCATTTGTCACTCAACCTTGAAAATGGATCCAAATAAAACAGTTGGTGCAGCACTGCAATAAAGTTTACCGTCAACTTTGAATATAAGAGGAAAAAAGGTTCAGTCAACCTTTTCCTCTCTTTAATTTTGTATTAATATTATCTGTATTTCAAGAAATTCCTGCTACCTATTACAGGCTTGTGCACATCCCTCCTACAGATAAATGTAAGGAACTGTACCATGAAGTGGAAAAGCATTCCCACAGAGCAACCTTAAAAGAAAGGAGTCATTGCCAGACAAAGGAAATTCAAAACGGGTCACTTAAAGGACTGCAAATAACCCCTGGCCATTGCCCTGAGTATGAACAGGTTTTGTTTCTCTGCAGGACAGGTCAACTCCTTCCAAGGACGCTGAACTACAAAAAGGTGCATCACTGCGTCTGACAGATGACACAATAAATGCCAAAGCTACTTAATCTCTAAGATAACTACTTTTATTAACGGTTGTCTTCTTCCCAATTTGTATTTTATAGCAGTAGCACAGGATGATTAAATACAAGGAGAGTGGGCCAAAAATATTTGAAAGAAACAAACTCCCAAGCACACCTGAAAAACTGAAGTTATTACCTAAAAACTTAAACTTGGTAGTTTCAAGCAATTAAAAGCAAAGCTGTCACAACAGAGACAGAAATAGTAACATCCCACAGAGGCAAAGCAGAAGGCACTGAGTCTCACTAGTAACAGAAATGAAGAGCCACTGCATTAGCACGTGAAAATGAATGTAGTTACTCTGACAGCAAAAACATCTGCCACTGGATTGTGGTATTAAAAAGTCATTATAATCCATTATAGAACAGAGAAATCTTTTCACACAGAAATGAGCTGATACAGAGAACAAAACATGCAATACTGCAGAAACAGAAACATTATATTTAGCTAGAAATCGCTCTCATGCATCTTAATTCCAAAGTTTTATATGTACCCAAGGTTTGGTGGGATTTAGCTACTTCTGCTGCCTTCTGAAAGCAAAATCCACTCTTATAAACTGCATGAGATCTCACAGGGCAGATGCAACAGAATTCAAACTAAAACTTCCTGAATTCACACTTTCTATACAGGAACAACTTGAAAAGAAAAGGATAGAGTTTCAATAAATTACTTGTTACAGTGTCTTCATCACGTAGTCAGGTCTTTATTTTTCTGAAATCAGTATTACTGAGGCAATACTTAATTTCTGCTGTATAAATACATTAAAAGTGTTTGAAACATAAGTTGTTTAGTCAATCCCGTATGTTGGGCTTGGCTCTTCTCTAATTCTCAGTCTCTGGGAATCTGGGAAGCTGCACTTGCCTGTCTGTCACCTAATTACCCAGCAATAAATAACAGTGCATATTAACTGGTTCAGAACTGTTCCACAGCCTGAGTTCTGTGTGCTGCCATGTAAAACCAAAGGACAGACCAGACAAAAAGATTTCTCCCAGGGCACTTGGGAGCTCAGTGCCCACAAAGGGGAATCCATTCCTTACCTCTGCTGCTTCCTGGACTGTGCTGCAAACCAGCCCCAGTCTCTTCCCAAGCAGAAAACCCACCCAAGAAAGAAAAACAGGCAGTGGCGGGAATAGTTTCTGGTAAGTTCAATGAACTGGGTTTGCACAGTAAATTGAGTTGAACTGTGCATGCAGGGGCAGAGTGGCCATTGGTTGTCTTTGAAACAGATAAATAACCAACAACTAAATGGAGAAGTACATCTGTCCTGAGATCAGAGAAAAGAGAGGACAACTGCTGTGTCACATTTCACAGAAAATTAATCCATATATTCTTGTCAAAAAGCTGCTATAGGATACACAGCAACACAAGCAAAAGCTTAGACTGAGAAACCCAACATATGGTCAGATCCTCCAACAAAACTTTAGGAGCAGAACTATCCTAGTAAGATATACTCTCCCCAATAAACAGACACAAAAATGAAAAAGTACAAGCACTTCTTTTTTAAACAAGCTCATAGAAATATCAAATGGTTCACAAAGAATAAACATGAATTTACCTTTGGTTTTTTGTTCAGCAGCCTGAAAGAAGAAAAGAATAAAACAAATCAACTACTTGTCAATACTCAAAATCACGTAATAATTATAGGGCTGCAGGCCTAACTCTGTGCAGGAAGTCCTTACACAAATCAGGCATTAGTTCCAGTTCAACACTGGAGAATGTTAGTTTAACTCCATTTTTTAGGAATGTAAGAATGGCTACCTCTGAATGATGCCAAAAGCAGATGCCAAAGAGACAGTATAAAGTATGGCAAGGGATAGGGCACTGACCCCACCTCCCCATTCAGTGCTCTCTCTCTTGAGAAACAGAGGCTTTCTGAAACAAACCCTGCTTGTGACCTTTTTAACACTTAACAGAATTACCTTCTGTGAACTTGTCCACTATCCCTTTGAATCCATAGACACTATTGCCTTAGACACAAAACCTGTTAAGTTTTTATCTGTTTGGAACCTACCCACTTTTTTTATGATGCCTGATTTTTATACTGGAAAAGAGAGCTATCAAACCCTTTCTAAAATTAAAACTAACACTGTAATCCATCAATACCTGCCCGTTACTCCTAAGAGTAAAGGGCTCATTTACAAGAGGAACACGAACAAACCTTTTTCTGAGCACCTTCCTTCTTTTTCTTTTCTTCCTGCTTTTTCTTTTTCTTTTCTTCCATCAAATGTTCCTCTTCTTGTGTTTCTTGTTCTTTCTCCCTGATAAGAACAAAGGTTGGGAAGAGATTTACAATAAGACCAAGTTTATCTAGAAAGGTCAACAATCCATACTTGTACCACCAGCTTTCTACATCTCATGTCTGACACAGGCTGCTTCTAATGCTGCAATAAAAGTGGTTAAAAAAAAAAGCTGTTCCAAAATTGAAACTAACAACAAATAAACCAGTAGGCAATGAAAATTCGGAAAGGATGGACTGTATTTGGAACCTCTTTCCACAGTCCCTCACAAGTATTACTTCATGTTAGCACGTTCTAGGGGGAAAGAAAGTTTAAAATGGAAAAAAAGGAATAAACCCAGGTAATTAGCACAAGTTCTGTTGCCTTTCAACAGCTGTGATTCACAATATACTTCAAAGATCATGAGTGAGCACATTATTTTTGAACTACTTTTCTTTGATCAAACACGTGCTGCACTAATTTCTCATACACATCAGTTTTGTTCTCTAGGCTTGAAAACTATGATCCAGATGAATTCCAATCATCGTATTTTGTGTTTGTCGTATAAATTTGAGCTGAATAATCTGCTCTAATACAAAATAGGACTGTTCCAGTAGCATCTTGATTAAAATTTAACCTGAACTGTTCCAAATCAAGAAGAAAACCTATTTGAAAGCTTCCTATCTCTGCTTTCTATGTCCATCACTGTAATAAATGGTTATAGCAGTGACCCTCCCTAACATCCTACCCAATAAATACCAATGCAAATAATTCATTTACTTCTCTATAACTATTTTATCATCCTTGACAGCTCTTCAGGACCCGATCATTTATCAGCCTTACAGATCTTCTGAGAAGGCTGATTCTGATGGGTTGAAGCCATTACTATCACTATTATTAGATTCAATGTCTTCCAATTACTCCTCAAGACCACTTTTAGCCTAATTTACTACAGCTTTACATTTAACTTGACAAAGCCTACAGGTCCCCCCTCTTTTTTTTTTTGCTTAGATTTTTCCTGTTGTTGTTAAAAAATGTTTTTTTATTAACAAAACTTTTTGTATAATTTTTTAATCACACCAGGTCTAAGTGCGTCTCAGCTCTTTAGCTGAAGAACATTTTGCACACTATGTTTTCAAACGTTCCCCATGAAACATTTTGAATTTAACTGTTTCTTTAATTTTCCTTTTAACCAGTTTGCCTATTGCTACATGGTTTCAGTTTTTATAAAAAAAGGAACATTGTAATAAATTTTTTTGAGATTTTGGCTGCGGAAGAGTGTTCTGGTTTTGGGCTGTTTTTTGTTTGCCTGAAAATACTGAGTTTGGCCACTGAAGATGCTTTAATGCTTACACAGATCCTTCACGGAGCTCCAGACTAAATCAAAAGCAGATTCCCCTTTTTCCTTGTGTTACCCAAAACAATAAACACTACACTCAGCATTTTACAGGTCTAAACTCAGGTGTAGATGCCATTTTGGACAGTTGACAGCACCCAAACTATGTAGAGAAGTGAGAGATGTGGGCAAGATCCAGGGTCTGGAACAGCAGCTGGAGGTTGGGCAGACCTGGGAGTGCCTGGAGCACCACTGGAGGTCAGGACATCCGAAATGGCATTAGATATCTGTACTTCAAACACTGAATCACTTCCTCTCATGGCCAAAATTTCATCACCTGCACGACTGCTCAGCTTTCTTCCAGTTCCAAAGGGCCACCTTTTAAATCTCATACCGTAAATCAAGGCGTGAGAAACATTTGCTCATAGGAGTTGCAGGTGGGTGTTTGCAACACACGTGAAATTGCACTTAAGAAAAAAGGTACTAAAAACTGTACTTTTAAATGGCTTCTTCTAGGACTCTGCAAAAAGTGATGACTTACACCGCCAAAAGAAACTGAGTTGAAACAGTAACAGATTTGCCTTTATTCCTATAAGCTCCAGAGAAGAACAGAAGTCCCCAGGATCTCAGGAACTACAAAGAAACAACATCCAGTCCCTTCATTTTCAGCGCTCCCTACCCAAGTCACACCAGACTTTACAAAGCCTGTGTTCCAGTGAACTCTCCCAAACTGTCAGAGTATTGCCAGGGGAAGTTCAAGCCTTTTTTTTGGTTTGGTTTTTTTTGGTTTTTTTTTTTAAAGCAGGTGAATGAAACAAGTCAGTGCAAAACGAGAAACTTTTTGGCTTCCTCTTGTTAGTACTTAAGAAAACCCATGGCATTAGAGTAATTCCACAACACCACAATTACACTTAAATTCCCTTCAATACCAGGGCAGCATTTGAAAACAAAACCAAAAAAGCCCCCACAAAAACAAACCACCACCACTTTGCTCTACATGCAGAGTTTTCCTTAAGCTACAGAAGTATTTATTTTCTTGTTAGGCCTCTCTTTTTAACATCAAGTTCCTTCCACAGAACACCAGGTTGGAAGGGATCTCAAGGATCATCTGGTCCAACCTTTCTTGGCCAAAGCACCTTGTCCAGCCAAACCTTAAGTGTCCAACACTGGGGGATCAACTTTCATCACTGCCAAAGACTCCTTCCTCACACCGGATTCCACTATGAACTTTGGTTTCCAGGTAATACAACACCTCAGTGGATTTTCCAAATTAAAGAAGAGCAAACATTTTGCTCCATTAAAAACACAACACGTTTTATTACTGTATTATCATATCAATTACAACATCTGAGGTAGAAGTGTCACTCTGCCTCAAAACCAGGGTTTTGGTTGTGGGGGTTTCTCACTCCTGATATTAAAATAGCCTCAGATTAGCTCAGAAAATGATACTGTAATTTTTAATGGAGTTCAATTTTCAAAACTGATTTACATAATGACACTTCTGAACACATGTGCTTTAAATATGCTTAAAATAGAAATAAAGCTCCGAGCGGCCCCTCAGATGGCAACTCTTGCTGTCACTTCTAGTCAGAAATTAGTCATCTAAGAGCAAAACAAAAGGAAAACAATAAAAACATTGCTATATAAAGTTTGGTTACGTTGTCAGAGGCACGTGTTGCAGCTTTACTTCCTGAGAGACAGTTTAATCTTTATTACAGGAAATACGCTAAAACATTTATGAACACAAAGCTCATGTTTTAAACCAGGAGTGTCTCAGAATATCCTTGTAGGAGTCTGCCTTTTTAATATATATGGACTGGATGTATCAGAAGCGTGGGGGATTTTCATGAGCAAAGGGTTTTACTACAGAATCAAGCGTTGTTTTCACAGGTTGCAAACAGCTTATTAAATCCAAGCCTAAACCAAGGTTATCTTTAAAGTGCATGTGCTTAAGAGTTCTCAGAACAGGAAAACAGGAGGAACTGCAGGTCAGGGTGAGAACAACTTGAGGACTGTGGCTGTGGTCTGTCAGTGCCTGTTGGAGAAAGGCTTATTAATCCCTTTAAAAAAATAACAAATATAGGCTGATTTATTTCTTAGGTTAAGTAAGAACTTGAGTTTTCTAGTTGGTATCAGGCATTGGATTGCTTCCACAGCTGGTATTTTGAATTAGAGCTCATGTGACATTCTGACAGCATTCTGCAGTACACCTGTAGGGAATATTGTGTTCTTGAACAAACTTCAAGTAGAGTTTGGTTGTATTATTACCCATACAGTGTTTTAGAGTTCCAAAGTTCCTGCAGTAATTCAGGACAAAACAGGGAACTGTCTCTCTTGTTCTACGTGACACTGCTCCAAACCCCAACAGCGTAATGAATTTTGTGGTATCTGTAAGATGCTGAAGGTTTATTTAACAACAAAGGAAAACTACCTCTTCAGCTCAGAATTATTAATCTTGGTCTACAGATGCCTTTATCTGGTTTAACCCCCATACCTGAATTCCAGAATACCTCTTGTACATTGAATTCACATCCTGCTGGAATAACCTCCCCTTGATATTTGTGAAACTTGCTATTACTGACAGAAATCCTACAACCTGCAAACCACTGCTCAAGTAGTGTTCTTGTTTTGACTTCCCTCACCATAAAACAGGCCCTCCTGCATTTCTATGCAGGTGTTTTTCCTTTTCCTAACAGTGAGGATGGGAGACAAAGAAAAGGGGGGGGAAAAAAAAAAAAAGTCTTTGAACTAGAATTGTAAAGAACTGGCAAATAATCACCCAAAGGCAGCTACCAGTGGAGGCTTTTCAGAAGGAATTATATAAATCCATGCAAGAGGGTCTGGACAGCACAGACGAGAGACACGAAGTAATCACAAGTTCTCAAAATCTGGTATCGCACACTTTCAAAAAGAGATGAAGAAAATTACCATTTAAAAAGTTCTTCAGGATCTGATCATAAATGGTAAGAAAGAATGGGCTGAGATAACAAAGGGGAAAAACAGCTTGAAGGGTGGTGATGAAAATTGGGGGGGGAAAAAAAGAGCAGCAAACTCTGGAAAGGCAGGTTTCAATTCATTCAGGACAGCTGAAAAATACTGTCCCACAGGAAGAGGCAGGTGTTGTTTCTTGGAAATCACCAAGAATCTAAACAATGCAGATCTCCATAGGGGTAGGAAGAATACTACGTAAAGCAAGAAGTCACCACAGCAGCAGCAGCAGTCCTTGTTTTCGTGACTTCTAGAATGGATAAACTAAAACTCCACGTTTTCCTACTGCTGATTTTGTCTCATCTTTACATGGCCCAGCTCTGTGACCTTTCTAGAGTAAATACTGGTGAAGGCAAGGAGCTGGTGTGACGTTGAAGTGCCAGCTTTGTTCCCTTGATATCTAGGCTCAGTCATTAATCAAGGAGAGTCAGGCTGGTCCCTAATTACAAGCTCTCCAATCACCTCAAAGAGAAAGCAGCATGCAAAACTAGGTCAAATAAATAAGAAGGAATATGAAAAAAAAAAAAAAAACAGCACAAACACATGGGGACAAACTGAGGAAGGCCAACAAAATATTAGCATTGTGCATATAAAAAGCGACAATAAATCAACCTTTAAGTGTTTCATTAATAAGCAGGAAGAAATATTAGTTTTGATTCTCAGTGGGAAAGGGGGACTAGTGACAGATGACCCTATGAGGGCTAAAGTGACAGTACTTTTCTTTCTGCTTTAGCCCTCTCTAAAGAGGTCAGCCAGGAACAGATGGCCAACAACCGCCTGCACTGGTGCTGAGCCCCCAGATGACGACACTTCTCCCAGGGATTTCGTGGGGCTGTTCCCTGCGGAGGGAGGCTTTGCTCCAGGGGCAGCAAAGCGCCAACAACCAAGCTGCTCCTGCCCCAGCATCTCCACCTCCACCACTGCCATGTTCCATTCCGGCTTCATCCCCAAAAAGGGCCGGTGAACATGGCTCCCAGCAAGAAACTCAAGATGTATTTAAGTCCCTTCTCCTAAAATTTGGGAAGAAGGAATGATCTGGCTTCTCCAGAAAACTTCATGAACCGGCAGGGAAGAAAAGGAGATGGCGCTAAACATTTTGCTACCACTCCAAATAGGAAATATGAAAGCAGAAGCAAGAACTTAGCAAGAAGCTTAAAAAGTCCCGGGAGAAATGGGATGTTCCTCCTCTGGCTGGGCCTGCTGTCATTTACCACAAGAACAACTGTGTCTAAGTCATTAAAGCCTGAGCAGAAGGTGGGTTACACTGTGGAAGAGCAGCAAATGGCAAGGACTGCATATAATTGACAAGGGGAAGAGAGAAAAACATCAGCAAGGATTTGGGGGGGGGG